>ML675629.1:34099094-34238721 GCA_007922155.1 Mesoclemmys tuberculata | reverse complement strand
GATTTGACAGTCTTACAACAACATTAAAAAAGCAATTTAACTCAAACATTCAGGAATTAAAGTAACAGAGAAGCTCCAATCCACCATATCTAGAAACACACCCTCAAACTTTCAAATGTACCAAATTATTCAGGATATCCCACATTTTGGTTGACTCAGGCTGCCTGTTCAGCAGACATGAGAGAGAAAAGAACAAACAAAAACTAACAAATACTCTTTAGCCTAAGGGAAAGCATACAAAGCTGGGAACCAGGAGACCATAAATTTAAATCTGAACTTTACTAACTACTGCTTATATTCCCAAGCACCTTTTACTCACCAAGGCCTCATATCCCAAGTGTAGAAAACAATCAACAATTAGCACCCACATTTTATAAATAAGTTAATGCAGAGACTGTAGAGGTCACTTAAAGCAAATGTAGGAATAGAATCCGCTGTTTAAAAGGACAAACCCAAGTCTTAATCCATTCAGCCAGGCACTCTTTAAGACTGAATATATGCTTTGAATTTTCATATCACTACACCACACTCCCACTCTCAGAGCCAACAGGAGAAGCCAGAATTCCTAATCCCCAATATTTTACTGCCCTCTAGCAAATAGTTGACTTACACTTGGTTACTGGGTTGCACAAGTCCCCCTCTAGTGGCTGGTCAACAGAGGATAGAAATTATTCCTCTATGTCAAGTGATAGAATTTTGTGCTGGGGTTCTATTTACTATAAAACGGGGATGTTTCATTTGGAAGTGACAGAGGAGGAAAAAGACCTGGGTGTATTGGCTGATCACTACATAACTATGAGACGCCAAAGTGATGTGGCTGTGAAAAAGGTTAATGAAGTCCTGGGATGCATCAGGCAAGGTATTTCCAGTAGAGACAGGGAAATGTTAGTATCGTTATACAAGGCACTGGTAAGACATCATCTGGAATACTGTGTGCAATTCTGGTGTCCCGTGTTTAAGAAAGATGAATTCAAAGTGGAATAGATGAATTCATAATAGAGAAGAGCTACTAGGATGATCCAAGGAATGGAAAACCTGCCTCATGAAAGGAGATTCAAAGAGCTTGGCTTGCTTAACCTAACCAGAAGAAGGCTCAAGGGAGATATGATTGCTCTCTATAAATACATCAGAGGGCTAAATACCAGGAGGAGAAGCTATTTAATTTAGGTGCCAATGTGGACACAAGAAAAAATGGATATCAATTGGCCATCAACAAGTTTAGGCTTAAAATTAGACAAAGGTTTCTAACCATCAGAGGAGTGAAGTTCTGGAACAGCCTTCCACGGGGAGCAGTGGTGGAAAAAACATAACTTGCTTCAAGACTAAGCTTGATAAGTAAGTTTTTGGAGGGGATGGTATGGCATGTGTGACTGCTAACAGCAAATACTTCCAATGGCTGGTGATGGGACACTAGATGGGGAGGGCTCTGAGTTACTACAGAGAATTCTTTCCCAGGTGTCTGGCTTGTGGGTCTTAACCACATGCTCAGGATCTAACTGACTGTCATATTCTGCTATTTTTGGGGTCAATAAGGGTTTTCCCCCCAGTTAGATTGGCAGAGACCCTGGGGATTTTTCATCTTCTTCTGCAGCATGAGGCATGGGTCACTTGCAGGTTTAAACTAGTGTAAATGGTGGATTCTCTGTACCTTGAAGTCTTTAAATCATGATATGAGAACTTCAGTAACTTAGCCAGAGTTTAGGGTTACTATTACAGAAGTGGGTGGGTGCAATTTGCAGGAGGGCAGACTAGACGATCACGATGGTCCCTTCTGACATTGAAGTCTATGAATCTATCTGAAGGTTCAGGGCTTAAAATATAATGACCACATGTGGGGATGAGGTGAGGGCTTATCACTGCACCTGATACAACTTTTTAAAAAATCCTGATTTATTCATAATGAGGAACTATCCTTTAAAGCAGGTTTTATAGTGGAAAAACCCAATATGATCTGTCAGTTATGGTGCAGTACAAAACAAAATACAGCTGTTCCACGTTTTGGTTGTTTGTCACACATTTTGATTGCTAATACAATTGACTGGCAGTTTTGAAAATTGAGAGGTATGCTCTCAACCTTCCCCATAAAACTGGCAAGTAAATGAGATATTTCCTGTATATACAGAATGGTTAGTATAATTACCAGCAGCTTTAATTAAGCAAATAATTTTCATAGATATGGAACTGTTACAGTGATGGGCATGAAATAAGGAAGTACTGTAGATAAATAAGGTTAGATAGATTGACGCTATGGGGAAAGAAAACTAGTGCATAAGTGGCCTTAGCAGAGAGAAGAATTGACGTACAGACTTCTGTTTCTGTATTTTAAAATTAGAATTTGCTTTGGACTGCAACATGCCATTCAAGATTCTAGTCTGAATGCGACTTTACCTCTCCTCCCCCAACACAGTTTAAAATCACTGATTATTTTAAAGTGCAGTTCTCAACATTAACCACCCTTCATATTACAAAGCAAAAAGGTTTTTCTTTTGCTTTTTAATCTCAGTTTGAACTTTACCCCAGAAGATCCATTTCTATAAAGTATGGTTGGTACAAACAATGGTGATTTTTTAATGATTTAATTATTTTAAATATTACATTAATTTAGCTTTTGAAATTTAAAATACATTTGATCATAGGTTCTTGTAACCCTCAAGTGCTGTTGTAAATGAAAAATGCCAAATACATTGACTGTTTTGCTTAGAAATATCAGACAATGTACTATTAGATCTATTACTTCTGTACTATGAAACAAAACATTTTCTTGTGTGATAAAACTGTAATGCAAAAGATTTAATAATTATACAGAAAATGGTATGGTCTTGGTCTTACACTAAGAGGTAGATAAGCCTCCAAAAAGCATAGCATTTTGGTTAGATCTACTGCTATCTCATAGGCAGGGTAATCAAACTTCTGAGGAATGAAGTTGTTTCATGTATTGGAAGAATGATTGACCAGCAATCATCAAAAACCTTCTGTGAGATGCTGAAACAGATGGATATTTTCCTTCTCAATTCCTTGTTCATCCAACTGAAAGTGATAATCAAAAGTCTAATTCTACTTAAATACAAAACACCTCTATGATTTGCAAAGAAGTTTTGAATCTGAGTACAAAATTTGCCCTTTGTACTTGGTTTGTAGCAGTTTTGATCAACATACGTAATGTTTAATTTGTTAAGATGGCATCAGAGTCAGTGCTGAATATTACAAGAGAAACATTTATTCTAGATTGCTAGGGAAACGGGATTTGTCCTCCTTACCTGAAAATTTTTCTTCTCAGGGACAGCATGTGCAACAGTCCATCACTAGGGGGTGGCCCTTTATCTGCAGGATAATGAAGTAGGTCAGATTGTAAACTGGAAAGGGACTGCCTTAAGGGCTCATTTGCCAGCCAAAAAGGACTCATTGCAAAGCTAGAATCACTAATGCAACAAGTAAACATTCATTAAGGTATGTATATGTTAAATATTTTCCATAAGGAGCTGCTTTTCTTAAATAATTTTTATTTTGGACTTATTCAGTAAACAAGGATGAATCTGGACTGAAATACATGCTATTTTTAAAGAAGAGAAATTTAAAGATAAGATCAAATTTCCCATTCTCAAGCAAGAGCAGTCCATCATTAATAGGATATAGTTTGTAACAAGCAGTAAGTAATTTCTAAGAAATAAATAACTTTTACAGCAAGAAGATAGGTGACTTATTCAACATCACACAGCTAGTCACTGGCTGAGCTGGGAACAGAATCTAGGTTCTTAGCCCCCAGTGGAATGCCCTATCCATTGAACCATGAGGCCTCGCTCGTAAAATAAAGGAAATGGGGTGGAGGGTGGGAGGGAGGAATGTAAGTAAATGAAAGATTTCTTCTTCACTTGTCTAAATGGATCTATCTTGCCTTCCAAATACTTAATTAGAGGAAGAGACCAGGTTCATTTTCCAGTGTCTTGTGAATGCATGGGAGATCAAGTTGCAGTAAATGTATATAGATTTTCTCTGCTGATAAATATGTTCTGTGTGCTTATAAGATAACAGTACATACAGCAAAATATGTCAATGCTTTCTGGGGGCTTTATACACATCAATGAGGAACATCTAATATGGTGAATTTGGCTATTTTCTTTCTCTTCTATCTCAGTGTAATGAAAAGGTATCGGTATTTTGTGTTTAGTTTCTTCCAAGTACTAGATGGTGGACTGTATAACAATGCTCTCTCTTCCTCACCATGTTCAGTAGTACCATCTTCTGTGTGTTGTGAAATGCTGACAACTTCAGCTCAAAGGTCTCTTGGAATCAAAGGGTAGCTTGCCTCTATGGAACATTCAACTTTGCTCTTGAATTTACAGTACTCTCAGCTCTAAGATTCAATTTGATGAATGACTGCTAAGAAGAAATTTATTTTACTAAATAAGAGGTATAGAAACATTGAATTCACAGGATTGAAGTTTCAGGTTCCATGTCAAGTCACCAATGGATTTATAAACTCCACTTTCAAAAATTTGGATATGTAAGTGTTGTGACATTGATCTTTGGTGTTCACAACTAACGACAGAGCGACTGCCACTACTTAGAAACTCAGATAAGCTGGATCTGAGAGCTACAGAAAAGTCATTAGGCAGGAAATGGAGAATTTAACTGACAAAAGATTTTCTATAGTCCTACCCCATGGCCCCCCCCGAACCAGTATTTGTACCAGATCCATATCCCAGAGTAAGTGCTAGTGAATTTTTGTCTTCAGCTAACAAGTTCTCTAATTTAGTCTCATTATCCTTTTGTCTCATGATTTTCTCTTTCGGCAACCAGGATGCTAAACTCCATTTTGAAAGTTGCTGGTCTGCCATTAGCTCCTAGCACTGTGACAGTTTTATGGATGTCTGTACCTTCAGATGCATGGAATCAAGATCTCCACAGTCAGTGTGGCACAATGAAATATGCCTTTCATGCCTGCATAAAACACTCAAAAAGAACATGATGGCAAAGAAGGCACCAAGTAATTGGCATAGCCACTCCCAAGTTAGTGCCTCTGTGCTGTAACCTGAAGTTCTTTTTCCTGAGAAAATTCATTTGGATCATGTGATTCTAAGAACATGAACAGACCTATTTCTGGGTGTCCCATAATTCGAGTACTTCAACCAAAGACTTTGTAGATTAATCTCTGTTGATTTTGTCCTACTTCCATAACATTTTAATTGGCCTTCACGTTAAATGCTTTGATGGGTGGAGTCTTTTGTTCTGCCTGTTCAAAGTTTCAGTTTCTGAATATGGGTTCACCCTGTATCTTGATACAGAATCCTGCTGTGGATTGGGTAACAGCACAGCAAGTCTTACCATCTTGGTTTTTTTTTTTTTTGCATTTAGGAGGGAGATGTTTTTTTAGCAGCAATGCTACTGCCCTGAGCTGTAACTAACCAATGCTGATGAAAGTGTCTATATCCAGCCACAACTACTGTATGGACAGAAGTGTTGGTGTGTGCACTGCAGCTTTTCATGCTTGCAGGTATGGTTAGATTCCTCTTAATAGTAAGATAGTATATAGAAACTCACTCAAGGACATAATGAATGTCTCTCACTTTCTTTTGTCCTCTTTAGATGTCATGGGGATAACAATTTCCGTTCTGCTTTTTCTGAGATGGATCTAAATTTTAAACACAAATCTCTATTCATTGAATGTCCATAGAACAGACAACCATTCCAAGAATTTTCAGCAAGGACTGACAATTTCCTTAATGTGTGGGTCAGGAGGCCCATGTTCTTAAATGTTGTAGCACTAATCCTGTCACAAAGGTTTTCTTTGGTGTACAAGCATAAGAGAGTGTGATGCTGCTCTTGCAGTGGTGAATCACACAAATCCATGGACTGTCAGAACTTCTGTGGTGGTATCAGTCACCTGTTCCATCTATAATCTTGATATGAGTTGAAAAGAATGTCTGGAGAGGGGGAAGTGTAGATTCACTGGAATCAACAGTATATTTGTGAATGCTGTCAGCCCTATGAAGAGTTTGAAAAGAAAGGCCTCATAGTGGAAGTGAGTTCCAGTGCACCAGAACTAGCGTCCAGGATTGTCTCACATTTTCTTGATGATCACAGAGAACACAAAGTACCTCCCAGAACAGGACTTCTTGAGCAACTGGTTCTGTTGTTCCTATGTCTAGATGATGATGTGCAGAGTATATTTGTTTATGAGGGCTTTAGGATTTTCAAGGCCCTACGTGTCTAGCAGGAATATTCAAGGATCGCACCAGAGAGCAAAACTTCTGTTGACAATTTCTAAGTCTCACTCATTCATCAATTCTGGTAAAGTTTCCTTTCCACACAGAAGAGGGATATTTTACCACACAATTTACAGATTTGACCTCCTTGGGAGGACAACTGGTTAAACAAGACTGAGGCTAGTCTGGGGTTGCCTGGCTGAGGACTTTTCCACAGGGCTTTCCTCTCTAGAATACTATTTCTTATCTTCAACACTTGTTCTATCAGTCAAAGGAAATTAATCTTTGGCCTTTTCTACACAGAAAGTTTCACCAGTAATATGTCTGTCAGCCTATAGCTGCCAACACTGCTAGTTTGCTAGAGTGCGTTCACAATTGGCTGCCTTTGCCAGTGTATGTCATCACTCAACATGCTGTACTGGCAAAAGATGTGCAGCACTGTGGGTAGGCATCCCAGTATCCCTCATGCAATCACTAGGAGCACTAGTGGAAAATTTTGCAGGGCATAGTGGGGCACCAGTACCTCTCTCAGGAAATTGGAGGAGTTTGGGGTCAAGTTCTCACAATTCTCTCTGCTTCATCCCATAGTCTTCTCTTTCGCAACTTTTTAAAAATTCCCACAGTTCCCTCTGTTTCATTCTATAATCTGATTTTCCTCACTCTTGTTCTCAGCCTTCCTGCCATTTTAGTATCAGAAACATGGAGAGTTAACAGATCAGCAGAATTCTTGTATCTGTTTTAAAGGCAGGGGGACTGATTCTTTGAATCTGTGGAACAACTACCACCACAACAGTTTTCTGTGTACCAGTGAAAATGAGAACACTTAGGAGGAGCGGACAATATGGACTGTGAAGGAAGGTCTCTAAATGTTGCAGGCATTCGTGACCAGCTTCACATGGTGATGGAGTTGCAGCTCTGGGCCTGTGAAACATCACTGAGTTTGTGATGAAAATCTGGGACAATCAGAAGGGACTGTAGAACCTTCAGATGCTGAAGGCACATTCCTGGAGCTCAGTGAAGAGCTAGCTTCAGCCCTCCAGTGCAGACACACCAAAACAAGAGCTGCTTTAAGAGTAAAAACAGGACGCGCTCACGCTCAGGAAGCTTGCAAGCCCAGATTGCAATGGGTCAGTGAGCAATCTGTTTGGTGTTGGGAAGCATACTATTGGAGCAGTAGTCATCCAGGTGTGCAAGGCTTTTTAATTTTTGTTTGAGTAGGCTTGATCTGAGTGAGAAAAACATTACTATTGTTATCGCTAAACCTTCTGTTTTACATAATATTTGCAAGGCAATGGGGGAAATATTACCTGAAGGCTGGAAGGGGGAAGTGGAAAGAATGTGTGCTAATTTTGAGCAGCTTGTTACTAGGGTAATTATCAGACCCCATTGAGCTGCTGAACAGCTGAGGAGGTCTTAAGAACACACTTTGATAGTGCACCGTATCCAGACAGAGTGCTGCTTTGTGAACAAGCAGTCTATGGCCAGGTTAAGAATTCATTGATTAGGGCATTTACATCTCTATATTGCAAAACAAATTAAATAACGCATATTTTTCAAAATTAGAACATTATTCTGCAGTATTAAACAACTAAAGATTAAAACACTGAAAAAGGAAGTGTAAGGTGGTGGCCACACAGGGAAGATTCACAAGTCAGTATAGGTTTGTGGTCATAATAATTTTTATCTTCCAATTGGGTTGAGGGGAAGGAGAACTGTTGTACAGCATGCCAGTGCCATGAGCTGGGAGTGGGGTGTATGGCCACAGCCTGGAAGGAAGGGATTGTCTAAACAGTGTAATGGCTGCTGATGTGTAGCCTTTGCATGTTTTGTCTGGTTCAGAGCATCTCATTTTACTGTCTGAAGAGCTATATCATTCTTTGGTGCACTTCCCGAGGCACATCTCTGTCCTGCCTTTCCTCCAGCACACAGTTCCCACCATTATTTAGTGTTGCAGGCCCTGGACTCTGAACTTTTGAGCAGGTCTAAGATATCTTCCCTTGTTCATTTCTTTTTCCTCTATATCAAGGTCAGTCTGTCAGCGGGTGTGGAAGGGGAACTCCTCAAGAATACCCCAGCTGAAGCCACTAATCAACAACCAGGCAAACAAGCAGTTATGTTTAAAGACGCAGCAGATATAAAAGGATAAGTGTCAACTCCCTAAATCACTTCCCATATAGATCTGCATTCAAATCATGAACAGGATCAGACAAATTAATACTTGTTTCTGTGCCATCCGGCATCACACAGCATGGTAAGAACATGGGGCAATTTTATAACATGGTAGCCACAAAGCATGGAAGGTTGGGCAATGTTGGGGAAACCAAGTAACTGTAAGGATGGTGTAGTAAATACTGCTAGAATTATTATACGTAATGATGGTCATGGCATTTATCTCACTCCTGAAGGTACAAAAGGCCTAGAGAAGGCACCTGCTCAAGACAACTTGAGGTTGCTTTGGCCTGTAAACTGTCAACCTCTTCACCACAATAGTGCCACAGAGATCGTTGCGAAGTGGTGCAGGAAGATGTCTTGATGCAGCAGGAGCAACAAGGCTGCACTTCTTAGAAATGTGCATGCAAAGGGCACATAGAACTTGCTCAGAAATTCTGGTGAAATTATGCTAGGCGACAAAAGGGAAGTCCAGGCCTAGAAGACCCAGCAGCTTAGCAAGCAGAGAAGAGCTACTTTGCTTGGAGCGGGAGCGAAAGAGTCCCTCAGTACCAACTGGCAGAGGGTGCAGCATAATATAATTCACATCAGGCTTGACAACTTCACTGTCCCAACACACTGCTGTCATAACCTATCTAAAAGGTGCCATGGAATACAGTTATTCTCAACCTCTTCTACCCAGGGACCCTAAATTTAAAAAGAAAAAACGGAAGACCCCCAAGTCCACCCTCATTATTCTGTTGCTCATAATTTGTTTATTTCATATTACTTTAATAGTAATCATAAATATAACTGTAAAGAAAAATAATGTTACTTACCAGTAACTGCTGTTCTTCAAGATGTGTTGCTCATGTCCATTCCACTATAGGTGTGCTCCATGCATGGTTACATGTAACTTTTTTCCCCTTAGCAAAATCCATAGGGCCAGCTCCAGCATCCCCTGGAGTCCCACACACATATGCGGCGCTGCCTGCCCTACGCTCCCTCAGTCCCGTCTTTCTGCCAACTCTAGCAGTAGGGAAAGGGAAAAATTTGTGGAATGGACATGAGCAACACATCTCGAAGAAAAGCAGTTACGGGTAAGCAACCTTGTTTTCTTCTTCAAGTGCTTGCTCATGTCCATTCCACTATAGGTGACTAACCAGCAATATCTTTGGAGATGGGTTGGAGTTACCAGTGTGCTGCCCTCAGCACTGCTCTGCCAAATCCTGCGTCCTCTCTTGCCTACTGGACAATGGCGTAGTGGGACATGAACATGTGCATCAGCGACCACGTGGCAGCTTTACAGATGTCCTGCAGGGGCATTCTCTCCAGGAAGGCTGGAGATGAGGCTTAAGTTCTGGTTGAGTGTGCTGTGATGGTTCCCAGAAGAGGCACCATCGCCTGCTCATAGCAGAGCTTGATGTATGATGTAATCCATGAGGAGATGTGCTGGGTGGAGACAGGTGAGCTTCTCATCTGGTCAGCCACTGCGACGAAGACCTGCACTGATTTCCAGAACGGCTTTGTCTGCTCGATGTAGAAGGCCAGAGCTCATCCTCACATTCACTCCTCTCTTCCTACGAAGTGTGAGGTTTTGGAAAAAACACGGGGAGAAACATATCCTGGTTACAATGAAATTGGGAAACCACCTCGAGTAGGAAGGCCAAATGAGACCTCAACTGAACTTCGTATTTATAGAACATTGTATAAGGGGTCTCTGAGGTCAAGGCCCTAATCTTGGAGACCCTTCTAGCTGAGATAATGGCAACCAGGAAGCCTACCTTCCATGAAAGCAGGAGCAGAGGGCATGAAGACATGGGTTCGAAGGGGGGACCCCAAGAGTCTCGAGAGGACCAGATTGAGATCCAAGGGAGACACTGGGCCACAGACCTGCAGATAAAGCCCCTCAACCCCCGAGAGGAACCTGACTAACATGGGATGGGAGAAGAGTGATCTCCCTTTTAGTGGCTGATGGAAGGCCAAAATGGCCGCCAGGTGAACCTTCAACGAGGCCAGCGCCAGACCCTGGAGCTTTAGTTGGAACAGGTACTCCAGGATCGCCTGTATAGGCGAGAGGCTAGGTGGGATACCACGGGACTCCACACAGCAGGTAAACCATCGCCACTTAGCCCAATACACGACCTATGTAGAAGGCTTCCTGCTATCAAGCAGGACTTGCTGGACCTGCACCAAACAGGCTCTCTCTCCCTCCATCAGCCACAGAGCCTCCAGGCCATAAGGTGCATAGAGTCCAGGTCTGGGTGCAACAGGTGACCATGGTCCTGGGATTGAAGGTCGTGCCGCCTCGGGAACTCCAGGGGTGGGGCGATCAAAAGGTCCAGCAGCATGCTGAACCAGAGCTGCCTTGGCCAGGCTGGAGTGATCAGTATGATTTCCTCTCTGTCACTCTTTATTTTCAGCAGGACCCTCAGCAGGAGTGGAATGGGTGGGAACGTGTACATGATGTTCCCCGTCCGGTCCATGAGGAATACGTCGGAAATCAACCCCGTCTTTCGACCCCAGGGAGAGCAGAATTTTGGATACTTTTTGTTCCAGGCCGAAGGGAACAGGACCACTTGGGGAACGCCCCCCCTTCTGGAAGATCACAGATGCCACCTCTGGGTGTAGCAACCAGTCACGGTGGAGTAGAAATGACCTGCTGAGGTGATCTGCCCCAACATTTCCCGGAAGGTGAGAGGCCATCAATGGAGATCATGCCTCACGGCAAAGTTCTACAGACGGATAGCTTCCTTGCAGAGGGGTAAGGAGCGCGCTGCCCCCCGTCTGTTCATGTAAAACACAGCTCTGGTGTTGTCCGTCAGCACCTGCACCATCCTGCTTTTCAGGAATCGGAGGAACGCCCTGTACGCAAGGCAAATGGCTCTCAGCAGAATGCCCTTCAGCACTGCCCAGGGAGTCCACCACCAGTCTATAAAGGCTAGGACGGGTGGGGGAATTGTGACCACCCGGTCCAGTGGGTGTCTGCTTGTAACATACATCGAGGCTAAGCCTCTCTGAAGCGGTCTGAGTCTCAGGCGAGCGAGTCTCACTAAGACTCCCCTGCACACGTGCAGGCGGCCATGTGACCTAACAGCTGCAGGCAGCGCCTGGCTGGTGTCGTGGGGCACTGCTGCAGCTGGGAGATGAAAGAGACCATCACTTCGAAGCATGGCACAGGCAGGAAGGCTCTGGCCTGGGAAGCATCCAGGGTAGCCCCAATGAACTCTATTCATTGCACTGGGGTTAATGTGGACTTCTGTTTGTTTATGAATAACCCCAACCTGCGGCACATGGAGCAAGTGAGGGACATGCTGTCCTGCACTTGGGACCTGGACCTGCCTCTGTGCAACCAATCGTCCAAGTAAGGAAGACTTTGTCTCAGGTGGGCAGTCGCTACTGCCATGCACTTGGTGAACACCCTCAGAGCCGAAGATAGGCCAAAGGGCAGGGCTGTAGTGGGATCCAGCCGCCATGAAGCGAAGAAAGCGCCTGTGGCTGGGGAGGATAGATATATGAAAATGTGTGTCCTTCAGATCGAGGGCAGCATACCAGTCTCCTGAATCCAGGGAAGGGATTATGGCGTATTTGTTTATACGATGCAGGCCTAATATGGGTCTCAGCCCCCCTTCACCTTGGGGATGAGGAAGTACGTGGAATAGAACACTTTCCTCATTCTGCTTTGAGAGACTGTTTCCTCCGCTCCCAGGTTGAGGAGGATGTCCACCACCTGTAAGAGGAGTTGCTCGTGAGAGGGGTCCTTGAAGAGGGACAGAGGAGGAGGGTTATGAGGGGGCAGAAGTAAACGGCAGGGCATAACCCCATGAGGCTATCCCAAAGACCCAACGGACCAAAGTGATTTTGGTCCACTTGGGGTAGAGGGGCCTTAGCCTGTTTAGGAATGGGCAGGATGGATCCCGGAGAACAGTCAAGGCATCACGCTTGGGCGCACAATCAAAATTGTCTCCTTTGATTGCCCGATGTCCTGGGTGGCCCTTGCTGGGGAGCTGAGGATGAGCTATGGGGCTAATTTCCTGTTCTAAACCCCCTATTTCTGTCCTGTTGTCCGTAGGATTGGAAAGGTCTGGGCTGAGACCTTGGCTGTTGCTACGCCTATGGGTGTGACTGAAACTTAGAAAACTGGGGCGTATAAAGGCCCAGGGAGCAAAGCGTGGCCCTGGAGTCTTTTAGACAGTGCAACTTTGCATCAACCTGGTCCAAAAATAAGGCCGATTCATCAAAGGGGAGGACCTGGATGGACAGCTGCACCTCCTGGGACAGCCCCGAGGACTGCAGCGACGAGCATCTTTGCACAGAAATGGTGGAGACTATAGCCCACCTTGCCGAGTCAGCAGCATCCCAGGACGTCTGGAGCGCTGCTCTAGCTACTGTGGTACCCTCTTCCACGATAGTATTAAAGTCTGCGGCCTAGTGCTGGGACAAGACCTCAGCGAACCATCTGAGAGAATCCCACAGGCTGAAATTATACCTGCCCAGGAGAGCCTGCTGGTTGGCAATCCTAAACTGAAGGCTTGACATTGAATAAATCTTTCTCCCAAATAAGTCCTTATTCTTGGGAGTCTACCCTGGTTGATCCTGCCTATCCCGCTGCTTTGCAGCATCTACCACCAGGGTTCCCAGGGTAGGGTGTGTTAAATACTCAAAACCCTTGGCCAGGACGTAATATTTCTTCTCAGCCACCTTTGACGTCAGGGTGACTGAGGAAGGGGTTTGACACAGGGCCTTCACAATCTTAAGGACCCTTTCATGGACTGGGAGGGCCTCTCGAGCCGGGGCAGCCACCGCCAGCACCTTAAAGAGGCTATCTGCGGTCTCTTTTAGTTCCTCCACCTCCAGCCCCAAGTTGGAGGCAACCCTCTTGAGAAGCTCCTGGTGCGCCCTGAAATCATCAAGTGGCACAGAGTGGTCCTGGGAGACTAACTCGTCAAGTGAGGAAGAGGAGGAGGAGGAGGAGGATAGCAGTGGTGCAGCCTGCAGGTGTGGCACCTCCTGGCAAAGAGCTGAACCCCCTGAGGTTCCCTCCTGGGGATCTAATTCCTCATCCAAGAAGTGGTGCCGATGGACCTTTTCTGGCACCAGAGGAATGGACTGCACCCCCAAAGATAGAATGGATTGGGGCCCAGGTCTACCTAGAGACCCCATGGGGCCCAATAAAGCGATTGGGGTGGCCACTATCCTTGGGGCCATCTGGGGCTGCTTGAGTGCGCTGTAACTAACTATGCCATGGACTCTGGCACTTTATGGGGATGTCGACTCACCCTACGACTGCCCCCCCAGGAGACTCCAAAGCACATCGCAGTCAGAGGCCCTGGATCTGTTGTACCATGTCTGTCCCAGGTCATGGGCACCCCTCCATGCCGGGGAATGCCTTCTCGACACCTCTGACGTGGACAATGATGAGGACTGCCTCTGTTGCCACGAGTGGTGCTGATGTGTGGGGTCATTTTCTGAAGAACTCAAAGTACTGGAGCGTTGTCTCAGTACAGACGAGTTCCAGTGCCGCTTGCCTTATGGCTCTGTAGCAGCTTTCGGTGACTGAGGCTGGCGCTGTCCTGAACTCCTTGGTACTAAGCCAGACTTTGATGACCAGATTCTGCACCGCCTCAGTGCTGGCGAACTCCCTCCAACGACAACCAGGTTCTGCACTGCCTGGGTGTGGGTGAACCCCTTGGTGCCAGAGAGTGGGAACAGGAGCTGTCCAAGCACGCTGCCTGGCAGACCTCGACTGGTGCCCCTTCCTGGCTTGCGCTGCCTCCAGTGCTGAGGACTGACATCAGCACTGAGAGGGAGACTCCACGTCCCGTGTTGGTGCAGGTCGACTCGACAACATCGACCTGGAGCGTCTACTATAGGAGCAGCTCTGCTCTACCCTAGGTGACCGTCCAGTAGGAGATCTTCCTCCCCGTACTGGGGATCTCCTCCACCATTCAAGGGGACCCAACGTGGGCTTACCCTGTGACACTGGCTCCTTCTTCCTTGGCGGAGGGCAGGGGGAAGGCAGAGTATGCAAGGCCAACAAGGCTCTTGCCGCCTGAAAAGCCTCCGACGTCGACAGGGGCACTCTCCCACTCCTAGGAGTTGGTGGGAGGCTTCCAGATATGCAGGCACCGGAGAAAGGGTCTCAATAGGCTGAGTTCGGTGCATCTCAGTACTCAACCCCGCCCATACCAACGGCGCAGGGGAGTGTCTGCACTCCACGTGCTGTTTTCTCCTCCTCTTTGGTACCGGTGCATGGTGTCGAGTTGCAGATGCTGCCAAGGTGGAGCAGGTCAGCTTGGATGCTGGGCGGAGCGCTGCCTCCATCAGCAGGGCTTTCGACCAGATTTTTCGGTCTTTTTGAGTCCTTGGTTTGAAAGCTTTGCAGATTCTACACTTATCCTTTCTGTGGGCTTCCCCCAGGCACTTAAGACAGCTGTCATGGGAGGCTGCTGAGCAGGAAGGACTTCCCGCAGGGGACACAGGGCTTGAAGCCTGGCGACCGGGTCATGTCCCAGCTGGGACGGCTAACTACACTTAACAACTACTTAACTAACTAAAACTAAACAGAGATTTACAAACAAGTCCAAACAAGGGGAATAGTACTTGCTGCAAGCAAGGCTAGTTCCAGCAACTGTCATGGGTGGAAAGAAGGAACTGAGGGAATGTACGTCCTCATATACCGCAGCATGTGCATGGGGCTCCAGGGGGTGGCAGAGCCGGCCCTATGGCATCTGCTAAGGGGAAAAAAGTTCTGGATAACCGTGCATGGAAGTGTGCATACCTATAGTGGAATGGACATGAGCAAGCACTCGAAGAAGAAGTATTGTTATTTGAACAGATCAACAAAAAACACAGCAAATTAAAATAATGACAGCTTACCTGATACGAATGCAATCCTTGGGCTTACTTGGCAGAACACAGCACTGCTATGTTATATATGGGGATATCTGCGGAGTGCTGGAGGGTGTGTCTGTACTAGGAGGGGTTATTTAGGAGGTGCTGGAGTGTAAACCGAGGAGAGGTATTTTGTTTGTTTTATTATTATTAAGGAGGCAAACATGGATGTGAAACCTCAGTTGTAACACCCCGAGGCTTTGCTCTAGCAATTGTGTTTACACTAGCTTGGGAAACCTCCTGCATGTAACATCTTAGGATCTTGTTTGTGATATGTGCTTGGGAACATCCTGAGACCTTTTTGTTACAGCACACAATTGCTTGTTTGATCTCTATCAAATAACACTTGCTGTAAATGTACTTTGTTATTTGATGTTAGTGGAATTCATATTGATGACTACCTCCATCCTAGTAACCTTCCTCTTATTAGAGCTGCAATTTCCTCTTTCGGTGTATATATCAGTTGATTGGAATGTAGATTCAATTTGTAGCTGTAATTCTGTTTTAAGTTTGTTTTTCTTTGAAGTAAAAATTAGTTGTGTGATTGAGGAATGAATGAGGTATGTGTGTGATAACAAAATGGAAAGGCAGCAACTC
This sequence comes from Mesoclemmys tuberculata, assembly GCA_007922155.1. Taxonomy (NCBI): domain Eukaryota; kingdom Metazoa; phylum Chordata; order Testudines; family Chelidae; genus Mesoclemmys; species Mesoclemmys tuberculata. The sequence continues at coordinate 34,222,879 of ML675629.1, read as the reverse complement.
TAAATCTCCTTGACAACAAGACAGTGGAGAGATTTTGTTTTAATAACTTTCACGATCCATATGGCCGAAGAACATGGACCAAGATAACCCTAAAGTACAGAGGAGTTTGCCTCAAGGACAGGAACAAGACAAAGTGTGAAACAGAAACAAGGAGATAAGGAAAAGCCATCATGCTTGCAATGTGACACAGCAAGACCCATAGTTACAAATAGGAACTGACTACTATAAAAATGGGGTGAAAAGATGACGACTTTGGGTTTGTTCCGCAAACATCTAGGAGCATCAGATTCATGACTGACAGACCGCAGCTTCATCCTGGCCAGTGGACTGGCTCGAGCAACTCAGAGGCTGGTAATTATATTCCGCCTGAAGAACTCTGTCTGTCTGTGTGCATGCACAATTGCTTTTTGAAACTCCTGTATTCACAATAAACACGGTGTATTGCCATATCCCCCTGAATAAGGTCCTGCTGTTTATTTCATTTATAAAGGTAACAGGAAGGGGTACCTGCGGCCTCACACTCAAGGTGGGGGGCAGTTTTGGGCTCCCTGTCACAGTGGCAGGGTGGCTGGTGCAGGTCCAGGATGTAGAGCGAGCCTGTCAGTCAGCGCTTCCCTTCGGGCCTCTTCCCCTCCCATTTGAATTCTAAGGAATTCTAAGGAACCGCAAGAGGTACCTGCCAGTTCCACTTACCTGGCAGCTGGACTGGAGTGAGTGTGATCTGGCAGCTACAGCTGCGGGGGGGAGGGGGGCGGAAGGTGTGTGACGACCAGAGGCAACTGCGGGGGAACGTTCAGGGGAGGCGGGAGGATGGAGAGGACTGGGCCAGCCCTACAAGGCAGGGCTCAGGGAGGGAGTGCCACCTCCACCCGACTCACCTTACTGGGCTGTCTGCAAAGATGGCAGTAGGAAGCATTGAGACTCCAGCAACAGGGAAGAAGCAGCCGCCCCATGTTTGGGGGTGGGGGTCTCAGCCCAAAGCCACATGCCCTGCTGCTTCCTCCCTCTCTGTGCTGCATGGATACACAGTGAGTGCAGCCACCAGGGGGAGCCACTGCCTCCTAGCTGCTGGGCATCCCGGCCCACCCCCACTTGCCTGTGGGGCACAGTCTGCAGCAGCCCCTCTGGGAGGGTCCCCTCAGAAAACAGAAATCAGGGAGGGCATGTGACCCCACGCGCCTTCCCCCCCACATTCCCTCTGGGAGGGACCAATCAGTTCATACAAGTATACTGATGGACTCCTAAGGGTCCGCAGACCACAGGCTGAGAACCACTGATGAAAGGTATCATATGTATGCTGGTAACACGCTGGTCATTAATATTATTGCATGATGTATGTATAGTGGTGTACAAAGAATTATAGATGTGTGCTGGAAATACGTTCTTAAAAGGTGTATTGCAAGCAGTGCATAAGCCCAGCCTCTCCTAGACAAAGGAATTGTTTTCCTGCATCTCCAGTGTACATTAAGCCACATAATACCTCAGAGGACAATGAAAAGTACATCTACATATAATGTAAACAAAGCTGTCAAGCTAAACAAGTCGGGGGGCTGGACCACTTAACAATCAAGACAAGGGATGGAGCCTGCATCCCCAGGAAGCCCCCCTACCTCTTGAAACAGAGACAATAGACTTTGGGCAATGTAAGCAGAAACAGAAAGCCATTTTGGCAACCACCACTCGGGACCACCCTTTGAGCTCATGAAAAGTGGATCTTTTTTTGCCTGAAAATCAAGACTACCTGAAACTGATTATAAGTGCAAAACATGCTTAGATAAAGACTGTAACTTGCTGAAGTTAAATTTTAGTCACTAGAAAGCATGCTTTTTTGTTTTTTTACTTGTAACCATCACTTATTATCAATTAAATATCTGTTCTTTGCTAATAAACTTATTCTTGTTTTATTACAAAACCATCCTCAATGCTTAAACTGAAGAATGAAGTCCTCAGCAAAACTAACAGTTCTGTCTCTTTGGAGGCAGTGAACTTTATAACTTCTATGATTATGCATAGGAGGGACTAGACATTGCAGGGAGACAGCTTTGGGGAGACTCAGGACTGAAAAGTCTGTTGGTGTCATCCTGCAAGGAGTAAACAAGTTGGTAGAAGTCAGGGTGAAACCCTGTGCTGTGAACGTACTACTGGTATCAGGGCTCCAAGCCAAAGCTGAGTAGCACAGAAGCACTAAGGGTTACAGCGTAGGCAGTGATAGAAACCCTTACTGATCTGAGTGAAACCCCGAAGTGTTACAGAAGGAATGCAAAAATATCCACTAAGGAGTGTTGAGTCTCTTGAACTTCCTCCAATGGAATTGGGACAGATTCAGCCACTTACTTCTTTAGATCTTGAAAGGCCCTGAAACTGTCAGTGAATATGGGTGGGGGTGGCATTCCCGCCTCTTCAGGGTAGGTGGCGTATTTGTATGCTGTCTCCTTCTCAGCTGTTGGATCTTGTTCCTCCTGGATGGAGGAAACGTGTGGCGCCAGTGGCTATACCTATGGGATCGGTAGTTGTTGTGGTACCAGGAGGTGCTTGGAGTAAGGTCTCTTAGGAGATGATACCTAGTAAAAATGATCCCCATACAAAGCCCGAACCACCAGTAGGCCTGTGGTGGTGAGTAAGGGAAGGGTCCTCAGAGATAATCCTACAAGGAGTGCCTGCAATGGCCATTGAACTCTAGAAAACCGTTTTCAGGAAATATCTCCAAAGGCATGGGCTGGTATGGAAGGGACGTAGAACCCTGCACTGAGACCTCAGAGTCTGAAGAAGTATCATCCCGCCATGTCCAGCGAGGAAGCTTCAGGCATCGGTACTGAATCCAGTACCAAGGGTCAAAGAAGTGGCTGGAGATCATATTGAGAACAGAGGTCCAGATCTTGCTCCCAAGGAGGGTGGGTCAGTTTCAGAAGGTGTAGCAGTGCCAGGGAAGAACCTCCCTCAGTGTCCTTTAAAAGAGGGGGAACATGGAGCCTCTGTAATGATCAGGGAATGAGAGGCAGGCATGGAAACAATGTCCACTACCTCCTCCCATGTTACTGCAATTAGACACTCGTGGCTGGACTGTGCCAGCTGACTTGGGCTCACAGGGCTCAGGGTAGGGAGCTGTTTAATTGCAGTGTAGATGTTTGAGCTCAGGCTGGAGGCCAGGCTTTAGGACCTTGCAAGGTGGGAAAGTCCTTGAGCTTGAGATGCAGCCCATGTCCAAATGTCTACACCACAGTTAGACAGCCCCATACCCCAAGAACTGGGAGCCTGACTCAGCCGGCAGAGGTCAATTGCGGGTTTTTAATTGCATATAGACATTCCCTCAATAGTGAGATGGTTGATTCAAATACTTCACTTTAAAAATAATAGTGCCTGGCTCAGGAAAAACGGATACGTTTTCAATTAATGAAAATTTGTATTTGATTTTCTGAATAGAACCACCCTTGAGAGCCATAATATAGCATCTCGAGGGTGAAAAGTGGCCCCCAAACCACAGGTTGGGCACCCCGGCCTAGATACCTTAAGTGGCAAGTACTGTACGCAGAAAATTGTGGATAGCTCAGCTTCATCTTCCAGCCACTGCATCTCAGTATGCCTTTGTCTGCCAGATAAAAAAGCCCTCTATTATCAGAAATCTTCTCCCTATATAGATAGTTTATCTGGAGGAGGGATGAACTGGAGTGAGAATGGAAACAAAGCTTCTGCAATATTTTGGTACCAACAAAGGAACATGTTATCTTTCGAGTTCCATCATGAATACTTTGTAACAGATACTGTTTTTCTTGGCTTTCCTTGGGGCAAAATACACTGCAATTTTTATCATAATTAGTATATCACAATGACAAATCAGTTCATTGCAGATTTCTGCTGTACAGATAATAATGGTTTATTAATAAAACTGAATGTAAGTCATACTAAGACTTAAAAGAGAGAGTTAAAGGTCCTTGTGAATACTCTTAAAAAAAAACCACACTGACAGCAGTAAACCATAATTATTCTAACATTGAATTGCACAGTATGCATCTCTATTTTCTTCCGAGTTTCCTCAAAATGCATATTTAAAAGTGTCAATACTGGTATTTTTAGATCTCAGAAATAAATTGATCAAGATCTGCTTTTCACAATTTGAAGTTCCCAAAAGCTTAATTTAAAAAAAAAAAACAACAACATGAATGCATTCAACAACATAAATTACAGAAACAGTCATTTATTTAAAGAGAAATTAAACCAGTTGCCCAAAGCCACATGAAAAGTCTGTGGCAGCACCAGGAAATGAACTCAGACCACCTGATTCTCAGTCCAGTGCCTAAATCACAAGACCATATCCTTCCTCTATAAAAAGTGCTCACTGAACACACCATCTATAATCACTGTCTGGAGTCCTGCTCCTCTAATTCCATCCTAGATTCTCTGCCATCTGGTTTCCAACCCTTGCATGTCACTGAAACTGCTCTTGCCAAAGTCTCTTATGAATTCTTCATAGCTAAAACTTACAAGCAGTACTCTATCCTCAACGTGTCAGCAAACATTGACACCATCAGCCATGCTCCTCCTCTTGAAATCTTGTCCTCTCTTAACTTCCATGACTCCATCCTCTATTGGTTTTCCTCCTACCTCTCTAACCATTTTTTCATGTGTTCTTCAGAGGAGCCTCTTTGTGTCCTTCAACTTTCTGCCAGGATTCCACAGGGCTCTGTCCTTGGTCCTCTTCTCCTCTCCCTTTAAACCTTACCTCTCGGAAATCTCATTTGCAAACACCAATTCAACTAGCGTTTCTATACTGATGACTCACAGATCACTCTCTATTTCCTTCTGTCCAAACTAAAATCTTGGTTTCTCTCTCTGACATCTCCTTGTGGATGTCAGCTACCAGCTCAAGATCAACATGGCTAAAACAGAGTTCCTAATCTTCTTCCTCAAGCCCTCCCTGCTACCTCCCTTCTTGGACAGCGTGGACACCACTACCATCAGGCCCATAACCTGTGCATCATGGTTTACTCCAACATTTCTCTAAGTCCTCACATCTAGGCTATGTATAAATCTTATCAATTCTTTCTTCATAACATCTCTAAGATATGGCCTTTCTTAATTATCCATCTTGCTAAAAATCTTGTCTGAACTCTCATATCATGTCTTGACTAATGGAACACCCTTCGCTATGGCCTTGACAAATGCAATCTTGCCCCACTCATCTCCATTCAGAATGCTACTGCAAATATCATTCTCTTACAATGTCACTTGGACTGTATCACGTCTCTCATTGCATCCCTCCACTGGCTCCCCTCCACTAATATATCAAACCTAAGCTGAGTGTATGCACTTTCAAGGCCCTTTAAAATCAATTTCCACCTTACCTCTCATCTCTCATTCATTACAGAACTGGCAAAGCTTGCTTCCAATCAGCCTATGATGCCAGTTTCTTTGCCCATTTATTAGATTTTCAAACAAGCACCCTTGTGCTTTCTCCCATGCTGCCTCACACACTTGGGAGGCACTGTCCATAAACATCCGCAAAACTACCTCAATATGCACCTTCCAATTACCTCCTCAAAACCATGGTTTGCCTACAAAACACTTGATAGTAATTAAGATGTTGGTGTGCTGAGACAATTGTCTGTCACGAAGATAATATTGTCTCATTGTTTTCTTTTCCTCCCCCAACTATCTGTATCCAGCCATTGTCTCTTGTTTTATACTTAGGACCGTAAACTCCTTTGGGCAGGGGGCAGGTTTCTTCTGTTTTTATACAGTGCTTAGAACAGGGGTCGGCAACCTTTTGGAAGAGGGATGCCAACTCTTCCTCCTGCCCCTCTCCCATGTGCCCTGGGCCCAGCACCCTGGCCAGGGTGTGGCAGTGATGGGGAGGGAGGGGGGCTAGGGGTCAGTTTCTTGCTCTCTCCTTGCCCCACTGCAGCACTGGTGTACCTCTCCCACGTTGTTCCAGCAGTATCCTGGTCAGGAGTGGGGGGAGCAGCCACCGCATGGCTCTTGACCAGGGCCAGTGGCGCACGGCCCTTCAGCCTCTCTTCCTGGCTTCCACCTGCCATGTGGGAGAGGGGCGGGACCGGAATGGGGGAGCAGCCACTGCGCAGCCTTGCTTTGGGGCCAGGAGAAACGCGGCATGCCTCTCAAAATAGTCACGCATGCCAAAGGTTGCCAACCCCTGGCCTAGAACAATGGGGACATGGTCCATGACTAGGACTCCTCGGAGCTAAGGACACTGATGCACACATCTTCCCCTCCAAAAAAATTTCTGATATTTCCCAATTGGTTGTTCATATAGTTAAAATAATTGAACTGGGTGACATTTTTGCATGCTTACCGTATACTAAAGAGTGCAACTAAAATATACCACATTTAACATTAAATTTACAGAAAGGAAGACATAGTTAATTACCTTTTAATATGCCATCTAGAAACATTCATAATATATTATAAAGTAATCTAGGTTAAGAAATATTTTAAGCAACTTTAGAATTAAATACAATTTCTTAATGTTGCCCTTTTATCCAAATAATGAAAAGTAAAATATTGTGAAGTTGTTTAAGAATGAAATAATAGCAATTTTCTAAAATGTATTGGGAGTTGTGAATTATTTTTTGTATTTTCTTTTTTAGTTAAAAGTGATGGGTATCCTATCCTCTATTACACTCTAACCCACATTATACTAATTACCTACCTATTTAAACCTATATCCACCTCAAACAATATCCCTTTCCTATCTGACCTGCAATTATAATCTAATACAATTGCAATTGGCTGCCTGAAGATTCCAAGATTTCACGCTTGCCATAAATTAAATACAATAATGTTGATCCCAAGATCTTTTTTTTGAATTTGGAATGTTCCAGTGGGGTTAACAATTGTTAACATAGACTTAAAAAAAAAAAAAAAAAAAAAAAGTATAAATAGGACAACCATCCAGCTTCCATGAGTTCTCTCCCATCATACCCAAATGCAAGTATAACTAAGTCCCTGAGATTTTCTGAGTGCAACAGCTTTACAACACAATGGTTGGCCACTCTCAAATTTGTCTCTACGGTTTAAAAGTATTGCTGCTAGGCTATGGAACAAACCAATACAATTATTTTCAGATCACATCACATTCACTGAGCCAGTCTCACTAAGTTCCATGATCGAGCTGCTTGTAGAGTTAAATTACTGGGGAAAATCTCAGGACCATTTTAATCCATCAGCACAAAGGTCGGATGTGCATGGAACATCTGGGGAAAGGGATGCCAGGAGCACTAGAGCTGGTGCCTGCAGGCTGCTCCAAGATAGACCTGAGCATGTGCCAAAGATTGGGGGAGATAAAAAGGTAGCTAAGCCACATTTGCCTCTCACCCTGAGCTGAGTTCATTGATCCCCACTTTCTTTGCAAGTTTTATGTTGCATCATAACGTCCTAGCTTTTATTGATCAGTGGCCTAACAGTGTTATATTAAACTGTGGCAAAGCTCTAATAAACAGCTATAGGTCCAATGTTGGAAGGAAGAGCAGACGATTTCAAGACTATTTGCATCTATCAACAAAAACAGGAGGAAGAGGAGAAGAAAAATAAGACCCGTTACAGAAGTGAAGCCTTATATACTCATACTTGGATTGATGTGCACATTCTTATTAACTGTTAAACTCCTTAAAATGGTCCAGTGATCATAAAGTTTGGTATGCTTCTTACAGTGGGGATCTTCTGAAGAACTTTCACAGTAGGAATTTATTAATTTAAATCTTGATCTTTACAACTACACTTGGGTTTTCTGCTGCTTTGTTTTATTTTCCTTCTATAGACTGGACTTATATCCGCTAACCAATACTTTAACCCACAAGTAGTGTCAGACTCAGCATAAATAATAATGTAGAGCAAATCAGTCAAATCCTCAGGAGGATATTTGAGCATTATAGATTTACAGCTATATGACAAACTTTTCTGTTAGAGCAACAAGGGGGGTGAGGTAATATCTTTTATTGATCCAACTTCTGTTGATGAAAGAAACAGGCTTTCAAGCTACACAGAGCTCTTCAGATTTTCTGGTAAACAACTCAGGTTTTATAAATTCACTTACTGTTTCTTTAAAAATCCCAGATCTTTCCTGTTCAGTTTCTATGTCACAAAAGACTTCATAGCCAAATTTACTAATGTTATTTAATCAAGTAAGCATGTTAAAATCTGCCTGGTCTAAATGTCAAAAAACAAAAAACCAACCCTGTGCTTTCACTAGTAATTAATACTTTGAAACAAAGAGAGGTTTTTTTCTATCAGGCAAACCCCTTGAGTATTAAGGTGATTGTAAGAGCTAAATGCTATACCTAAAAAATGCCCTACAAAAACCTGATCTTTATACTAAATTATTAATTTTTTTACTCACTTTAAATGGAAGACCAAAAATGGCAATATACACTACCTTCAGCACTTGAACTTGACCTTCAGTAGTTACGTCCTTTAAGAGCTCACAAAATGACCGGCACAGATCACCTGCATACACCTGAAATTAAATTAAAACTAAAATGAAACATTTGTTTTATTTGCATTATATGGAGAGCAAAAAAACTCCCAAAAAACAAACCCTTCAACCTCAACCAGCAACCAACCTCTTGTGAAAGCAGAAAGACTTAGGAGATGGTCTAACAAACAAGTCTGACTTCCTTCCCCCATAGTTAAAAACAGCCTAAAAGGTGACACTGCAGATTGTGTCAGTTACAGTGAAATAAGAGATTCAATGCTACTCAAGCAATAACCAATTACAAGTGAGATAGGATGGCTGACTAGAAAACCAATGTAACGCTGTCAATTTTATTAAAATGCCAACCCTCCCCCCCAGTAAGCCCTAGTTGAGTCTGGATAAATTAATTCAACTTCTGCAGAGCTGAGCATCACATAGGATACTCTTGACAACCCACATATAAATTAAAAACAAAATAGGAGTGGAAGAGACATCCAACACAAGGGGCATTCAATCTCTGAATTACAACCAAAATGGGATAAGAAAGGAGGCACAACAAAGAGATTGAATAGGATCATTTTATGATTAAGACACTGCACATGGATTTGGGTTCCATTCCCACCTTTGCCGCAGAATTCCTGAGACACTTTGGGCAAGTCATTTAGGTGCAGATTTTAAAAAGTATTTAGGCATTTAGCTCCCACTGATTTTAATACCTTCAAAAATCTGACCCTGAATCTCTGTGTCAGTTCCCCATCTATAAAATGAGAAAACTACTAACTTTCTTACTAGGTCTGTCTTGTCTATTTAAATTGTAAGGTCTTTTGGGGAACTGCTATCAAACTATCTGCTGTTCCCCACTGAGCGTGTTTCAATGGATATTTTAAGTTCTAACTATGATTAATATGATATTGTACAGTCCTAGAAAAAAGAATCTTTAACTGCCTTATTTTACTGAAAGTCCACATTGTGCAATGACTCAATTATTACAGCAAAATAATATTTTTGATACAATAAAACTGCCCTGATATGGGAAAAATAAAAAAGTGTCTTTTGGCATAATAGGTTACTAACAATCAAAATGAAATGATTAATACAAAGCTTCACAAAACAGTAACTTCATTTCTCCACATACCTGTAGAAATTCAGAAGATGATAAAAAAATATAAGCATTGATGATCTTAAAGCAGGTTCTGAGGTTTTCTGAACTTAGCTCTGCAAAAATAAGTAATTGTCAGATGATTCGGTGAGTTTGCCAACAAACTGTTTTTGCAAGGATTTAGCTAAAACAATTCACTTTTAAAACAATTAGTCATATATACTTGTGTGCGATATGTGAAATGAAGACCAGGTTTGCCTGCTCTGATTTATGTAGTCTGATCACCACAAACAGCACCGCCCATGGTATAGATAACTGACAGATTTCAGTGTGGAGTATGCTGCGTTGTGCATCAGACAATATCACCACATTTGAAGCAATTTCAGATACACGTGAGGGAAGCCTATTCTTCATACCAAATGTGTTACCAGACGTGTTCTTTTGCTACATCTTCAAGGCTCAAGGACAATGCTGACTGCTTTAATATCCAAATCTAGATGATTTAGATCTCTCCTTTCACTCACTATGCCTGAAATGATAACACCTTGACATGGAGGTGGAGAGATGATATGCGAGAGGGAGCCAGAGCAAACTTGTTATGTTTAGAGAAGATCACTGTAGTGTTTTCAGATTGAACTCAAATTAAGTTTTAAAAGAACATTTTAGGTCCAGGTGATTTAAAAATCAAATTGAATACACACTTTTACTTAGTTTTTTTTTGCCTTTAGGCTGTTAAATGTTAAAAAGGTAATCACTCTTAAAAGATCTATTCAAACAATGCAAAAATATTACTATGAATCACAATATAAAGAAAATAAGAAAAATCTAGCTGATTGCTTTTAACCATGCATTGGTATTACTCATTAAAGTAGACCTACGTATAAGCGACTTACAAATATCCTTGTGCAATGTAGGAGAGGCTAGTCAACTAAAATGGTTATTTCTCTGGGACGTAAAAGTGCAGCTAGAAACAGAGGTTAAGTCCACAAGCAGAAATGTTTGGTAGCTAGAAGGGCAAACAGCATGTCTTGGGAAAATCATAGGACGAAACAACAAATGGGTTTGGAGGTACAGAGATACCTGAAGGATTGCTGGTGATTTAGGAATCAGAGGAAAGAAAAGAAGTGCTTGTACACTTTGAACATTGTCAAATATGCAACTTAACAGGACTACAATGCAATTTATAGGCAACGTTTTCATATGTAGTCATTAATCAAAACAAGCACAGAACTCGGCAATAAACATACTGATCTCTAACAACACACTTCTTAAAGATAACCGGATGCATATTCTGCATGAAGTATCTTTAATTCCATTTACATTACTCCTTTACATTTTTACTGAAGGAAAACATACTAGCATGACGAAAATCACGTTTATACATATTACAGGTCAGGATTTTTAAACAATGTTAAAGTTTAAAAGTTTAACTAAAGTTAAAATCCTAAATCCAATGGGATCTACTGCTCAGCACTTTGGAAACTCAAATGACTTTTTGAGGCATCTAAATAAAGGCTTAGGAGCCTAACTTTATGCACTTACTTTTGAAAATCTTGGTTCAAGTCTTTAATGTGTTAAGGATTTAATTTTAAATTTTATCTGAGAGCCAGGACTTCCTCAAATATAAAAAATTACATGAAAATCAACAAGGAATCCTACAATAAGTGGAAAAATGGACACATTGCTAAGGAGCAGTGCACAAGAATAGCAACAGCATGTAGGAACAAATTCAGAAAGGCTGAGGACTTGTCTACTCTTAAAAGGTTGCAGCGGCACAATTGCTCTGCTGTAGCACTTCAGTGAAGATGCTACCCACACCCACAGGAGAGCTTCTCCCATTGGCATAGGTAAGTCACCTCCCTCAGACTTAAAAGGCAATAAGAAGAGGTTCTTTAGCTACATTAGGAGCAAGAGAAATACTAGGAAAAGTGTAGGTCCTCTACTTAGCGAGGAAGGACAGTTAATAACTGATGACATTAAGAAAGCTGAGGTGTTCAATGTCTATTTTTCTCTAGTCTTCATTCAGAAGATTAATGATGACAAGATATTAATAGTAACAACTGGGGGAAGGAATGTAAGCCAAAATATGGAAAGAACAGTTTAAAGAATAGCAAGGCTGAATGAAACTTAAGGGGGGTGGGGTCTTAAGGAACTAGCTGAAATAATCTTGGAATTGTTAGCAATTACCCTGGAAGAATACTGGAGGATGGGTGAGTTCCCAAAAGACTGAAGAAGGGAAAATATAGTACATATTTTTAAAAGGGGGAACAAAGAGGATTTGGGGAATTATAGACCAGTCAGCCTAACTTCGACACCTGGAAAGATACTGGAACAAACCATTTTTTTTAAAAAAGTAAAAAATAAATTTGTAAGCACTCAAAGAAGAGCTAGCATGGATTTGTCACGGTCAAGTCATGCCAACCCAACCTTATTTCCTTTTTTGACAGGTTTACTGGCTTAGTGGATTGGGAAGGAACAGCAGATGTGATAGTATCTTGAGTCTAAGACGACTTTGAGACAGTCTCACTAGGAAGATGTGGTCTAGATGAAATTAGGATACGTTGAGAAACTGTGCTCAAAGAGAATCAATAGTTTGCTGTCAAACTGGGTGAGTGCATCTAGTGGAGTTCACAGGGGTCAGTTCTGAGTTCAGTACTATTCAATATTTTCATTAATGACTTGGATAATGGAGTAGAGAATATGCTTATAAAATTTGCAAATGGTGCCAAGCAAGGAAGAGTTGCAAGCATCTTGGAGGAGAGGATTAGAGTTCAAAATAATTTTGCTGAACTGGAGAATTAGTCTGAATTCAACAACCTGAAATTCACTAAAGACAAATGCAAAGTACTTCGTTTGGGAAGGAAAAATCAAATGCACAACTACAAAACGGCAAATAACTGGCTCGGTGGTAGTACTGCAGATAAGGATCTGGGTGTTACAGTAGGCCACAAATTGAATATGCATCAACAAGGTGATGCAGCTGAGAAAAAACATTAATATCATTCTATAGTGTATTAACAGCAGTGTTGTACATAAGACATGGAAAGCAACTGTCCCACTCAACTCAGCATGGTGAGGTCTCAGCTGCAATACTGTGTCCAGTTCTGAGCACAACATTTTAGGAAAGATGTAGACAAACTGGAAAGAGTCCCGAGGACATCAACAAAAATGATTAAAGATTTAGACCTATGAAGAAAGGCTAAAAAAACCAGGGCATGTTTCGTCTTGAGAAAAGACAACCGAAGAAGGACCTAATAACAGTCTTCAAATACGTTAAGGACAGTTATAAAGAGGACTGTGATCAATTGTTCTCCGTATCTATTGAAGATAAGGCCATTACTACTTGTCCTAATCTGCAGCAAGGGAGATTTAGGTTACATATTAGGAAAAACTTTCTAACTATAAGGGTAGTTGAGCTCAGGAATAGGCTTCCAAGGGAGGTTGTGGAATGCTTGTTGTTGGAGATTTTAAAAACAGTTTGGAGAAACACTTATCAGGGATGGTCTAGGTTTACTTGGTCCTGCCACAGTGCCAATTCCTAGTGTTCTCTCATCCAAGCACTGGCCAAGCCAGACTCTAACTACGAGAGATCCAGATAATTTACAGCCTAGTGTTGTACAGATGTACTGTGACTAACATCCTATTGTGACAAACTGCACCCCCTCATGATCATCCTTATAGGCTAACTGTGTGTTGTTTAAAGTAAGTCATGTCAGATGTTTCTGGAATGCTCATGGCATACTGAACATTACTGTAATAGTAATATGTTTGTTCCAATATTATGGGAATGTTTATGAGGCTTCGCTATGTAATATTCCCAAATGTGTCTCTCATGGCTTGAGACAGATATAGGCAAAACTCTACAGAGCTGAGGAGCAATTCACACCTCACTAAGGCATGCATAAAACAAACCCAGCTCTTCCAGGAACAAAGGCGTGGCCTCAAAGTCAACAAACAAATCCACAAAGGCCCTCTGTGACTCATGGCATGGAGGCAATCATACACAGACATTGTCACCTGACCCTGATGGAGGGGGTGAAGCCCCCACAGAGGAGAAGGGACATTTTAAAAAGGAGAGACATTGTGCTGTTCTCTCTTTCTTCCACCTCCATTTGCAAACACCACCAAACAACTGAAGTGCTGATCACAGGGAGAAGGCCTGGCTGGAGGCCCACCAGCCATCCTCTGATGAGAATCATTTGAGTTTGTAGAAAATGTTTGCAGAAAATGTTAAGCTTGGTTTAGAATGCAATTTGTCTTTTATTTTCTTTTGATCAAATCTGACTTGTTTTCCTCTGACTTATAATCATTTAAAACCTTTGTGTACTTATTAAATTTGTTTGTTTTATCTAAAGCAGTGCAATTGGTTTAAGTTGTGTTAGAGACTCCATTTTGAAGTGACAAGGCTGGTGCATATCAATTTCTTTGATAAACTGACGAACATAGGAGCTTGCGGTGTTCACTGGGCAACACTGAACATTGTAAGATGGCAGTTCCCAGGGTTGCACCTGGGACTGGGACTATTGCCTAGGGTTATATCATTTCATAATCCCATGAATGGCTGGCTAGAGGCACAAACTCACTGATTTGGAAACAACTTGCTTTTTGGAAGCGGTGCGTGATCTTCCCAGAAGTGGGAGTTCACACAGCAAAGAAGAATAAGACGGGCTTCCAGTGGGAGATTGGTGGGGGAGTGAGGCACTGGGGTGACACAGCGATTCACCAGTCCAGATTGCAGAAAGGAACATCACACCTACCAAATCTCATCCCCATCTTGGTCCTTAGACTTCTCCCCTGGTGTTCACCTTCTGCAGCCTGACTGCAGCAAAGCTCAGTGGAAGAAGATGTATTTGCCCATTGCCTCTTGCTCAAGACAGAGAGAAAGTGGGTGTAGGTTCCAGATACTCTTTACCCTGCAGCACTACTAATTATAATCTATATGGTCTTCTATTCTTTAAAGGTATCTGCCATAAATTATCCATACAGTAGTAGTCAACAAAAAACCAGGATTAATTAAAAACAGGAAATGGTCCAGCCCTTAGCCACGTGTACCAACTCTGCATTAGTGCGACAGTGCCATCAATGTAGCAGTGCTGTGCTCCCAGAAGATACCACACTGTAGGAACCATTAAATCCAACCATCCCATCTAAGGAGCAAATCCATAATAAAAAATTTAAATCCTTGATTTTCATTGAAAAACTTTAAGAGCCATTTTTTTTTTTTTTGCATTGCAAAGGCATATTTAAACATTACAAAGCTCTTAAAAGCAATAAATCCATAACACACTTTCACAAACCCCTTTATTTTGCCCTAGCAAACAGCCAGTTTGGTAAGCAGTTCTTCAGCAATCAGTGGTGATGGATTCTTGGCATCAGACCTGGTCAACATGGACAGATCCAGGCAACTTTGTACCACTTCTGTAAAGCATAAAGCTACTTTTGACCAGTCCTTCAAAGATGATACTGGGTTTACACGCTGCAAGGTTTAATTGACTGAACCTGAAGAGTCTCTCCCATCCTTTGAGCTTTGAGGCAGCCATCCAATTGTTGTGAGTACTAATAATAATTGTGCCATGAGGGCACCCTTGCTCCACTTTTTTAAAAAAGAAAAGTTGACTAACCAATAATCTAAATTACAATATACAAAAATAATTCCCAAAATGCAGGAAAAAAGCAGCAAGGAAAGTATCGAGGCCACTGGATGCACTATACATCCAGTCCTAAGAAAATTGAGGAGAGGTTGGAACCAATCTCCTTTTATTCCCACAGAACTCTATTTGGGAGGAAAGTGGACCAATCAGAGGTTAAAATAAACTATATAGATTAGCTAACTAAATTCCTTCCTTCACCTTCCTCTTTCCTAAAACTCCTTCTACTTTAACACTATTTTTTATAAATATCCCTAAGCCAGATAAGCAAGATACACACATTCCACATGCAACAAATAAAATGAATTTTGGTACAATGTATGGTATTTATCAAGAAACAAAATCTGAGCTATGTATTTTCAAGAAGGGCTTTACCAAAAGCCAGATAAGCACACAGTAAGGTAGTGAAAACACCTGAAAGACAAACAGGGCATAAAATGAATCTTGAATTCCAACTGATTTAAGCAGTTCCGGAGGCACAGATAAAAGACTGCTGCCATGTGGCTGCTAGCTACACCTTAAGTGTATAAACTGAGCCTTAATCTTCAGGGTACAAAAAGCTATCTCATAAAAAATTGTAAAGGTCATCCATAAAACAATAAAATTAATTCTTTAAACTAACGGAAGCTATAACAGATTAATCATATTGAGTGGAAACATTTATCTCATTGAACACAAGATTACAAGAGAAAATGAATGGATTTTAAGATAAAAAGAAACACTGCAACAGAAAAACCAGAATAAATTACCAAGAATTTTACAATACATCAATTTATAAATTGTATTGTATGTTATATATGTCCTATAGTATATGCAGGTTCTAGATATTGCAGCACAGGGTAGGATATGTAAGACCACATTCTAGTTACAGATCTCTGTAATAGCTAAATGGAAAAGGATAAATTAGAAGTAAGCCCCTCCAAATTTCATTGTGTTTCAGATTTAAATGAAAACCTAGATATTAGTTATACATTTTTAACTAAATGTAATTTTCAAAGCAGTTTTTAGAGAAACAACTTGTGAAACAACTTCAATATCTTGGGGTTTTGTTTTGTTTTGTTTAAAAGAAATCGTGAAAATGAACATTATCAATCACGAAGAGCACAGTGACCATTTTATCAACTCTTCCCAGCAGGTATAGTCCTGGTATATCCCAAAGGATATACCAGCAGGTATATCCACAATCAATACCTGGCAAGCAGGGACTTTAAAAGTTAGTCTAAGTTAAGTTATATCATTTTTTGTTGTAAATTTAACTTTTCTGTTATCTACATTTATAAAAGGAATTTACATTAAAACACTTTTTTAAATTTCTCATTCTTTGTTATGCATTCAAATGGAGCTACATTCTCTATGCCCTTATCTACATCAGATCTTAAGAAAGAAGATTTATATTTGACAAGATGCCCATCTGTACTGGCAAAAATAGCTTTACAATGGGATGACTACATTTTTGCTTGGAAGTCAAGTGAGTGAATGCACAATTAGTAAGTATTTAATTAGTCAGCTGCACATATAGATCTACACATGAATTTGCTTGCTCAGACTTTGGACCTCATTTAAAAAAAAAAAAAAAGAAGAAGAAATTATATGGTCCCTAAAATATTTTGGGGAAAATGTGGATTAGTTAGTTGTAATGAATAATTGAAATATTTTTACAGTACAGAGGCAATTTTCCTTTAAATGTAATGATTACCATTTCCCCAAAGATGGAATAAAAATCCAGGTTCATGGCAACCAGACACTGATTTAATATGATCGGAGTATTAAATTGAGAAGAATTTTTTACCAAAACTACAAATAACGAACTGAATTAGGATTATTTACTGGAATGCCCATCTCCACTTAAATCAGAGAATCACCACTATAACAAAGGCAGTATTCTGGTAGCACACATAATTTAGTCACCAAGCAAAAGAACATAAAACAGAATAGTTACTAAGCGCTCATAATGCACATGACACTGTAAAAGACACAAATACAAAAAACCTTAATATCCCCAACTCACTTATGAGGCACCTCGGCACTAGCCGCCTGAACTGAAGGACTACCATTGCAGTCTCAGGGTAAGATACTGTCATCAGGGCAAATCTTCAGTGAAAAGTGTTTTTCTTAATTTAATTATTGATAACCACATGGACGTGGCACTACTCAGGGAAAAGAGAATCTCATTTGTGGTTTCAGTTGAGGAAGCTGTGACAAGTACTAAATTCTCTGACCAAAGCTGAAGATGGCTCTAATAAGGAAGGGAAAGGTGGGACTGATATATGGATCAATAAGAATACAGGAACATTAACTAAAAATATAAGAAGGGTTCAAATAAGAATGAAAAGAAATCAGGAAAAGTTTTAAAATGAAACCGGTATGGGCCACAAATTAACTAATAAAAAGAAAATGGGCATTACCTAAATTGGAGAGTGTTCAGAGCTACAAGAATGTTTAGTGGTCTAGAAAACATGCCTAATTCAATAGCAGAGAAATGGAACTCAATCTATTTGTCTTATTGAAGAGACGATTAAGGGACAATTTGATTATGGTCTGTGTATATGGTACCTACAAAGGGAAAAGGTATGTGTTATTAGGGGACTCTTATAGCAGGCAAAGGCTGCAAGTTGAATGCAACCAAGTTCAAACTACAAATAAAGTGCAATTTTTTAACTGTGAGGGTAATTAACCATTGGAACAGATTACCAAGGGATGTGTAAATTCTTCATCACTCTGAATCTTTCAAAAAGATATGCTCTAGTTCAGTGGCAAGTTGTTGGGCCAGACGCAGTAATCACTGAAAGAAATTCTGTGGTCTGTGTTTCATAGGAGGTCTGACTATACTATCATAAGATTCCCTTTTGGACCTAAAAATCTATTAATCTAAAACTAAGAAGGGCATAGATAGAAACACAAAGGAGGAAACAGAAGTGAAAAAAATCTATTTTCATTTTGATTATATGCTGTTAAGGATAGATAACTATCTTTTTATCTGCCTAGACACTATATAGATATATGTCCTATTGTTGGTTTAAAAGTCACAATAATATTAATAACTTCTTCATATGAACTTATCTGAAAACAAAGAAAAGCAAACACGTTGGGGGAAACCACTTTCACATTCAAAATCGGCAATTTGAAGAAAAACAGTTCATTTGCCCTACTTGTTCATTACTTCAGTCTTTATTGTTAAATATATAGTAAGATAGTATATTCACTGTATCAGTGTCATTCTTCTCTATCAAAGCTGTTTTCTTTGTTAATATAAAGAAACATGTGCAGAAGTCATCTCTGATTGATTCAATTCAACAGCCACATAAAATCCTATAATTGTTTTTTCATGGCAATTACATGAAATGAATACTGAAAAATATCACACACTATAAATTATAAATACACAGAAATGGACTGTGGCAAACGGCCAGCTTCTCCCTAGTGGGTCTCGCACTTTTGCCTCTTGTAGTGGGCCAGGGCGTCACCGGTTACCCTGCCTTCCCAGGGAGGAGGGTAGGGACCCAGGCCCGCCCGCTCCTCCGGGTCCCAGCCCAGGGGCCCTCTGAGTTGCAGCTATGTGCTGCTGGCACCTTACTGGCAGCTGCAGGCTTTTCCCCTGGGCCACTCTCCCCCCTCTGTCTTTCTGGCTTCTTGAGCCCAGTACTTTCTTCAGGACTTCACCTATCTCCCACACACTGCTGTACTCCGTTCTGTTCTCCTTCACAACTCCACACACCACCGTACTCCATTCTGTTCTCCTCCACAATTTCACACACTCCTCTGCTCATCACACACCTACTCCTTCCACTCCACACTGTCTCTCAGGAGTAGAGGGTTTTTATAGGCACTTGGGTGGCCTTAATTGGTGTCAGCTGACACTAATTACCTTCAATTGGCTCTGGCTAGTCTATAGGGAATAAAGCCCGGATCATTCTAGCACTTACATAGCACCCTTCCAGAACTTTCCTACTGCCCTCTGCCCTCTATATCATGAGTAGAAGCAAGAAATATGAATTGTTTTTAATTCTCTCTCAACCCTTCCCGGCAGCTTCCTCAAGGAAAGCAGAGGATCTCAGAAACAGGTCTTCCTACAGGTTTCTCAGTGTTCAGAAGCTAAACTTGCATTTAAAGAAAAAAGACAAAGGCCACCTACAGTTAAGAAATTCTTAATCTAAATGGCACATTTGTTTTCTTGAATCTGCAAGGCAGAAAAAATGCAAAATCTTTCCTACAGGTGACTTTAAGACAAGCATGATCATCCCATTCATCTTCAGAGTGGAACTTCAAAGTTTAATCATCAGAGACAATGACCCTCACTATTTATAGCAACAAAGAGGAACTTCCATTAGCCCAGTGGAACCTCTCTTTCTTAAAGAGTGCATGAAAGAGGGTCCAGTTTGGTTCATCTCTCCTAGACCCAATACCTTGCTACCAGATACTAAAACTTTATCACTTCCTCTGGATTCCCAAACCTAATCTCAGCAATAACCTCTCCAATAGTTTATTTCACAAAGTCCCAAACTGGTACAACAACCTACAGAATACAAATCACCACAGTTCCAACAGAAATGAACAGTAATGTTACTTGCACTAGAAGTCTAATGCTACTAGTATTTCAAGAGTTACTCATTAGAACCATTGCTAACCTATTACCAATGTGGCATATGAAAATGCAGATACACTAGAATAAGATGAGCACATGACAAGGAGATATTTCGTCTTCTTAGTTATTCATTCCACATCCACCACTTTATAAAATAAGCAAACGTATTTCCCAAGAGCAGTGACATGAATAAGTCTGTCCCCATCTCCATGAGTCAAAATCTGGTGTCATTTTGTCTATAAACATGAGCCTCAAAGATGTATTGCTTAACAGTAAAATTACATCAATCTCAGCTGAACCTTTGCTACGAGAAAATTACTTATCACTGTCTTCTCTTCATCTTCCTATAAGTAGGAAATCAGTACATCATGCTTTCACCAGTCTTTCACTTCATCCGACTAAAAGCATGGAGAATGTGGTGCAGCTCTCTTTCCCCCACTGTTTCTGATTCTTCCACAAAGAACAGAAAAGACAAAGGAAAAGAAGAAAAAAAGATGATGTGAAGGGAAAAAAAGATAAGGAAAGGAAGAGACAAGAAGTCACCTACCTGACACACAAAGAGAAATGAATGAGAACTCAGGGACATTAGCCTCCCCGGAAGCTTGGCCTTCCGGACTCCAGCAAGAAAGTCCTATCTTCACTCCTTTCTCTCCCACAGTCCTTCTCCCTGACCTAAGCAATTTCTCTCTCCCCTCTTTTTATATTGCTGCAGCCAGAAGTGCAACAATTTTTCTCCCAGCAGCGTTCCAATCTACCAGCTCAATAGTGCACTAACTGCAGCCTCTACTGGCGATCAAATCTATTGCACCTGTCTATGTGTGATACATATCTCTTCCTCTGTCCTACTTAGTTGCCCAACACATGTATTCTTCCAACAAAGAGCAACACATACTTCTCTATGTGCCTGCTATGGACAAGTCCACCTGCTCTTGCATTCACAGACCAAAATGGGATGTTCTTCTATATCATTCAGATTCCTGAATTTTTCAGGCATCCAGATGCTCTGCCCCTGCCCAGTCTCTTGTTTACCAGGTCTATGACCCCACTGCATACACATGTACTCTGTTAACCAAGGACTGGTTGTACCCTGGAGGACTTCAACTTCTTTTACTTTCAAATGAAAAATGCTACAAAAACCCCTGTATTTTAACTGAATACCTCAAAGCAGTCCTTACAGAAGGGATCATAACCATCTAAAGATACTCTCCCCATGTCTTCCCAGCTATGCTTCCTGGTACCATGATTCTACGATTCTCCCACCCTTACCCAAGTGTATTATGATCAGTGCTACACCTTGCTACTAAAACTGGCCCCACAAACTGTGAATCACCCTCAGGGTCAGGCAAATTATGATATCAGGCAGAAGCACTAGAAGAACAGGAGGGTAACAACCATCAGAACAAGCTCTGGGAATGTCTTTGTCAGAGCAATTATCCCTTCTGGTTTGGAAGCCAAAAACGCATGAGCGAGAGACAGGCTCCTGATCAATCCACAGTGACAGTCTCCATGTTTGATGATATCCTGGGCTTAAACCAGGATATTTTTTTGTCTCTAAAGTCCTTGAGAATAAATGCAGCATAATCCTAGGAGGTGGATGCAGCCTCTCCCACCTCAGAGTCCCAGCAGCTTACCCTGTATAAACAAGCCTTTCTAATGATCAATATCATATCTGCTCTACTCCATAACTGTAACAGGTGTGTGGACAATCTTCTTCACAGAGCATACACCATGACATGAATCCTGTGCATCCATCCCATTTTTACAGCTAGGGTTATGTAGCAGTGAACATTATCAATTAGCGTAATGTCATCAAGTAGCAGTGAACAAACGGGACAAAGATTACAACAGATCAAATATAGGAGGAATCCGACATCACCACCTTTTTCTACAGTATCTCTAACAAGGTTGAAATTCTACAATTATGAGCTCAGTATACATAACTAGGCAGATTTTGGATCCAGTTAATAGGACACACACAGTGGCTAGATCCATAAGCACTTTTACCATGGGGTGAAGTCAGTTTTGGCTAAGGTCCTGGAACAAAAAAGCTTAGGGACAGGCCATATCTCAATGCTCTAACCTATAGGAAAGAAACTTTAGAACTTGGACCAAACAGAATTTGTGGAATCCAAATATAACTTCTCTGCCCAGCATCCTAAATTCCTGATCCTTTGCCTTAACCTAAGAAGGAGGATTCAAATTCAAACCCTACTCCACATTGTCAACCTATTCTCTCTTCAGAGAAGTGATTACTTTCACCAAAAGCGATAGTCATGACTGTTTCAAGACCAGCAGAATCTAGACAAGAACAAGCCACTCAGAGTTCCTCTGGCTGGATTTTATCCTGGGCCTTCAAGCATCCTGCCTCCAGAGTGCCTGGCATAGTTTTTGCTAGCCAGAAAAGAAGCCTCGTCAGTCAGAATAAGATCATGCTATTTTTCAGAGACACAGAACAACTGCTGCCCATTCCATCTAACACAGATGCATGACTAAAAAAAACAAAAGTAATCTCTGAATTTAGGATAAGTGGAAAGGCAACAAAGGATAACTATGAAAATCATGACCAACGCTATGTTCCCATAGATTTATACTCAAAAAGAGAGTCTTCTATACCCTTTGAATCATAGAATATTAGAGTTGGAAGGGACCTCAGGAGGTCATCTAGTCCAACCCCCTGCTCAAAGCAGGACTATCCTCAGCTAAATCATCCCGGAGAGGGTTTTGTCAAGCCTCAGCTTAAAAACCTCTAAAGATGGAGATGCCACCACCTCCCTAGGTAACCCATTCCAATGCTTCACCACTCTCCTAGTGAAAAATATTTTCCTAATGTCCAACCTAGACCTCTCCCACTGCAACTTGAGACCGTTGCTCCTTGTTCTGTCATCTGCCACCACTGAAAACAGCCTAGCTCCATTCTCCTTGGAACCCCCTTTCAGGTAGTTAAAGGCTGCTATCAAATCCCCCCTCATTCTTCTCTTCTGCGGACTAAACAGGCCTACTTCTTTCAGCCTCTCCTCGTAAGTCTTGTGCTCCAGCCCCCTTATCATTTTTGTTGCCCTCCGCTGGACTCCCTCCAACTTCTCCACATCCTTTCTGTAGTGGGGGGCCCAAAACTGGGCACAATACTCCAAATGCGGCCTCACCAATGCCGAATAGAGGGGAATAATCACTTCCCGCGATCTGCTGGCAATACTCTTACTATGCAGCCTAGTAGCCATTAGCCTTCTTGGCAACCGGGGCACACTGCTGACTCATATCCAGCTTCTTATCCACTGTAACGCCCAGATCCTTTTCTGCAGAACTGCTGCCTAGCTCGTCGGTCCCCAGTCTGTAGCTGTGCAGGGGATTCTTCCATCCTAAGTGCAGGACTGTGATGAGGTTCAACAAGGAGAAGTGCAGATTTCTTTTGGCCCAATCCTCCAATTTGTTTAGGTCCTTCCGTATCCTATCCCTCCCTTCCAGGATATCTACCACTCCCCCTAGCTTAGTGTCATCTGCAAACTTGCTGAGAGTGCAATCTACACCATCCTCCAGATCATTAATGAAGATGTTGAACAAAATCGGCCCCAGGACCGACCCCTGGGGCACTCCACTTCTGACCGGCTGCCAGCTAGACATGGAGCCATTCATCACTACTCGTTGAGCCCTTTGCTCTAGCCAATTCTCTATCCATTTTGTAGTCCATTCATCCAACCCATACTTTTTTAACTTGCAGATAAGAATACTGTGGGAGACCGTATCAAAAGCTTTGCTGAAGTCAAGCTATATCATGCCACCGCTTTCCCTTCATCCACAGAACCAGTCACCTCTTCATAGAAAGCAATCAGGTTGGTCAGGCATGACTTTCCCCTGGTGAATCCATGTTGACTGATTCTGATCACCTGCCTCTCTTTTAAGTGCCTTAAAATGGATTCCTTGAGGACCTGCTCCATGATTTTTCAGGGACTGAGGTGAGGTTGACCGGCCTATAGTTCCCTGGATCCTCTTTCTTTCCTTTCTTGAAGATGGGCACTATATTTGCCTTTTTCCAGTCATCTGGGACCTCCCCCTGTTGCCACGAGCTTTCAAAGATAATAGCCCATGGCTCTGAAATCACATTAGCTAACTCCCTCAGCACCCTTGGGTTCATTGCATCTGGCCCCATGGACTTGCGTATGTCCAATCTTTTTAAATAGTCCTGGACCCGTTCTTTCAGCACCTGTTCCTCTTCCCCATTCTGTGCCACCCAGTGCAGTAGTCTGGGAGCTGACCTTGTCTGTGAAGACAGAGGCAAAAAAGGCATTGAGTACCTCAGCTTTCTCCACATCCTCTGTCACTAGGTTGCCTCCCCCATTCTGTATGGGGCCCACACTTTCCTTAATCTTCCTCTTGTTGCTAACATACCTGTAGAAACCCTTCTTTTTCCCCTTCACATCCCTTGCTAGTTGCAACTCCAATTGCGCTTTGGCCTTCCTGATTTCATTCCTCCATGATCGAGCAGTATTTTTATAATCCTCCCTAGTCATCTGACCAAGCGTCCACTTCTTGTAAGCTTCTTTTTTGTGTTTAACACAACACTAACAACACTAAGTGTCTAGCAACTGCAAAGGCGGACATGCAAATCTGAAGTTAAATACTGAACCATCTAGATAACATTAGCTTTTTGTAGCTGCATTACTTTTCCTTGAAGCACAATTTTGGTCATTAGTGTTAAGATACTTGGAAAGAGCATAGGAGAGGGACCATGTTAAGCCTGCCTACTATGAAGAACACTTCATATTTTATTATCAAGATTAATGAGAACTACTGAAATTTAATCTTAGAAAATATGATCAATGTTCATGACCAATACAGAAATGTTAACTTCTACACTTTCTTTTATGATTTAAAATTTTTCCTCTGAAAAATCCATTTGCTATAGCAATTAGTTCATCAACATCCAAAAGCACATAAAAGCGCAGAAAATAATTAAAGGAAAGCAAAGAAATATTTGCATAAGATATGCATATTTGCATATCTCCAGTTACCTGTAACTGGAGATTCTTCAATATGTATGGACCCTATTTGTATTCCAAATGTGGGTGTGCATGCATGCTATGCACCAGAGCTGGAAGTTTTTCAGCACCAGTGTCTGTTGACCCACATGGTCACCCTACGTTGCCACGTGCTCTATTTGTGGTTTTAAAAGGCAGAGCGGGATGACATGCCCTCTGACTTACCCTTACAACTGCATGGAGAATCTGCAGCTGAGGGGAAGGTGGGTTAGTATTGGAATACAAATAGGGACCACACATCTTGAAGAACCTCCAACTACAGCTAAGTAACTTCCTCTTGTTCTTCAAATGATAGTCCCTATATGTATTCCATACACGGGTGAGTATGGAGCAGTGATCAGCTTGGAGGTGGGTATGAGGTCATGATGGGTAAGTCCTGCTGCAGGATGGCATAGCCTCTGGCGGCATCTGCCCACTAACTGTTGGCGTAGGGCACTATGAAGGTGTGGATAGAGCACCATGTTGCTGCACTGCAGATCTCGTGACGGGGACATCCATCCGCGTGGAGTGTGGCGTGATTCTCCCAGCTGGTGCGGCGTTGGAGCGCACACAGCATTCAGTAATGCACTTAAGAGATCCAATTGGATATATGCTGCAAGGAGAGAGCCTGCCCTCTCGACTGTTCCGCAATGGCCACAAAGAGGCATGGAGAGGCATGAAAGGCGCGAGTCCTGTCCACGTATAAAGCCAGTGCCCTGTGAATGCTCAGGGAGTGCAGTGTCCTGTCCACAAGAGTGGCATGTGCTTTAAGATGGAAGTCAGGGAGATGAACAGACTGGTTGAGATGAAACTCAGACGACTTTTCGGAGGAACTTAGGGTGAAGGCACAGGGAGACCTTGTCTTTATGGAAAAGTGTGTACGGGGCTGGAGGGGGGGTAGAGGTGATTGCCACCAGGAAGAGGACCTTCATGGACAGGTGGGCAAGGGACCATGTGGCCAAGGGTTTGTATGGAGGCTGGGTGAGGGCAGTCAGCATGAAGTTGAGGTCCCATAGGAGTAACGGTTAAGGACCTGGGAGAACCAGGTTTGTCAGGTCCCTAAGAAACCAGGTAGTTGCAAGGTGGGTAAATGCTGACTGGTCATCCAGAGGAGGGAGAAAGGCACTAAGTGTCAAAAGATGCACACAGCTCGAGCTGAGCAAGAAACCCAATTTCTTGAGCTCTAGGAGGTAGTCATTGATGATGGGCACTGAGACAGTGTGGAGGAGGAGGTAGTAGCGTTGTGCCCAGGAGGTGAAGCACTTCCATTTTGCAGAGTAGCATATCCTCATAGACTCCTAACTACTGTGTGTAAGCATACAGCAGATGGGCAATGAGTGGGCATTGTCTATGTGAGAGTCCCATCTAAAAACCAGGCTGTCAAGTGGAGTGGGCCTGGGTTGGGGTGGTGAAACCTGCCATTGTCCTGGGTGAGAAAGGCTGGCTGGGTGGGGAGGTTGATCGGCAGGCAGGCCGACAGCCTGAATAGATCAGGAAACCAGAACAGTCCAAGCCAGCACAGGGCTGTCAGGACGATCCTGGACTGATCTCAGTGGATCTTGTGGAGAACCTGGGAGATGAGGGGGACTGGGGGAAAACTGTACTGAAGGCTGTCACACCATGGAAGAAGGAAGGTGTCTCCCTTGGAATCCTGACCTCTGGCTCCCGGGAGCAGTAGAGCATCCTGTTTGTATGGGTGGCAAAGAGGTCATAGAGGGGGTGCCCCAAGCCCAGCAGATGGAGTGAAGTCACAGAGACCCCACTCACGGTTGAGGTACCAGGTCCTGCTGAGTGCATACACCAGGGAGTTCTGCACCCCTGGGAGGTACACTGCATGGGGCATGATGTCGTAACAGAGACGCCAGTTCCAGAGACGGATGGCATCTGTGCAGAGTGACTGGATCTGGTGCCATCCTGTCTGTTTATGTATGCCATGGAGGTGGTGTTGTCAGAGAGGATCAGGATGTGCCAGTCACAGATCAGAGAGAGGAATCCGTGGCAGGCCCGGTGGGCCGCATGCAGCTTCAGTGTTTTGATGTGTATGAGCACTTCCCTGGAAGTCCATCACCCCTGCACTGAGCGGCTTGCCAAGTATGGAACCCACTCCACCAGGGAGGCATCTGTTATGAGGGTGGCAGTAGGGGTGGGGATGGAGAACGGGGTGCCTTGGGGCATGTTGGTAGAAATCGGTCCACCAGGTAAGTCATGAGTCATGTGTGACTGAGTCCAGGTGTGCTGCAATGAAATGGATCATCTGTGTTAGGAGGAGCACAGATTCTTCCTTGTTGACACACATGCACAGGGAGGCGAGAAGCGATCAAAAGGCTGCAACTGCTGTCGCCGCCTCGGCAAGGGATGGAGGCATCAGTCAAGTGTCCAGGTAGTGGGAATACAAAGTGCTCAATGCTCACAGAGAATGAGCGAGGGCACGAGTCACAGTTCTTGAACCTCGGAACATGGGGCATAATCCCCTGAAGGGGCTGGGGGAGGCCCTGCAAAGGGCTATTATAGAGACTAACTAACTTACTAATGTATTTACAGAAGTAAGAAGAAAAAAGAAACAAAAACTACTTATCTACCTGCAATGGACCATCGTTCTTGTCGGGACGTGAAGAGTGGGTTCCAAGTCCGACTCTGTATTCAGAGGAAACTGAGGGTGCATCACCCAGCATGGCCTCTTATAACTTCACATAGAGCACGTGGCAACATAAGGCAACCATACGGATCAATGGACACTGTTTCTGAAAAACTTCCAGCTCCAGTGCCTGATGTGCATGCACACCTGTGTTTGGAATCATATAGGGACTGTCACTCAAAGAAGAACACAAATAACTGCATGCCGTGTTGCTGTAACATATGCAAAACTGCCTTCACCAAACAAGTACATTCCACCAGAGAAGTAGATCGCATCATGGAATGGGCCACTCAAATACCCCAAGAGAACCTACTTCAATACAGAAAAAAAAAATCTCCCTCCAACTGCATACCCCTAGCTGTCACCTACCATCCAAGAGTGGAACCCATACAGAGTATCACCAAACAACTACAACTCAGACTTGATGGGGACCCTATCATGAAAGAAATCTTTCCTGAACCCCCTCTTCTGGCCTTCAAACAACCCCGCAGCTCTCCAAGCTCATGAACGGAAGCAAGCTCCCCACAGACAAGGACAAACCAACTTACAGCAGCACCCGACCCTGAACAGATGCAAAATCTGCAGACATCTCCACTGCTACAATTCTCAACACTCCCCCAACACATCTTTCAAGATTCATGGGTCCTACACATGTGGTGTACTTCATCCAGTGTATTTAATGCCCCAGTAGCAACTAGGTGGGTGAAACCAGACAAACACTACGCTCTCAAATGAATTCACACAGAAGAATGATAAAAGAGAAACACACCACATCACCTGTGGGTGAACACTTTTCACAAAGCAATCACTCTATTATCCTCATCCTCAAAGGATATCTGCACAATAGTTTCAAAAGACGAAGCTTGGAGCTTAAATTTATAATTTTGCTAGACCCTAAAAATCATAGACTGAATATAGACACAGGATTTATGGCTTATTACTACAATCTAAAACCCACTAACAACTCAAACCCTCCCAGCTGTTTCCCCCCCTTTCCTTTTTCCCCTCTGACAAGAGGGGTGTTAATGGACCACTTCACCTTGAATGGTCCCTTGAAATATATGTTAGGCACTTATGCTAAACATTTTGTATTTAGTTATAACACTTTAAGGCCTTATCTCTCTCCTGGCCATATAATGCAGCTATGCAAGCGCTCTTACAGCAGCACAGCTGTACTGATACAGCTGTGCTGCTGTAAGTTTTAAGAATAGACTAGCCCTAAAGGCAAATATACTCTTAAAATGCTGCATCAGTGCAGGTGCACTGCTGTAGCACTTTATTAAAGACAGTCTATGCCGACAAAAGAGAGGTCTCCCATCAATGTAGTTAATCCACCTCTTGGAGAACCAGTAGCTATGTCAGTGGCAGAAGCTCTGCTGACATAGCACTATCGACACGGGGGGGTTAGGTCGATATAACTATGTCACTCAGGGGTGTGGATTTTTCACAACCCTGAGCAATGTAGTTATACTGATATAGGACTGTTGTGTAGACCAGACCTCAGTAAGCTTCCCATACCTGAAGATCTCTGTGTAAGCTTGAAAGCTTGTCTCTTTCAGCAACATAAGCTGGTCCAATAAAAGATAATACCTCAACCATCTTGTCTCTTTACAAATTACTGCAGTATTTTTAAATTCTCCAAAGAGTTATACAAAAAGGTATAGAAAATCTATTTTCCAAGGATTAAATCCTATATATTTTCAGCAATATTATATCTCATTGACACGCATACAAACCTATCCCATCTAGTTTCATTACTGCCTGATTAGATAATTTCCACACATTTATATAGATAATTTGAAAATTTACTATCTGAATGTTAATTATTTGAATGGAACCGCTAATTCTGTTTATCCTTCTGAGTAGTAAGTAGGCTTATTATCTGATTTAGCAAGAAGAATAGTCAACTATTCCCTATAGACAAACACAATGTAATTATTTGATTTGGTGTTAAACTTTGAGGGGTTTTTACAAAATCCGTGACTGTGGAGCCTCGATAGAACACTATGAAGTCCAACTCAGTTGAATGTTTTTGCAATGGGTATGCAAACAAACTATATATATAGCTGAATTACATTTCCATAATTAATTCTGTCAATTAACAGTCAGCTGCTAAGCAACTTCAGTTAGTTCTGCTTTTTAACAGCACTCATACTGCATGTATGAATATACATAATATAGTCTCCAAACATAAGACCCACGAGATAGTTTATAACATATATGCCTCCAAGAACATTTAACCTCATAAATAAAGATTACACCATGGAGAATAAATGGACACTTATGCAGAGATACCTATCAAAATTAACCTACCAATCAGCAAATATTTTGGATGAAATTCTGGATCCACTGAAGTCAATGGCAAGTCTGGACTTCAACTGGACTTAAGTAGGAAACAGTGCATTAATAAAAAGCATCATCTGTAGTTTGTTTCTTTGCCTTTTGAAGTACAAAGCACTTAAAATGTTGATTATTTTGAACACAATCAGAATGAAAGAAAATGGAAAATTCTGTAATTCAGTCAAAGCTTCTTAAAGTGCTTTGCATAGTAAGAATTTTGACATCTCAACTTCTTACTGCCTTAGTCATGTTATTAATAGGACATGAACAACTTTGTCAGTAGAGAAAATAGAAGCTTTATTATTAATACTCACCAAGAAGGGCAGACATGTTCTGAAAGATTCGTAGAAGCTCAGGAGTAAGACACAGGCTATTTTCCAATGTCACTAACCTAAGAGTAGATTAAATACAACATTGTTTATATTGAGTTCCCTATTCTTCATAATAATCATGTTAAAATGAACAATTTTGACACGTATAAGAACACTGTAATTTCCTAGTATCAACATAAAATCTCTCCTAACGAAGAATGCAACAATTATTTGAAATGTTTAACTTACATGAACAGTATTTTCCGCACTGCTGTTCTGTTGAATACTTACTGGTCCTGTCATCTCAGAAGAATGAGGAAAGAAAAATATTTTTATGCCTCTCTTTTTTGTTTTTATATTATGGCTTTTTGAAGCTGCTCAGAGATTTGGAATGTTGAAAGTAGTCCTCTAGAGAGGTGAATTAATGAGCAGAGTGCAGGTAAGGTGGATAAAGTTGAACGCTACATGCATCAAGATAATATACTAGCATTCTAGACCTCAGATATTTCAAAACATAAAGAAACCCATGCTACAGAAATGTTTCCTTTTTTCCCCTCAAAGTATCATTGCTCTGAGGTGGAAGACCCTGCACTGGTGACAATCAGGTGAGGGCAGACTACATTCATCATTCTAGGTTCCAATTTAAAATTCCTGTAGTTGGAAAAGCAATAAAATTCTAATTATGTTCATAAACCAAGCACATAGTTAAAAAAACCCAAAAACACTACATGCTCAGTCAAACCTTTTGGATCGTTTGACCATTGACCAATGGACTAGTAAACTGAAAGGGTATTATGGCACTGACTTAGAAACAGCATCAAGCATACTGTTTCAGGATTACTGCATCCAGTGCTCCCATAAAAACTGTTTTTAAACTTACTGTTTGTTATAGGTTAAAAAAAAGCTTATTTAGAGACTGGCATCTGTGATTTGTAATTAGGATGCGGATTTATGTCAAAGGAACCTAGCACTACAGAGGAGGGCATTAATTCACCTTGAATCACTATTTTCTACCATCAGAATTTTATCTACCTCCAATATTATCAGCAACTCATTCTTCCCACTAAACCCTGTCACTGAGGGATATATATTTTTTCTTTACTAATTTGTTCAGCAGACAGCAGGTTTTCTTGACAATTATTATACTCTGTATTTCATTCCTTAAAACTTAGCATCTACTCCACTGGTCAAAGCAGCAAGAGCCCTTATATTGCTTGATCCCAAATCTGAGCTTGTCCCATGGTCAGTTTAGTGTGCAAATTACACATATGTTTGTAAGCAACTCAAAAAAAATTTAGCAATAATTATAGAAACGTTAATGTGCACTGTTCTCTTTTCTTGGGGAAAATAAGAGAAAATAAAAAAATATCTGCTGAGCAAAGTTCTTCCACTTACCATAACTCCAAACCATCTTCCAGAAGATAAACATGTGGAGGCTGGGAAACATCTGTACTTAGCTGAATGATTGGAAGTAGGAAGGGGTAGAGGTTCTTGCTGTCTGCTCCTAATCCCTGCAGGATGAATAAATAAAACAACATAGTTTTAAAACATTTGACCTGAAACAGAAAATTCAAGATATTTTCTTTTTAGGTTACACCTATTTTCTACCACTATTCATTACACAAATGAGGTCAGCTGGCTTTCATTCTTACAATTATCAATGGAACACAGCAAACTATACATCTAGTATACTGGCACTGAAAATAAAACCATAAGCCTAGCACACACAGTCACTACATTTTTTATGCTACATATTACAAAAGCACCTATATATTGCTAGAGCACACATACATAAAACCACAATTTTAAAATGTCTTCCATGATAGATATATCAGCAAACCAATTTAGACCTTCATTACTGAGGGAAAACTCATTGAGGTATGTCTTTAGACCACTGAGAGATTAGAAGCAGCAACATCTGGGGATGGACTGTTCTGTTCTCTTGGGGGTGAACATATGAGAAAATAAAAAACAATGGACTGGAGGAGAAGAGAGGCTGGGATTCTACAGCACCTCCCATGTAGATCCTGGCACACACCTACCCCTGCAGTTAAGCATGTGAGTCAGGAACCTATCACCACTTTTTA
The DNA here is from genome assembly GCA_007922155.1 of Mesoclemmys tuberculata. Classification (NCBI taxonomy): domain Eukaryota; kingdom Metazoa; phylum Chordata; order Testudines; family Chelidae; genus Mesoclemmys; species Mesoclemmys tuberculata. Next base: position 34,190,740 of record ML675629.1, on the reverse strand, counting down.
GGGGGTAGGCCCCAAGACAGACCTTGGGGCTTGCCAAAGCAGCATCAGCAGAAGAAGTATCTCAAACCAGACTTTGGAATTATATGACTAATAATATACACACTGAAATATATTAATTTTGTACAGTAAATAAATATAAATATATCACTCCTGATCCTCTTTAAAGGATTTAAAGGTATTTTGAAGAAAATAAAATTATGAAAAGTTTGCAAAACTGATTATAAACAGTATCCACATTTTAAAAACATTTTAATGTCAATGTCAATCATGCTTTCTCCAGAAAAAGTTCAGAATAGCATTGATGGAGCTTATAAATACTTAATGGAAAAAGGGGATAAAAAAGGTTAAAGCAGTGAAAAGCTGTCACAATTTACTTTGCGAATTTTAACACACTTCAAAGCATTTGAAGTATTCTTGTGTGTAGTCCCAGATTAGAATAAATTGATTTTAAAGATGTGTTAGCTTGTGTCTGTTTTCTGTGTCCCATGTAGAGGTCATTGTTTATAAGATTGATTCATTACTTAGAAAAATCACTGTCATTATAAATATAAATCCTTGTTAGAATAACTTACATTCTTCCTATTCCACTAACATGCCTTAATTATAAATATTTTCACTACCGAGCAGAATTCAGGATGTTTGGTGTAGTAGCTCTGAATTTCCATAGTCTAACATTCAGATATATTTTATATTTAAACTTTAGCTCTGAAATTCCTGGGTGAATGCTTGTTTCTGTAATAATTATACCTTGCCTGTAACATATTTTATCGTAAATTAATGTGCTGTACGCTCAACCTTAACTCCATCTCAACAATTCCTTTCCTGTACTATAAGGAGGTATGGAGAGATAACTACTCTGGATCTCCTGTTTTCCGATAATAGAGATGAGGTACTATCAGAGATTGAGATGTCAGAAGAAAAGATGGTTGGAGAAGCCAACACTTTGAACAGCAATAAATCACCAAGCCTGGATAGTATACATTTAAGAGTTTGAAGGAGCTTAAGTACGTAGTGACTGAACTTCCAGCAAATATATACAGTCTCTCATTAAAAACACCTACTGCACCAAAGTAGCAAATGCTGTATCTATATTTAAATCAGAATCTAGGGGTGATCTGGGAAATTACAGTCCAGTAAATCTTAAATCTGTACCTGATAAACTGGTTTAAACTATCATTAAAAATCAAATATAAAACATGAAATATCATGAGACCATACGGTCTAACTAGCATTGTTTCTGTAAAGGAAAATCATGTCTAACTAATCTATTAGAATTCTTTCAATGTGTCAAAGTAATGGATAAAGGAAAACGAGTTGACTATTCAGACCTTAAATGACTCTTTGACAAAGTTTATTATAAAAAGCTACTAAAAAACTAGGTAATGGAGTGAAAGGCGAACTATAGTTATGGATCAAAAATTAGCTAAGAGACAGTAGACCAAATATAAATAAATGATTAACTTTCATCTCAATGGTCAACATTCATAATCTTTTTCCAGAAGACGACCACCTAGAGGCAGCAAGTGACAATGACCTGTGCTTCTGTCTCTATAAGAGCTGAATTTTTGCCTGCTGAAATTACTCTGAGGTGTCAACACCCTGAAAAGGGAACCCCCTAGAAATCATTTAAGATTTTTAAACACCACATTTTGCCTAGAAAACTACATTTGAACATCAGAGAAGTGAATGCTAAATAGTATTCAGGAGTACCTAGGTCCACTGGACACTAAAAAAAATTTTATACACTTGTCTTCATGCAATGGTTAGCTCAAGTTAGTATATTCAAGTTACTCCACTCGAGCTAGCCTAGTTCTAGAGAGACTGTCCACATTGCAAAACAATACTGGAGCTACACAGAGGGATTTGATAAGCAGCAAAGAGTGACTAGACTAGCAGCAGCTGAGCTGCTTTAACTTGAACTCCTGTATTCCCACTGCATTATTAGCTTGACAATTAGCAGCATTTGAGTTTCAACCCATCGGCCACAGGCCAGCTAGCTTGAGTTTATAGCACCATTTAACACAAATTAGAGATTTCTGTGTATAGATAGAACTTAGGCTAAGGGCAAAACTCAAGTTAAAGCTCAAACTAACTGTGGCCAATTAGTTCATTTTATCATCCATTTATCATTGTGTTATTTAGTGTTATGGTCAACTCACATGCTATTTCATGAATGCTAAATAGATTTAAATTGTAGGGTTATAGAAGTATAAAATTGACAAGCATTTAGGAATGATGAATGTGTAGGTACATAAGTAAAACATGGCTGCAATGCAAGGCCTATAGGCTGAGGGCTGTAAGATTTTAGCTAAGCCATATGAGGCCGTAGGCTAAAGAATGCTTGGCATGAGTGGGTGGACCTAGGAATAACCCTATGCCAGTAGGGTTACAAAATTACTGTAAAAGACATGCCAATACATGATGTTACGGAAAAACAGACTGCAATGTATTGTCCAAGACCACAAAACATCTGATTGTAACATCATAGGGCATCCTGGTCTCACTGCAGGTTACGATGGACACATGTTGTGAGTAGATGCTAATGAGAATAAGGGGAACTAAGACACCTTTATGAAAAATGAGGCACCCCAATACTCAGGGAAGTACAGATAAGGAAAAAAGGGTTGAAACCCTGATGCATATGCATAAGGTGCGGTCAGAACAACAATATAAAAGAGGTTGCCTGGTTGGATAAAAGTGGGAAGACCCCAAGGAAGACCCAGCGGGAACCACCCCTCCAACGGTGATCATCTGTTGAGAAATTCATCACAGCCTAGAATTCCTTTGGGGATGCATGTATGGCTACAATCTTAGTTATTGCATGGGTTTTTGTATGATTTATATATGCATAGGTAATTGTAACTTTACTTATTGCTTTAACTAAATTTGTAGTACAGATAAGACTTCGTGCTTGTGATTGTGTTTATGGTCACTATCCTTGGTCTTCATGTGTTCCTGGAATTTTGAATTTGAAAAAAGAACCAGAGGTGATTTTCACTCTGTTGAGCTTGAAACTGTAGCACCAGGAGCTGAACCCATTGTAGTTTCATACAAAATGACTAAATTCAATTTAAATTAAAAAAGGCTACATAAGAATGCAGTAAAGACAAGCCTACAAAACCATGCCAAGACACTTGACACATATTAGTTACATTTCTAAAATTACATAACATACCATTATATGCTCTCTACATCTAGATTGTGTTCCTTCCATTTCATGATATATGAAATCATGTCTAATGAAACTATTAATATCCCAAACTGAAAAACCTAATAGCTGCCTTAGAAAATTTAAGCAAGGCAAACGTAAATCTTGAGGTAGTTATAAATGTCTATTTGAAAAAGCAAATACAAAATTGTAAGGGATTTTGCTTTATAAAACTTAACTACCTCTTATATAATGTATTTAAAAGCTCTCATTTATAAACTTCTGTATGCAAAGCAAACAAGTATTCACTTTATGTATTCCATCTGGTGAAAGAAATCTTAGCTCATTGAAGTCAATGTCAAAATTCCTCTTGATTTCAAAGGGGCCAAGACTGCATCACTTCTAGACTATTTTCTAATACAGTTGTTTAAAATGTTTATTTTAACCTGCAGTTTACTAGGACCAGATTAAGAATGAATACAAAAAGAAAAAACATACTAACCCTTCATGATGTATATGACAGGAGCCTTTCATTCCCATCTTATTTACAGACCATATGGCTAAAGAATTAATGCATTTTTCCATAAAATATAATTGCAGCCCTTTATGCATTGGATCCTGCCATGGTTTCAAGCCTACTTCTAGCCCCAGCTTTTACTCCTGCATCACTGTGAATTACTCTTTTAGAGAATACTCTCGCTCCACACCACAGACTTTGGTGCCTATTATTTGCTCCACTCTGGACTTCAAGCTGATTTTGAATTATGTTGAAGATATCATTGGGAATAACCCTTTTTAGATCTCAGGCCCCACTTTGGTTCTGAATTATGTTGTATTTTCTCTTTCAGTCCTTGCTCTTTGTCCATATATTGTTAACTAATGTTTGTTTTTTTAGGAAAAAAGAAAATAGGGAGTTTGTCAACTTTCATAACATGCTGCCTTTATTTTAGATTCCTTTTTCAAGAGGTTAACTGCTTTGACCTCCTGGCGACACATACTGAGTTACATTTATTAGAACATCTGGTAAGTAGTAGTCTCTTGGGAAGCCTCAGCAAATTCCTCTGAGCAAATTCCCAATGAGGTAGAAAATGACTAAAGCATGTATTTCTAGAGCAGATGCTTTCTACTTTGTCTTTCCACAGAATGAACACAGGGAGAAATGCCAAATCTTAAGTATCTTTGGATGTCAGCAGAGAACAAAAATGAGGTCTTCAGAAGAAAAATGTTTCATGTAGCAGGCAGGATCTCAACATAAAAATAACAGCTGCCTCCACAACAGAGAGGAAAGACTTCTCTATTTAAAGACGCTGAACAAAGAAAACAAGTCAAAGCTGCTACACAGAAATAATAAATACATTTAGAAAGCACAGTCTTGGTATACAAATGAAAATGTATTTCTCAGGAGCATAGGACTTGCCAGAATGGGTCAGACCTGTGGTTCCCCTACTCCACTATTCTGTCTCCAAATGTAACCAGCACCATAAGCTTCAGAGGAAGATGCAAGAAACCCCAAAGCAGGCAGATGTGAGATAACCTGCACTCAGAGGGAGTCTCCTCCTAACATCAAATAGAGATTGACATAAGATCTCAAAAATGAGATTGCATGTCTTGCCCAATTATTTTTTAATGTTTACTGTTAAAACTCTTGATAGATCCACCACTGTTGACTGCACTTTTCTTGGGATTCTGAAACTCTGGAGCCAAGAAGATTGCCCCAATACTACAGATATTGCCATAGATCACAAGGCACCAGCTGTTGTTCCCAGTGCTGCTTCCAAAGTAACTGTCCTTCATTAATTAGGTAGCAGGTTTAAAACAAACAAACAAACAAACAAACAAACTGGAAGTACTACTTCATACACACACTGTCACAATCTGTGGAACTCATTACCAAGGGATGTTGTGAAGGCCAAAAGTATAACTGAATTAAAAAAAGAATTAGATATGTTCATGGAGGATAGATCCATGACTGGCTATTAACTAAGATCATCAGAGACACAACCCATACTCTGAATGTTTCTAAACCTCCATCTTCCAGAAGTTGGAAGGGACAACAGGAGATGGATCACTCAAAACTGCCCAGTTCTGTTCGTTCCTTCAGAAGTATCTGGCACTGGCCACTAATACTAGATGGACCGTTGGTCTAACCCATTTTCGCTATTCTTGTGAATCTGGAGTGACTTTGCTACCCTTCTTAGTAAGTCCTGAAAACTTTTATAGTCATCCAGATGAGACTGTGCTAAACAGATTACCATGTCCTCCAGAAACAAAGATCAAATACCCAACTGGGACTTGAGTGTCCTCATTTTGGAGTTGTTCCGCCTCCTCAAAGACTTCCTCTGCAGGCTGAGGATCATGAGCTGATTCCGTTCTGTGCCTCAGAGTAGAAGTCTCATTATGAGGTGATTCACGAGGAGGATGATCATGATAAGGACCCCCAGGTTCCAGTATGGCCATGCAGGAACATTATACAGGTAGGAAGCAGTAAATATGGCTATCCTCATAATTCCTATGAAGTTTAAGTTTACAGGAAACACAAGACTCCCTTTTCCAACCCAGGAATTGAGAAGAGAAGGCTGTAGGAGAATATTTGGGAGATCCTTCTCTACTGTGCTGGGAGTCAAATGAAGAATAAAAAAATTCCGTATCTAAAGATGACACAAGAGTATTATGTTGTAACACAGTAGTAGCAGTTGGTGCCAAAGAGGAGCTCATTACTGATGAACCAGTAAGCATACATATGGGGGTGATGTTAAGCCCAATTGAAAACGTGACAAGTTCCTCAAGAACTTGGAGGTTCTCTGGGACCATGTACCTCCTCTTTGTACTGAGATGCCATGAAGCTCTGCTCAATTTCAATCTCTCTTCATATGAGCTTTTCTAGGCCCCCTACTCATTCTCAATGATCATTTCTGCACTCCCTCTAATTTGGGAATTTCCATTTTTAAATCAATGACCTGTACTGAAAGAAGTACTCTCAATGAGGGCAAAACACTGATTTAGATAATTATATTAAAACATTTTCTATATTATTCTCCACATTAATCCTTACGAATCCTATTTTATTTTATTATATGAAACAGCTGCACATAGAGCACATTTTCAACTATCATATATACATCTTTCCCCCCCCCACTCCCTATTAGGATTGTAATGTGTCTTTCATTGTCTAAAAGCTGGTAAAAACATATATTTTTAAAAGTACTTGGTCCTGTTTGGGCTGGCTTGGTATGGTGTAAAGATGGATTTGTTTGAGGTGTGATTTCCAAAAGCTACTATATAATTTGCTCTTTGATTCCTCTCAAAACTAAGAATATGCTGTATTAAACACCTAGGAAAAAATAGGACATGATAAAGTACATTTTCATTTATTAAATAGGAAGAAAAGAGTGAATGTGTTGGGAGCTCCTGAGGAAATTGAGTAGATGAAGATTAAAGAAACTGGAGTCACCCTCATTACCTTTCTATCATGTTTCCTATAAAACATGCGTGAACAGCACTAAATATCATAGGGCTGGGAGTCCCCAAAAGCAAAAAGGTTTGTATTCTGTTTATCCACAGTGGAAGGACACTGAAGCTAAGAATTGTAGAAAATTAATGAAATTTCAAAGAGATGGATTGTTCTGGCAAAAGACAAACACTGCAGTACAGAAAATTAACTGTTTAACTTGACCTGCAAATTCAACAGATAAACCCTTTACCAGGGACAGCAATGTTGCATCAACCTGAGGTAGGATAATAAGAAAATCTGTGTGCTCTGGGACACAGCCCAGAACCTCTTTATTTTCTCCAGAGTTGCCCATTCCATTTGATTACATCTTTTCCTTTACCTTTCGTTTGCTTATTCTCTCTCTTGCCAGTGACTAACATCTTCCTCATGGATCCAAATATGACTTGAGGGAAAGAACTCTTCTTTCTCTGATTTGGATCTTAGCTTTTAGAGCAAGAGGGCTTGGACAAGGGCTCAAGCCTCCGAGCTCTCCATCCTCTGAGATCTAAATAAGGAGTAAATGAAGGGATACATCCTCAATAGTCAAAGAATGTGGTGCAAAGGGTGAAAGGGATGTGGCCATGCCCAAGAGCCTTGTGGACTACTCTGAACTATCTCCAGTATTTGCAAGAAGAGACATGCAACCTAAACAGCTTGAATTGAGGGGGAAAGAAGAAGCCAGAAAAAGAAAATTGTTAAAACTTTCAAGCAATTTTCATTACTTCATAAGGAAGCCAAAAATGCATAATTCCACATTTTTTCAAAAGGAAGCATTAACTTGAACAACATAACAACAACAAAATTCAGCAGCTTTAATCGCCAAAACAATGAACATAAAACTGTTGAGTGTATAATACTTGCTATGCTTGCCTACAAAGTTACAGCACTATGTCTCTAATACACTATTGTAAAGCACTTAAGGATAACTAAAATAAATAAAATAAATATTACTCTATAAAACTAAATTTTATCTTCATTTTACCAGCATGAAATATTATACAGAACATAAAAATGTGAGAAAGTATCAGGAAGATTTTGATACTTTACCTGAACAAGATGAATTAGAGTAGTTAGGATGGCACATCTCAGCATATTGTGCTCTTCGCTTTGTTTCCAAAGGAGGGGTAAATACTGAACCAAACATCCTACATATGGTCGTACCTATAGTGAAGAAATCAAAATGACAATATTTTTAACCAAATAAGGTATTTTACTTAATTGTAAAACCATACAACAATTATTAAATCTCCAAAAATTTCACACATTACTTTTTGAGACAAAATTGCACAAACTATGTTCAGTTGGTTTTGTCACAATATAAAATAAAATTTTGGTGTTGAACTTGTTTTTTTCAGGCTGGGTCTACACTGATGGCGGCAAATTTGCCACCGTTAGATCAATTGCTCTGGATCGACTGAGCGGTCTGTGTAGACCTGCTCAGTTAATCCAGCAAGCAACGCAGGAAAACCACCCCGGTAAGTGGCGTAGTGCTGCATCGAAGGGAACGCTGTTCCCTTTGATGCAGTGCAGTGTGGACGCCGTGCTGAGGAGACGCTGCGAAGTCGATGGGAGATATCTCCCGTCGACTGCCACCGAATCTCAAAGGTAAGTGTAGACCGGGCCTTACTTTAACAAAAATTACTCACATTTCTTTCCCAGAGACTTAAATGGTCCATGATTATGTAACTGTTAAATAGAATATGTTTCTCATAGTTGACATTATAAAAATGTGAGTAAAATCTCAGTCATGTATGCAAAGAAGAAAATATTTGTATTTTAGTAACTGATGTTTTCATATTTAAATGGTTTTGTCTATGATATGGATTAGAACAGTTTATGTAACTGAATTGTGTGGGAAGAAAGAGTCCAAGAAAACCCAAGTTCAGTAAAAGAAAAGGAGAAGTTACTCATCTTGTGCAGTACTGCAGTTTTTCAAGATGCATCCCCCTGTGGGTGCTCCACTTCAGATGCACATGCGTCTCGCACCTGTGATTGGAGATTTTTGGTAACAGTGCCCGCTCGGCCCACACCCTACATAGCCTCAGTACAGAGCATGAGGATGTATAAGGCGGTGCGGGAGAACCACCCCTCAGTTCCTTCTCTACTGCAAAGTCCCACAGAGAAAACAAAGCAGAGGAGGGAGGATAGTGGAGCACCCAAAGAGACATGCATCTCAAAGAAGTCCAGATACTGACTGCACAAGGTAAGTAACCTCTCCTTCTTTGCATAGTAGTTTTCCTGTGGGTGTTCCCTTTCAGGTGACTCCTTAGCAGTAACTCACTGAAGTAGGGAGGAGGTTCAGAACAGAGTCCAGCACTGAAGAAAGAACTATGTTGCCTGCTGCAGCATCCAATCTAGCAATGTGAACCACAGCTTAATGGATGGAAAAAGTATGCAATCAAGTCCATGATGCAGCTTTGCAGCTCTCAGCAACTGGAACGTCCTTTAGTAGGACTACAGACATAGATTGTGATCTAGTAGAACAGACAGTCACTTGCAAGGGAGATTGAATATGAGCCAAATTATAACAGGTAATAATACATCGAAAAATTAATTCAAAGAGTCTCTGCATGGAGACAGTGGATCCCTTAGCCGTATTGAAACAAGAAGTCTAGTGAATTTCCTGAATGATCTGGTTCTGTCCAAGCAAAAGATCAATGCCCACTTAACATATACTGTTCTTTTTGTTGAGGACTTGGGAGTCCAACTCCTAGTTGTAATTTAGGGAAAAATGTCTGCTGAGGTTGTCAGCAATGGTATTTAGTATACCTGAGAGGTAAGAAGTCAAAATGACTAACTGGTGGCCATACACAAATTCCAGAGCTTTATCGCTTCAGTGCAAAGAGATGGGGAATGTGCTCCTCCCTGATGATTGATATAATACATGCAAGCTATGTTGTTTGTTATGATCTTGATTGACATGTTTTTGATTAAGGGAAAAAAGTGGAGGTGAGCATTTCTGACTGCCCTTAACTCCAGCAGATTTATGTGCAAGCCCTGTTCTTGTTGTGACCATTTGCCTTGACGTATGTGAGGACCTAAACATGCTCCCCATTCCAAGAGGTAAGTGTCCAATGTTATCATGACCATAGAGGAAGTCTGGATGAATGGGATTCCTGCACAAACTCTGGAAGGATCCTTTCCCCAGGTGAATGACTATAAGACACCACTGGGTACAGACACCTGTTTGTTCAGCCTATTTGATGGGTACAAAACTGTCCAGAGCCATTCCTGGAGACACTGAAGATGCAACCTGGCCTTCTGTGTTATGAAAACGCAAAGTGCCACATTTCCCAGAACTTGCAGATATGTCCATGCTGGAACCTGGGGACTGACTTCCATTCTTTGGATAAGATTCTTTAGAGCAAGGAACCAGTCAGGTGGGAGATAAGCCCTTGCTACCACTGAATGCTATAGAAATGCTCCTATAAAAATGTGCTGTGTAAAGGTCAAGACAAGTTTCTGTCTCCACTTTCATTAACTGTGTACACAAACAGAGAACTTGGCACCAGGTGTGGAAACAAACTCTGAATTCCAGGGTAGGACATAGAATTTTTTTTTAAATCAGCATACTTGCATGTAGGGGTTACCATTGCTGGAGTTCGCCAGATGGTCTTGGCTGGCTCAAGGAAAGTTTTGGCTATCAGCAGTGCCACCTGTGTTGAAAAAGAATGCACTATGTCCAGGAGCTTGTGATGAGAATCCTGGCCTTCTCCCTGTGGAATGTGAAGCAGGTCTGTGACTCACTTCACCAGGTCCTGGAAATGTCAAAAGTCATCAGCTAATGATGGCGGTGGTGGCTTTATGACCTTATCAGGTGAAGAAGAAGAGATATTTGTAAGAGGGGTGACTGCCTAGTCTGCCCTCACCTCTTGCTCCTCAAAGTCTCCTATGCTGATTCAGAGTGGAGGGGAAGAAGGATGGTACCAGGGAATGAAGTCTTCTATGCCGCTTATGAGATTGAATCTGGGTCCATCGAAACAACTAACTATACATTGCCGATGGGTCCCAATAAGGACAGTGAGGAAGACCATAAGGCATGGGAGGAGGTACCCATCATTGGTCATCCCAAGTATTAAAATGCAGAGCTCTTGTATCCTGTCTTTTTTGAATCTGCAGAAGGGAATAACAACTCCTGAAGTAAACTGGAGAGCCTTGAGCTGAAAGCTCTGAGTCTGAGTCCAAATGCTCCTCCACGTATTGAACACAGAATAACAAGCCTTCTTCCTGAATAGTGGGTCTCACTACAACACGTGTGATTGGTGACCTAGCAAATGTCACTACTGAGAGTTGTCCAGAGATCCCTAGGAGGGAAGACTCAGGCTCATTCAGTACCATGAGGTCTTTAAGGTACTCGAACTGCTATGGTATTGGGAGTATGACAGAGCTTGTTACCAGTGTCTCTGAGGTGCTGGTGCCGGTACTGAAGTTACCACAGATTCCAGTGAAGCTGCTCTCTTATTATCGTGGGCCCTGATGGAGGCAGCAGTGGTCTTCGATACCATTCCCTTACCGCTGAGGTATGGGTCTTAGAACAAGTCTTATAGTACTTCATGTTACTCAAAGTACTCAGAGCCTCTATAGCACTCTGCTCGGGACCTGAGGCCTCCGATGATCAAATCTTTTTTGAGGGGGAACACTTCGCTCTTCTCTTCTTATCCCCCTCCTTAGTCTTTGAGTGAGAAGCTCTCGGTATTGATGGCACGGTTGCAGGTACATCACTCAAAGTATGTTGGAGACCATGGTCTTGACACTACTTTCATCATAAGTGATCTCAACATAGACAGGGCACTAACAGAAGCAGGGGGCCCCTGTACATCGGGATTTTCCGTACCAGAGTCCAAAGACAGTTTTAAGGTTTGCTCCATCATTAATAGTTTATACATAATTTTCCTTGTTTTTACAGCATCCTCCCTTAAAAAAGTGCAAATCTTGCACTTGCTGGGGATATGAGAGTCTCCCAAGCAATGTATACACTGAGAATGTCCATTGCTGACTGGAATGGCTTCTGAACAGAAGAGGCACCTTTTAAAATCTGGGGAGCCCACCTTCCCAGATCCACAAAAAATTGTAGACTCCTCAGTAGGGGAAAAAGAATTTTTTGGGGGAGGGGAGAGGGATAGAAAACGGGAAAAACTGTTCCAACAACTATAAAGTATTAAGTATTGTATAAACTGCTAAATAACTAACACGATATACTATTCTAATTCTAAAGAGAAAACATTCACACTAAATTCCATCTGTGGGTGAAGAGGGTTGAAAAAGAACGGAAAGCAGTATGCCTGCGCTGCCCTATGTAGCTTCAGTATGGGACACAAGGATGTGTAGAGTATATGCACAGGTCAAATGTGCACTGCTACCAAAAATCTCTGATCAAAGGCACAGGGTGCATGCACACTTTAAGTGAAGTACCCACAGGGATATTACTCAAAGAAGAAATATACTTCATTGCAGAATGTCATATTATATGAAAAGTTTCAGTCAGAGAAAGTATTTATAGCAAAATTATAAACTCTAAATCTGAGTTCATTACATTAAATTGAGCATCACCAACACCACTGTAAAACTAATGCAACTAAAATACAGCATGTTATATTAACATCGATTTAAACAGTTGAAACATAAATTAGTGTTTTATTGCACATTGTAAATATTCTTCCTCGCATTAGTTCTATAACATCATAGTAGCATAATTCAAAAATTGTTTTAACAAAATTTATAATAAAAATAAACAGATGTGTAATTCTTGTCCAAGTTATATAATTATTTTTCTTTATAAATTTCCAGATTTCCAATTCATTTTGTTAGTATATATACTGTAACAAAAATTAATCACTTCTACTTATCAGTTTTTAATGCTGAAAGGATAACTTCCTATAAAGCAATCATTTTACATAACTTGTGTTTTCTTTAACATATTATTTTCAACACAAAGTATGGATAAAAACTTTTAATTATGTTTGATTTATTACATATTTTGTAGGCTTCTTGTCCATATTTTAATAATCTCACACAGAAATAGATTTAACCCTAGGATATGCTAAATCATCAGTTTAATTAAGCATGGTATACTATTTCAGACAGAAATGACAAGAAATATATTGCCTGCCAGCAATTTTCAGTTCGTACAGCCAGTCATCATTCAACACAGCTGGCTGGTATAAGTGTGGGGGAGATCTACAGATTGTGCTAGGTGACTGCATTTTCCCAAAACTAATGTCAGTGATGAAGGAGTCCAAATGAGAGGGCTTGTATGTGCTTCAAACACTCACGTAATCAGTGCAGCATCAGTATTAGATCCAAAGTAAATATCATACAAACATCTCTTTCCCAGACACCCTCACACCTTACTTACCTTTATTATTTGCACTACAGAAGCATGCATATATACTATGTGTTTTCCACGTTTAATATAATGCAAACCCCACCCTGAAGAGTTCATAATCCATGATGATGAATAATGCACACAAAAGTATGTCAGAGATGTAAGACAATCCCTTTAAAACTATTTTAAATTAAGTATCACTTATCCTCAACAGCCCCCCATCTATCCACTATCAGCCTTACTGTTCCTATCACTGTAACAAGACCTCCATCAATGGGAAGAGGAGAAACAGGAACCAACAGCACTCTTTCCATGGAGAGAACAGGAGATGCTACTAGGACAAACTGTTGTGGAGGGAGGAAAAACCATTATGAAAGGAGTCAGGAGCCACTCCAGGCTCCCTGTTCATACAGGAGACAAATAGGAAAGCTTGTCTCAGAGATTCACAAAGAAAGGCGCTGCTTCCAGGACCACTTACAGATCAGAGGACATGCTACCACTTCTACCTTGCCTCACCTTTCTCCTCCCCACTTAAGTGGGTTCCCTAAAAAGTTGAGAGATGATTGCAGACAACCATCACATTTTATTTCTTCAGTAACATCTTGAATTTCCTAAATTTAAACCGAAAATATACTTTCACATTAAGGAAAGGAAGTAGTAAAAAGTGAGGCCAAGAATTTTAACATTATAACCTTGTAGTTAAGGATGATGACTTTAAACCAACATAGGAAACTAACCTCCATGTCTTTGGGGAGCTATAAACTAAACTGCCTAGATAATATGATGATGGGTACCTCAAAAATGTGTCTTGTAAATAGATACAATAAAAAAATATATCAAAAATGAGTAATAAGAGGTGATTGGAGCTGAAAGTCTAAGACAAAGAAGTGAACTATAAAAATAAAGTTAAATTTTGCACACCAGATCAAGAAGATTTGTTCCACATGTAGGGGCTAGGAAAAAAAATATAGAAAGTTGAGCGGGAGGAGACAAGGCAGAACAAGTATGTTGGGAGAAAAAAGAGGTTATAAACATGAACAGGGGAAGCAGAAACTGAGCTGTGCAGACCACTGAAATAAAACACACACTGCAGGATAATTACTAGATAGATAATATATACATTCATGAATATGACAATTTCTTCCATCACTCTTGTATAATGTATGGGAATAAATAAAAATAATATTCTGTGCTCTCATCAATGGACAAAGTACAATAGGCTTTAAATTTCATATTGTTGTCTGTAACAGTTACCTGTATATTCACTCTTTCAATCACACAAGAAAGAACATGAAGAACATGCATCTTTGTGTCACATTCTGTGACTTCCTGAAGTAGCTGAAAGAGTAGAGTGAACATGGATTCCAGATACTGCAATAAAAAGAAATTAGTAAACTATGCATTAGTTAGATTATCAAGAATACAAATAGAAATCTAAACTAGCAATTTTCTTATCTGCCTACAGCACTGGCCTGAAATTTCTCATGAACTCTGAGAGTGTTAGAAATTCTGCAACATGCTGGTCTTGTATTTCAAAAAGTAGTCTAATACATTTTGACCACTCATAACTGAAAATTGAATGTTACAAAGTTTCAGTAGGTAACGTACTAGATTTGCATAAAAATTCAAGCATGGGACCAGTTTCAATGCACTTTGATTTCAGATTTAAATGCTTTTAAATTACTTCATCGTTTAAATTCCTAAAAATTAGGTGCTATCACACCTCTAGAGGGAATAATTTGCAGGAGTCACTCTATCTATAAGCAAACAGCAGATTCTGTAGGGCAAACAGATAAGTGTAGGGCAGCAGATTCTGCCTACGGCAGCAGTGGCCAAACCTGAGTAGCGCTGTAACTCTGTGCACCAGGTCACAATGCCACTCTTAGATTTGTCCTGGCTGCCTCTCTGGGCCAAACCATAGTGAGTGAAGCTGCAAGAACCCCCCTTTGGTTATGGTAACATAACCTGAAAATCCTACGTGTGCCTCCTCCCCAGTTTACAGCCTCTGTTCTAATGGGTGGCAAGAATGGGTGAAACACAGCAGTTTTTCATAGGGCAACAGATTCTCTTAAAACAGTCTCTGATAATTTGCAAGTGGCCTGGCAAAAGTTGTAAGCTTTGTCAACTTTTTGGGTCAGTAAACAATTTTGTATACATTTTGTTTTCTAAAGTTATTATTAATGACATTTTTCATATTTATCCCAACAACTTCAAAACAGCTAATCCAAAAATACCAAATGCATTTAGACTTAAGTATAAATTGTAGTATAGTTATAGTGTATAGTCTTGTAGTATAAATTACGAGATACTTTTCATAGTTCAAATATATCACACCAAAAAAATCTGAATTTAATCACAGACCACAATGCAACTTCACTGTACAGTGATTACTAAATAATTATTTACTTATTGCCAACACTGTGCTAAAAAAATAAACATTATGGAAATTCTAATACATTCCTAATTATATTACATCAAGCATCCACAACTAATATTTCTAGCAAAAAGGTAGTTTAGCAGGTGGCATGTGCACAAAGAAGCTCTGAGGGGAAAATCAGGTGTATGTAGAAGAGGTATTGGTAAAGGCTGGCATCCATATTGGGAATAATGCTCATTCTGTGATGTGTGGTAAAGACATGGTATGCATCTGTGAGTTGAACAGTGTTGTCCGGAGTCTTTCCTTGCTTCTGTGTCAGGTAAAATATGTCTGTGGCAACCTCACATCACAATAAAGTTTCTGTGCACCAAAAGAATAGGTTTTTTTCCCTGGGTATTAAGGTTAAATAAATATAGCAACTATTGAATAGTTTATTTTAAAATAGAACTAGAATTGGTTTTTTCCCCTCCCACTTCAACACACATAAATGCCCTTACCGGTAAAAACTGGTCAGTTCTAAACTCAAAGTCATCTACAGGTGAATTACAGTTAAAGAAAAACTGAAGATTGAATAACATTACAACAATATCTTTGACTCAATTTGATATTTAACTGGTAATGAAGAAACAGTTATTAAATTAATTAAAATGTTATTAATAAATAAAATTAAATTTGTATTAAATAAAATACATAAATACAATACATACAAATAAAAATGTTAAATTAAATATTTAATTAAAATTTAATTAATAAATTGATTTAAATTATTAAATTATTAAAATTGTAGTACCACAATAAAAATGTGAATTACTAATGATCACAAATCATATTAATTTCTAGTAGCTTTGAATAAAGAGCTAATAAAACAGAAAATTGTAGTTAATGAAAAGGATATTTAACTTCAGTGTTGTAGCTGTCTCAATGCGGACCTAAAAGACAAAAAACAGGAAATATCATGCTATTACTCTTATTAAATAGTATTTTGATTATCTCACAGAAGTTAGTTTAATATTTTCAGAACTGAAATTGTTAAGCTTTCATATGTACTCTCCATGTTTCCATGGATAAAATTAAATAAATTTAACACTGGCCTATTTCTGTATTTTCTCAGGGTTTTTAGCTTTATATTGTTTATAAGGAACAATTTTTGCATAAATTAGAATTTTTCAGGATTTAAAAAACTACTACATATTTTCAAGAATCACACGACCTTGCTGGACCTACTCAGCAGTCCCTACTCAGGCAAAACACTCAGTGAACTCAAGTAAAGACTGCAGAAGAGGGCCTACTTGCTGTGATGAGAATTCTTGTGAGAGAGGGGAACACCTGTTTCTGAGACGGTTCTCATAGGCCACCACCAACAAACCAACCACAGGGCCACAAACATGCTCTTTCCAAGAATTCAGACAATTACCAGAAGTAGCAGTCAAGGAAGCATTAACTGCAATCAAGGCGACAACCACTGACACTCAGCCCTGCCCTATCTAGATGGTCAGAGAGAACACTGGGACCATTGCTAACAGAGAAAAATTAAAGATTCTACTTCCTCACCTTAAACCATACAGTATGCCAACCAACACCATAAAAATTATTGCTCAATGCCACAGACTTCAACCTACTAACTAACAGAGACTATTTTTTTTGCTAGCTTCCCAAATGCCAACTGCCAGCTGGTGGTATCCTGCTCTGGTCCTGTCCGCTTACAACAGAAAAAAATGCTAACTCATCCTGTGGAACCTCACTGCAGCGTATGATATTGTTGATCACCAAACAAACCTGTCCCACTCAGAGGAAATTGCCAGGGTGAACAGAAGTGCCCTGATATGGCTCAAGACTTTCCTCTCAGACTAAATCCAGATAACTGTTGTTAGCATCTGTTCTTCCACCTCAAGAACAGTTATGTAGAATCTCCAGTGGCTTATTCCTCTTTCCCATATTACTCAACATCTATATGAAGCCATTAGGAGAGCCAGTAAACCAATATAAACTGAAAAGCCTGCATCACGGAGATGACACCTAATTCTACATCTTTTACAACAAACAAAAAGCATCATTTCTCAGAAATTTAAGTCAGACTCTGCAGCTTTGGGGCCCTTTCGGACCACTCAGTGCTACTGGATGCCCAAAGAACCATGGAAGATAAACAAAACACCCACTTCCAGAAAATTGCTTCTGGCAAGCAGCCAGAAAATTGAGCTTAATCCTATTGGACACAAATCTGGTCAAATTTCTACACACATCTGTGACTTTTGAACTTGTTTTCTGTAACTCATATCTGGAATGATGTCACACATCTTTAAAAAACTAAAAAATAGTTTAAAAAGGCAGCAACTATATGTTTAGCTTAAATTGCAGCAAGGGAGATTTAGGTTAGACATTAGGGGAAAAAAAAAACCTTGCCAGCTGTCAGGGTAGTTAAGCATTGGAACAAATTACCTAGAGAGATTGTGAAATCTCCATCATTGAAGATTTAAGAATAGGCTAGACAAAAACCAGTCAGGAATGTTATAGATAATACTTAGTCCTGCCTCAGTGCAGGTGACTGGACTTGATGACCTGTCGATATCCCGTCCTGTTCTACATTTCTATGATTGTACGATGATACACGAGGTCAGACTAGATGATCATGGTGGTTCTTCTGACGTAATAATCTATGAATCTATGGAAATCTAGATATAAGTAGATAAATCCATCACCATAGAGCTTTACTCTTTCCATAGGCTCTCCCCTAAATAAGTTGCTCAGTTCATGGTCTCAGTCATAATATTCAAAGCACTACATAGATTCACCCAAGGTATCTAATGGATCACCTCCCACTCAGTGATCATGCTCTGAGTGACAGCTATGTTCCACATGGAACCATGAAACCATCACCCAGTAGGGGAAGTCTTATAAGCAAAAGACAAACAGGAGCTGGATCTAGAATAACAATTTCACTTCCAAAAGAGCTAAGAATGACCATGAATCTCACCACATGCAAGAACTATGCATGCATGCATGCACCCACCCACTGCTATCCTCACACCCACACTAAATTAATGAACCTATTTCTCCAAAAAGCTGAGAAGGAAAAGAACACGCTATTATAATACCTGCAACCATAGATTAGAAAGATCTAGTCTAAAGAATGTTATGTAAATGACAACTAAAACACCAAACATAATTGGACCTATAGTAAGAACATAAAGCTGTCTCAACAAAAAGATTGACAGAATAGAATATTTTGAACATTTGCAAATGTATATATGTTTATGTATATGTTTTGAAATACACTGTGTTCAAACAGTGTATATGTACATTGCTGGATTATACCAGTGCTGGCTTCGTGATCCATAGATTATCCACAGATCCATAGATTATCAGGTCAGAAGAGACAACTGTGATCTTCTAGTCTGACCTCCTGTATAATCATAAAATCATAGAAATATAGGACAGGAAGGAACCTCAAAAGGTCATCAAGTTCAGTCCCCTGCACTGAGGCAGGACTAAGTGTTATCTAGATCTTCCCTGATGGGTGTTTGTCTAACCTATTCTTAAAAACCTCCAGTGATGGAGATTTTAGTCTCCCTAGGTAATTTGTTCCAGTGCTTAACTACCCTGACAGCTAGGAAGTTTTTTCTAATATCTAATTTAAATCCCCCTTGCTGCAATTTAAAGATATTACTTCTTGTCCTGTTCGAATAAGGAGAACTATTTATCACCCTCTTCTTTATAATAACCTTTTATATACCTGAAGACTATTATCATATCCCCCCCTCAGTCTTCTCTACACTAAACAAACCCAATTTTTTCCATCTTTCCTAATAGGTCATGTTTTCTAGACCTTTAATCATTTTTTGTTGCTCTCCTCTGGACTCTCTCCAGTTTGTACCCATCTTTCCACAAGGGTGGTGTCAAGAACTGGCCACCGTATTCCACCTGAGGACTTATCAATGCTGAGTAGAGTGGAAGAATTACTTCTCATGTCTTACATACAACACTCCAGCTAATACATCCCAAGATGGCATTCACTTTTTCTACAATAGTAATATATCGTTGACTCATATTTAGTTTGTGATCTACTATAACCCCCCAGATCCTTTTCTGCAATTCTCCTTCCTTGGCAGTCATTTACCATTTCATATTCATGCTGCTGATTATTCCTTCCTAAATATAGTACTTGCACTTGTCCTTATTGAATTTCATCCTATTGATTTCAGATCATTTCTCCAGTTTGTCAAGAACATTTTGCGTTCTAATTCTGTCCTCCAAAGGGCATGCAACCACTCTCAGCTTGGTATTGTCTGCAAACTTTGTGTGTACTCTCTCTCTCATTATCTAAATCATTTATGGAGATATTGAATAGAACCAGAACTGGGACAAACCCCTGTGGGATCCCACTCACCATGCTAGTCCAGCTTGACCGTGAACCACTGATAACTGCTCTGAGTATGTTTTCCCAACTGTTTCCGCACACACCTTATAGTAGGTTCACCTAGGCTATAATTCCTTAGTTTCCTTATGAGAAAGTCATGTGAGACAATATCAAAAGCCTTACTGAAATTGATACATCCCATTTACTATTTCCCCTATCCACAGGTCTTGTTACACTGTCATAATAAAGGCCATAGGTCTTCCCAGTATTAATTTCTGTTTAAACTACAACATATCTTTTTAATAAAACATGCTATCTTGATTTAACAAATCTCCAGTGATGGCAAATCCACCACAACCCTTTGTAAGTTGTTCCAAGATTAATTACCTTCACCATTAAAAATGTATGCTTTATTTCCAGTCTGAATGTGTCTGATTTCAACTTCCAGCTACTGGATCTTGTAGTACCTTTGTTTGCTAGAGTGAAGAGTCCATTATCAAATATTTGTTCCCCTTGTAGGTACTTATAGATTGTAACCAGGTCACCCTTTAACCTTCTCTTTGTTAAGATAAATAGACTGAGCTTCTTGAGTCTATCACTATATATTGCATGTTTTCCAATCCTTTAAACATTTTCCTGCCTATTTCCCTGAACATTCTCCAGTTTATCTATATCCTCCTTGACCTGTGGACACCAGAACTGGATACGGTACTCCAGTAGCAATCACACCAGTGACAAATACAGAGAGCATAACTTCCCTTCTCCTACTCAACATTCCCCTCTTTGTACATCCAAGGGTATCACACTAGCCCTTGTGGTCACAGTATCATAGTGGGAGCTCATGTTCAGCTGATTATCCATCCTGAATCCCAAATCTTTTTCAGAGTCATTGCTCCTCAGGAGAGATTCCCTTCAACGCAGTGCTATGCCACTTACCGGGGTGGTATTCCTGCGTCAATTGCTGGATCAACTGAGCAGGTCTACACAGACCGCTCAGTCAATCCAGAGCAATCGATCTGACAGCGGCGAATTTGCTACCGTCAGTGTAGACCCAGCCTGAAACTGTTTATGGCCACCACCATTATAAGCATCCATTCTAAAATATTTACTTGAGATGAAACCAAACCTTCCACAAATATTTTGACAATAAATGTAGTCCACCTTTATTAGAATGCTACTTTTCTTAAACAACTATTTTTGTATACCCTGAATAGTTGCATACAGTGGTTTTATTGCACCCTGCACTGCAAAGCAAAACAAATATTTCTCTAACCAGAGAAATTACCATATGCCCAAATAATCTACAGTATGCTGAACAGATGCAATTACACAGCATCATTATCACGGTATGATTGTACACATTGTAATGTATAACTGATAAACCTCCTTTTATAGACAAGAGAGGAAAGCAACTTTTTAAATCCTTCTAGCATTTGCAGTGGTTGCCAAGCCACGCAACAACAGCTTCATCAGCACAATGAAGGGCCATAAGGCTACCACGAAATCTAGTTCATTGACACTCATCAGCAACATGCACCACTGACTGACGGAGGCCACAGTGACAAAAATAATTATCATGCAGTCGCCATGTATAGAGGTTGACTGCGCATGTTCCTTGCCCGGTGTAGAACCAGTTCAGCAGTCTCAAAAGATGATGTGGCAGGTCACATCCAGGGGGTAGAACGGTCAGATCAGCCACAACAAAACCATTCCAAACAACTTTAACCATAGTGTTGCTGCTGACAGATTCTGATCTGGCAATTGAGACCACAATAGATACCTCAATGTAAGTTCAATTCTGGCGTGACCGAAAATGTACAGTAGGAGACCTGGACTGGCACATAGCTTTTCCACCAATCTGGCTATGGAAATGCAGAATTTAAGGATCATTTGAGGCCACTTGCTCTTTAATACCTTTAGAGCCCTCCATGAGGAGGAGATGACTAGAAGGGAAATGGCCCCAATAGAGTCTGCTCATCAGAATAAAAGGAATTCAAAGATAAAGGCGGCATTTGAGACAATCATCTAATCTACATCTACTACCATCTAATCTGTGACCAAAAGCACACCTGTAATTCACACCCTACTGTAATATTTGTACAAAATATTCTCGTAAGGTATCATTTGAAAACTAATAACTCACTGGTCAATAATATCATGATGAAATGTATAAAACAACATAATATGTAAATTATGAATTCCCTCAGTATAATGTTATTAGCATATGTTCAACACCACACAGCCTGGCCTAGGCAAAAGTTGTTAAAAAGGCTTGTCCCAAACAAAAGAATGTGTGTTTACCTCAATTTAACTAAAAGTAGTAAGCAGGGTCCTTAAGATAGCAGGAGGAGGAGACAGCAGGAAAAAGAACAATTTGGATTTCAGAAAACACACGTGGTTGAAGAAGCATGGAGCCTCCTTCATCATCAGGTTCCATGTCTACTTCTATACTGCTTGAATAAACTTTAATTTGAAGGATAACCCTCAGAGGAACCCACTTCAAAGATTCACTGAACTATAAAAGAAAGAGGCAGAGAACCCAAGTTCTCTCTCTTTCACCTAAGAAAACAAAAGCATGAGTGCCTCTGGGAGAGATCCTGACCAAGGAAAGAGTGGTCATCATCTTGCTTGAAGACTGTGGGTGAGAAAGACCATTTTAAAAAAAGCCTTCAACCAAAACTTGCCAGATTAAATTTTGGACACATTTTCCCTTTTATTTGCTTGTAACCATTTCTAACTTAATCTCTTATATTTGAATTAATTTAAAATCCTATTTTCTTTTGTTAATAAACTTGTTTTATCTTTAATCTTAGCCAATCTAATGCAGTGTTTAAAATGAACTTTTTGGTAACTTCAGTTAAAGTAGCAAACTGTTGAATATTGATTCCTTACAGGGGCAACGGATCTTAATATCTGAACTGTCGAGGAAAGGCATAGACAGTAGAGAACACATGTTTTGGGAAAGTTTGGGACTCTGAGTGTGTGTTGAGGTCACCCTGAAAGTAGTAACCAAAGCTGCCGAAAGCCAGAGTGTGACTCCTGTGTTGCTGACTGGCTGCTGGGATTAGAGCTGCTGGACTAGGATTACAACTATACACAGACAAGCAGAGTGTGACCTGCATGCTGGCTGTTTGTGAGTAGTCCAGGTTGGAACCTACAACAGCAAAGCATTGTAAGGCACCCAAGTTGTGGGGCAGGTGGTGACAGCCCCTCACTGGTCTGGATTGCACCACAGAATGTGACAAGAATAAATCCCTTAAATAGAATCCTGGAAATCCGGTGTGAAGGACATTGTATGATGACGTTTTTGTTTTTTTTCCTAATGCTTTACTGTGTTTCTATCACTAAGATTAAACAATGGTTCGTTTTAAAAAAAGCTGTTTGGTGTTAACCAGTAGTCACAGTTCCCAGAAGAACTGCAGGGGCTGAACCCATTCAGGCTGGCTGAGCAATCATGGTTGGTGCACAGGGGGTTGTAGCCTGGAGACCCTGTCTAAGACTGGGAAATTGAAGAACCCCTCCACAGAAAAGGCAAGGATGTGATGCGGAACACCTGAGGGGGTGCACTCAAACAGTCAAGGAACAGGACAGAGGTGCAGCTAGCCCTGTAACCATGACATGTAAGAAAACTAAAAAAAACTCTGCAACGTTTTAACTTACAGCCTTCCATTACAGCAGAACACTGGGAGTGAAACAACTACATTATATTGAATACAGATATTCAGTAAAGATACCACCACTACATGATGTTCATTTGTCAAAAGTTATGACCTCTTTGTTTCTATCACACTTCTCAAAAATGAATAACTTAAATAGTAATAATATAACTGGTTGAAGACTGATCAAAGATGTGATTTACTGAAACTCATTTTCCTAGACCAAACAGCTACCTTTTAGTATTTTTAAGAACAAACAAAATTTTTAAAGACATTTGTGTCATTTCAAAGCTGGAAATTAATTGAAGATATGAGGCAAGTCATGGGTATAATTTGTCAAACTCTCTATCACAAACATCACTGTACTTTCAACTCATTTGCAGAAATATCAGTGAAAGCTGTAATCCCAGAAGTAATACGGTAATACACTGTAAACTAGACATGTAGCCTTCTCTTCAGTAATACCATCTCTCCAGGAAGTGTTTGCAGAAAACACAGCTGTGTAGCAGAACACTGTACCACTAAGTATGAACAATACTACACAACTCTATGAAATTAGTGTGTTTGTCAAATGATTTGTGAACCAAACACGTTCATTGAAGCACAAGATAAGTGAGCCTCAACAATCTCAACATGCATGTTTATTGATTAACTACTTAGCAAGGGATATATATATATATAAAAAAAATACAAAATCAGAAACTAGCTATGCTTGAAAACAGCTTATGAATAAGTCAGGGAAGTGCGAATCTGGAAACTTTTCCCATAACTTCTGGGCAGGATTCAAAATGCAATCCAGTGCCTTGCCCTTGAGCAGATATTCTTAGTGAAAGAAATACAGCAGAGATCTTGACAAGATAATTTTGCTCCTGAAGTATATACTGTTCAACATTAAAGTGTAGGGAATTAAAACTTTTCATCTAAATTTAGGTAAGAAATTAATTAAACATAATCCAAAATATTTGTTAAAAATAGTTACGTTTATGTATACATACCACTAAGTCTTGATCTTGAAGCAAGTTACGAATTGCCTCATATAACATTGGCCTCAAGTCAGATTTGAATTTTACCGAAATCCATTGTCCAATCAACCAAATTACTCGCCGGCGTATTGGCTTATACCTTTAAAAACAAAAAGAATTATTGTACTAGTTTTTTATTGTCCTTGTTTCTTAAACTTCTGTATTATCAAAAATGGTTTTAGAAGAATATTGAAGGACAATGTCCAATAAACCAATTTTTCACATCTTTACTTGAACATGACTGATGAGAACTACACCTTAAAAGTTCTGAAGTCAAAATGCCTCACCAGCAGGCAGAACAGAGAGACCACAGAGGGGCTTCTGATTTTTCTTAAGAAAACTGCTGTCTTACTTATCAGGCCTTGTCTTATTACATTGTTTCCCTGTGCCCCTTGTTTTTCCATGCCTCCTCTACTCTGCCACGGACATCATCCAGAATACTTTATTCATACTCTTCTCCCACAATCATCTCAATGTTTTCTTTCAGGTCATAGCCAAACGTGCTAATGCCCTTCTTTAGCTAGTATGGAAGACCACCACCCTGCCTCATTTAGGTCCTTCCTTCATACCAACTTCTCCCACAAAGCTTACAAAGAAATAGTCTAATACTATTTATTATATTGCTTTTTTAGAATAAATATTTATTCCATCATGCTGGGCTTTGTATTTATCAGGTTCCACTGGGAGAGAATCTACTCTGCACATAATAAATCAATGAAAATATAGTTAAAAATAAAACTACCCCTTTATTATAATTTCTTCTGCTAGTGTCAGCTATAATCCAGGACCCTCTCCTTTGTAGGCCCTCCTATTCCTCCTTCCCCCTTCTTGAAAGAGATCAGCATTTTTATAATGCCAACCAGGATAACCAGAGAGTTCACTTGATCTGCCTGATTCAGTCAGAGCTAAAGGTCTGACTCAAACAGTTCACTGTCACCTAGGTAGGAAGTTAGGTTGAAGCACCTGAAGGCCTGATTAGAGGATTCCAGGACCTTCTGCCTTATGAGAAGCCTTTGACAAAGGTCACAGCTCTGAGATGCTTGCCATAGAACCTGTTACTTGTAACAGCATTAGGATGTGGATCCCACAGCCAGCATTCATGATCTACCCTTATGACTGGTCTACACTGAAAAGTTACATTGGCATGGCTACATCTCTCAGCGATGTGAAAAATCTGGTGCAGGCAGCACTAGGTGGACAGAAGACACTACATATTTGAGGAATCTTCTGCAGGAAGAGTGAATATCGATGTCAAAGTATGTATCTTTCATATTGAGAGGTGTGAACCTTGTCTTTTTCTAGGGATGGCATTACAGATGTCAATGTAACCATGCCAAATTTTAACATGTGAAAAAAGACATGGAGTCGCTGCAGGTTGAGGATGCATCTCCACCTTCCTATCTTTTTGGAGACTAGCAAACATTTGGTATCCACTCTATTGCTACCCACTGGAAGGATTTTACCTCCTAAATGTACCTCCTGAAGGAGAATCTCCTTGTGAAAGTCATTCCTGAAGAGGGATGGGGAAGAGAGTTTTGGATGGAGTGGGAAGAGAAACCAAATTGTATAGCTGGAATGCATGATCTCCTACACCCATTTGTCCTTTGTTATTGCCCTCCAGTTGTGGGAGCACTTGGTAGCAGTTGATCAGAACTGAAGTATCCAGGACAGGCTTCGCCAGCGTGTTGGTTGGACTATCAATGTTTGGAGGAGGAAAGAAAATTCTCAGAATGAGACTTGACTATTTCAGTCAAGAGCAGCACCAGTTGTTCATGACCCTCTTTCATAAGTTAGGAAAGGCCTGAGTCAGATTTACAACTCTTGGGTTGGGACTCCTTTAGGATAGCAAGAAGTACTTTATGAGTGAATACACTGAACTGTGTGAATGCAGATGGGCTTGTGGGTGGAGGTGGACTGGAACCATGCTATTCGAAAAGCATTCTTGAATGTGTGTGATCTTTACATTTAAGTAAGATGCCAGTTCTTTGCACACTTTGTACTTGGTTCTTATGCAGATTGTAGGCATTCAGGATCAAAGAAGTGATTTACCACCCCAGATAGCTCCTTGTCATGGGATTTCACAGCCTCAATGGAAGCTGACAAAAGAGGAGCACTTAAACTGAGTGTTCCTTTTTCACATCGAAAGATCATTCTTAAATATTCCATAATTTATTAATTTATCAGTAAAAACATCATTTGTTACTTAACATTTTTGTCATCATAAAAGAACTTCCACAACTACGCTCTCTGAAAGAATGATCCTGTCAGTAAGCATCTTGTTGCAAAATAGTTTCATATTAGTTCAGTAAAAAACACCTGGCTCCTTTTATATTTATAGCCCAACCTCTACGGTGTAAGATAATATACACTTGATACTGCACCATTATGGATCTTCTACTTTAAGTGCTGGTTTAGTAATAAGAATACAGAAAGCTCTTACAATAGACAGCATTGTGTTGTCATTCATTATTTTCAGTTTTTCTACAAACTTCCTATATGACCGTGGGCAACTCCCTGAATCTCTCAATTCCATATCTGTAAAATGCTTCCTATCTATCGCATCCTTTGTCTTATCTCCGTACGTTCTGATCATGCAATTGATACTACATGAATAAACTACTTCGTATGTGTTTGTACATCACCTAGAACTACGGGACCACAGGTGCCACTGCAATACAAAGATATAACAATTACTAGTCCATTACTAGTAATTTCAGATAAGTGATACTTGGTTTTCAAGGAAAGGGATCTCTTACAACCCTTCAGAAACGCATAAAAGTCAAGTGCTTTTAAATTAAATTTTTATTCTCAACAAATTTCAGTCTGTATCTAAACATGATTTTTGTTAATGAAATTAACAGTAATTTCAACTACCTCTTAGGTCATTTTGTAGTGATGCCTTAGGGAAGACAGGTAATATTAGAATGACAGTTTTTAACTTTCAAATAATTGTTCAGCAAGTCCATTTTTTCCTGTATGCAGTCCATACAGAAAACAGATGAATATATAGTCATTTTATATTCTCTTTAACCAAGAAAGCATGGAAGCATGTTGAGATCTACACAGAGATTGACAGAATTTAAATGTCTGATACAGTCTTATACTTTAAAAAAATTAAAAATATAAAAATTAACCCAACTCAGTTTGGTGGTTTACATGCAAAATAAGTAATTTACTCTTATTTGGCAATAGGATAAAGCCTACTCCATTATATAATCCCTTCTCACAGACATCAACAGTAAAAGGCCAACTCCACAGGGAATTTAAAACTTCTGGAGAAGTTCTAAAGATGATGACACTAGAAACATTCCAGAAATTTTTCAAGCTGCAAGTCTCAGACTCTTGTTCTCTGCCAGCAAAATTAATCCTACATCATCTTCATGCTATATTACATAGTATGATTAAAACCTCAACATTAATATTGCATTACAAGGTGGATAGAAATTGATTTTCTTTTTTTAAAATTTCAAGGTTTATTTTTAGTTTAAAATTCATTTTAAAAAAAATCCATTTCTATTTTACTTAAATAAAATTAAATTTGAAGTATTGATGGGAATATTGCCCACTCATGACTGTGCAGGAATTTGCAACTCAAGTTTCCACTAGGTAGTTCTACATGCCCTGGAGGTAAGTGGCAGACAAGTGACATTGTGAGAGATGCACCAGTTCCATAGTCTCATTGCATCTGCGCATAGGTAGTGACAGGGGTTTATCCGGACTGTCTCTGTTTGGTCTGTAAACTGAATTGAATCACAGTTGGAGGCATCACATATAGAGTCTGGCATGTGGTATCATAGCCGTGCCCGTGACCATATGCCCCAACAGTTGGAGTTAGAATCTGGTTGGTACTTGAGAATTGCATTGAGCCATGTCTATAAGTGAGACCAGAGATAGGAACCTGTGTTGAAGTAGGAAGGTTTTGGGCCTGTAGAGCATCCAGGTTGGCTCCTATGAATTTCAGGTGTTGCACTGGCATGAGGTTCAACTTCTGGGTGTTGATCTGAAAGCCCTGTTCTGTAAATAAGTATATTGTGGTGTCAGTGGCTCGACAAGCCTCCTGGAGTGATCAGGCTCTGAGGAGACAATCACTCCGGTAAGGGTTTATCACTATCTTTTGGGAGCATAGATGCGCAGCTACCACTGAGAGAACTTTGGAAAATACTCTTGGGGCTGATGACAGTCCAAAGGGGAGGACCCTGTATTGGTAATGGTCATGTCACAGAGTGAATCTGCGAAATCGTCTGAGCCGGTAGCTTGGAAATATGAAAGTAGACATCCCGCAGGTCAACAGCCAAAAACCAGTCTCCCTGTTCCAGTGATGGAATGACTGTTGATAAGGTGACCCACCTTGAACTTCTGAGCTTTCACAAGCCTGTTGAAAGCTCTGAGGTCCAGTATAAGTCTCCAACCTCCCTTCCTTTTGGGTATGAGGAAATAACAGGAGTAGAACCTCTTGCTTCATAGATATTGAAAAATTGGCTCTATAGCGCCTAGCTGAAAGAGTTGATCTGTCTCCTGTCTTAGTAGACTCTTGTGAGAAGGGTCCCTTGAAACGGTGTTGTGGGGGGGGGGGGTCGAGAGGTGAAGTAGATGGAGTACTCAGATAAGATGATCTCTGTGACCCATCTGTCTGACTTTGTGTGTTTCCCGGCATTGTAGAATACTGCCAAATGGTGGCCAAATGGGCACATGGTCATAGACAGTAATGGGAAGTTGTCTTGCAGTGCCTCAATCTGCCTGTCAGAAGTGGTGCTTAGAGGCAGGGGACTGGGTCAAAGATTGTGGAACTGACAGTTTATGTTTTGGGAATTTTCCCTTTTTTAATTTGTAGCTCATAATGGCACTGTGATGGGAATTAAGACAAATAAGATCTATGATGGGATGGGGAGCTAAAATGTCTTTTACCCCAGTGGGTAGATTCCCAGCGACCTGAGGGCATCCTGGAATCCTTTAAGCTGTGGAGGGAGATGTCAGTCTTCTCAGCAAAGAGCTTCATACCCTCGAAGAAGAGGTCCTTCACTGTGGTCTGGACCTTCTTTGGGAATCCCAACAAATGGAGCCATGACACCCACCTCATCACCACAGCCATGGAGATGGATCTGGCTGCTGTGTCAGCAGCATCAAGGGCCAACCGCAGCGATGTTTTTGCCACCAGTCGTCCCTCCTAAATGATGGTCTTGAAGGATTCCTGATGACTCCCTGGCAGCTTATCAATAAAAGTCATTAAGTCTACTGTAATGTGTGTAGTATTTTGCCATGAATGTCTGGTAATTGTAAGGTGGCTGAGGAGTAC
The DNA here is from genome assembly GCA_007922155.1 of Mesoclemmys tuberculata. Lineage (NCBI taxonomy): Eukaryota > Metazoa > Chordata > Testudines > Chelidae > Mesoclemmys > Mesoclemmys tuberculata. The sequence continues at coordinate 34,161,075 of ML675629.1, read as the reverse complement.
ACCCTCCTGACAAAGAGATTGAAGGGCATTGCCTTAGAATGATGATGTTGGCCACGAGAGTTTACGGCACCCACCACAATGGAATTGGGTGGCAGGTGGGAGAAAAGGAATTCTGATTATTTTGCGGGGACATAATATGTTTTTGTCCTCATGCTTCCACATCAGGGCTACCAATGCCAGGGTTTGCCACACTGTTTTAGCCAGGTTTAAGATAGCTTCGTTGATTGGGAGGGCGATCTTTGAGGTGAACAAAGAGTGGAGGATATTGATGAGTTTGTGTTGGGTGTCTTTGATCTTACCCAGTGGTATGTAGAGGGTATCCGCTACTCTTTTTGCCAGCTCCTGGAACAACCGTAAGTCATCTGCTATGGACAGTGGTAAAGGAATGACCGCTTCATCTGGGGAAGAGGAGAATATGGCTTTAGGTGGTACCTCCTCTCCTGAGTCTCCCTCTTGCTCCTCTGTTTCTCAAGATTCTGAGGACCACGATGCTCTGGCTAAAGAAGCATGCCTGCAGTGTTGTCCGTCAGTGCTTGAAGCTCGCAAAGCAGGCTGTTGGTGTAAAGCCCAAGGGTCCCAGTACGACTATTCTGATGGTATAGGGCATAATGTAATTGCCCATGGGTGGCCATACCAAGATGGTAGTGGTGCCATCTGCACATATATTCCCAGACTCTGTTGATAGTGGATTACATATAAGGCTTGAAAGGTGTACTGAGCAACCTCCTCAGGCTCATAATTCGATCCCTCACTTGACAGTGGAGGGGAATGGCACGACTGCAGGGATGTGCCTGGTGCCTAGCAAAGGTTTGGTACCGTGATATCAGTACCAAGGGGCAGAGAGTTAGGACCCTTCATCATGCCTACGTCACCAGCCTGGTAGAATTCTGCCAGTAGTGTCCATCCCGGTGGTGGTGCCGGGGGAGATGGAGACCTCATCTGTACTGGTCACTTCGATGCTGAGTGTGTTATTGTCGCTGGTGGTACAGATGTAAACTCGCAAACCAGGAGCGCATTCCTAGGATGTTTGCCCTTATCTATCAGTACCAAAGATTCTGTGCCCACACTCAAAAAGTTCATGGACCTGTCAGCGGTACTGGATACTGACGGTTGCCATGAGGCATAGGTGCTGGATTGTGGTCTCAGTGCTGGTGGTGCCGAGAATATCGAGCGAGATGGTGATCACTTTCAGCTATCCCTAGACTCATTTAGGGGACTCTCGCTTTCTCTTTTGACTTGTGAGAGGAGTCTCTGGTCTGTTTCTTCGGCTCACTATCCTTCAAAGATGAAGGTTGAAGGAAAGACTCATATGCACTAGAAAGTTGGGGTTGGAGAGCAGCCTCCATTAAAATGCTTTTTGGTGAAGCTCTGTCCTTCAGGATCTCAGCCAGAGCCTCTGGCAGAGAGAACACTTTTCTTGCACATGGCCCTTGCTGAGGCAAAGAACGCACTGGGAGTGCCTCTCCACGACCAGATTAGCCTCACTGCAAATGCGGCATTTCGTGAAGCCTGGAGAGCCGGGCATACTCTTGTACAGAAGTTGACAAAAGCTCTTTTTTTTTTTTTTTTTTAAGGTAACAGCCAAATCGAACAAAGAAAAGAAACAAAAGAGGCTTCAGAGGAAGCTAAAAATTAGCAATTGCAAAAGAGCAAACAATCCACAAATAGACACCTAAAGCTCAGTCTCTAGCAGGGGCAGTTGAGAAGAAACTGAGGACAGTTAGCCCACGTGCATGCACTAGCCTTGTGGTGCAGCATGAGAAGAGACATCACTTGTGCAGGTCCAAACGGACATGGCTACTGAAGTTCCCCGATCATCAGCACAGGGACACAGACACACTTTCAGTGGAGCACCCATAGGGACACTACTCAAAGAAGAAAAGAAAGCTACAGATATTTTACTTCGTATAATAGTACAACTTGTAGAAGCACTTTCCACCTTGTATAAAACTGAATTATATCTGTAACTCCCCAGTAGTGAATACTAGTACAGTATGGAAGTACATTCTCTGGTTTCAAGGTAACCTGACTTCTGGATTCATAAATACTGTCTTATTTTTGAAAAAACCTGTTTTACTATTCATCTAAATCAATAGTGAGATGTTTGAATTAAAATGAATGCTAACTCCAGTTAATGTGGTAAGTTGCTGGGTTCTGTCTCTTTAAAGGAACAAATGGACCATATTACTCCTCTGAATGTTGCAGGAGAGGGCTGGACACTGCAGAGCACATGGGTTTGGGCAAGTTTGCGTCTGGGGTGTATTCAGGTCATCTTCTAACATCAACCAAGTCCGGCAAAGACAAGAGCATGTCTGTGATAACTGCTCGCAGGCTGTTGGATCCAAAGTCACTGAGTCATGTCTCTACAGTGTATAGAACACAAAGTACATGCTGGCTGCATGTGTTCCCCAAGCCGGTTACAACATAAGCAGTGACGCAAAGCCTCTAGTCTGAGCTGCACCGCAGAATGTGACAGTGGCCCATTATGACAGAAAACTTCTGGCAAACTCAAATACCACAAGCAACATTGCTTAAGTGATACTTTCCTAATAATCATTCACTCTTAATTGTTTCTAACCACTGAATCCATCTCTGGGACCATGTGTTTAGTTTAATGGGGGAGGGTGGAGAGAAGATTAACTACTGCAACTATGGAGAGCTTGCACTGGAGTTAAAATAAGATCAAATATAAAATAGGAGATTACACGGATATTTTTCCTTAATGCCTTTCTCAAAGAGAACTCAATGATTAAAGATTTTGTGCTGGGAAAATTGAATAAAACAGATTTATAAAGGAAGATAGGTGTATGTTAATTTTTACAAAAAACTCAAAAGTAACCATCAGGAAGCTCACCCTTCTGTGTACCTCAGTCATCTGTAAATATTTTATACCTTTCTGCCCATTTATCAGGTATGTTTAAACAATGGATATTTACCAGAACTGCACTTGCTTCACACTACATCTTAACAGACTTGTATCAACAAATTATTAAACAGCCAAGATACAAAAAAATTAGGATGCTTACCTGTGATGAGAGACTTGTAGCTCTGCTAGTAGTTCATTTTTAAACCACTGATCAAAATCCACACTGTCAAATAGCTCATAGGCTGCAAGTCCAACTGCATTGTAGACTGAGAAAAACAGAGAAGTTGAAGTTTGACTGGAGCAAAACCTGTTATTCTAAAAACTAAAACTGAATAAATGTTGAAAGTGATGCTTAAATCACTTTTGTGCAGGAAGGAATATTATTCAACATTTATATTCTGAAAATTGAGAAACTGAAAAAGAAGTGATTTGAGTAAAACAATTATAAAAGCTTACAAAGTTCCCTCACAGCTCTCTTTAGTTACAAATAAATGTAGTTCTCCTGAGAGAGGTGTCATGTAGAGTTCACAGCAATTACAGGAGTCAGGAGCAATACAGCTCTAAACTTAACTCTACCAATGATTTCCTCAGATCCCTTAGACAAATCACCTATCCTGCCCTCAATTTCCTTGCTTGTAAAATGGAAAGACTATCTCCCTCATAGAAGTGCTGCAGGATTAATTTTTGCAAAAGTACTGAAAAGGACTGTATTATTACATACCCTATTCCTAAAATTCTTGCCTACAGTTTCTGCTGTTTGAACAGCTCAAACTCAATGCTATAAGAAAGTAATTTTGATACAATTTTTCAAAATGCCAAAGTTACATCTTGCAAATTCTTCTCAGACATTTCACAGAGAGCAGGCACCTACATAACAGCTGCTTTATTCCTTAAAAGGCAAAGTGAAATTTAATTTACCAGCATCTTTAATCAGTAGAGCATTAGTATCTTCCACGTTCGTAGGTCCTGCAGTAAAGTTAAAATAAAGGCAATTACAGAAAAAACATTAACTAAACAAAGAATGTAAGTAAGACCCATGGATAGTTCAGTGAAGTACTACGCAGCAAAGAACCCAAATATATACTCTTTATAAACCTAAATGTAATGCAACATGTATTTAAAAGAATACAGCACTATTAAACTGACACTTTTGTTTTTTAATTATCTCTAAGAAATGACCCATTCTGTTTCAGAAAATATACTGCAAATCAAGAATATTTCTGAGCCTTACTTTCCAAACAAAAATTTAGTATTTCAGTATCTACAATATGTTCATTGAAGAAAGCAAAGGAGATTCAAATATTTATTATACCATACTTGGTCATCTTGGCAGTTATAGTTAATTACATTTATCATAAAATATGCAGCTACAGAGTATTCATAAAGGTAATTAATTTAAAAGTAAAGAAACTCAGGAAAAAATAGGAATTGGTAACGAATGACCACCAAGGAATGACTATTTGCAGAAAAAGTGACCACCGGGTTACTTCTACAATTACATAAAACTGTTTGTTATGTAATTAAATGAAATAAAGCTCTAACAATTTAAACATTTAATTTTGACTTTTTAATGCCATAAACACAACTTAAGCAATGGAGATTCTCATTGCTAACAATAACTGAGACCTCACAGTTTTAAGTGTATTTACAGCTAATAATATAATATGAAGGCCCTACCTTGGGAACCCAAAAACATTTTTGGCAGAGGAGTGATGAACATTTCCAGATTCTTGCCTGAAGGGACTCTAATTCGGTCACCTCCATGCTAGAAACCTGCAGTTCCCACAGTACCAAAGCACCCAAACAATCTAAGATCTTAAATACCTAACTCACAGAAGTTGTGTTTCAATGTAAAATCTATTTCTCATGTAAAGAACATTTCTTAAATTTCTATTTATTTAGAATTCACTCATCCATTGCTCCAGGTGCATATTCAAAATATATTATAAAAATCCATAACATAATTTGTACATTTGTTCAATTTGCAAGTTGAATCTAATGGGGAAGAAATAGAGGTAGTGCTCTCTAATAACCTCAGAAGGAAGTAGAAGTGGAATTTGCTGTTATTCTCTAAGGCAAGAAGATCAATAGGCATTGTTGCTAAGTCTAAGGACAAAACTGTATCGGTAAAAACTGAATTCACCTATCTGAAGTAAAGACTGCAGCCCTTTCACAATCTCCAAAACCCATCAATCCAACATAATGAAATACCAAGCCAAAGAGAAAGAACGATGGGCTAATTCTCCAAAAAGTGGAAAATGGAAAGTAACTGGGTTGTGAAAACTGAGGCTAGGGTTTTATGATACATCTCTCAACTGTGCTTGGGTAAGAATGAAGCAGATAGAGCTAGCAAACAGCAGCAACAGGGCCCAACTTCTGCAGCCATCCATTAAAATGTCTTGACTACTGACTGCACTAAGACATCTGATTGCATGGGTCTAAAGGATAGCCAGGTCTACAGACTTAAACTATGGTCTATGGATCACTGCTAGTCTGTGCAGAGAGCTGCCTGATCATAAGGAGGCTCATTCTTCTCCTTTCCAACAACTGAAAGACACCTAACAATATACAAACAATTTTTCTTTTCCCATGTACCACAAGGAATTGCTGTCAATATCACATGCATGTTATATAACTGCAAATAAGAACTGAGATGATCCACTACAATCTCTTAAATAGAACGTGATGCATGCTATGGGAAAAAACAGGGTAAACAGGGTAGAAACAAAAGGTTGCCATCATGAAGAGTATGGTGAGGCCTGCTAACACTTTTAGATTGACTGAAACTCAGAGACTGAGCTGCAGTCCTGGTAATTTTCAACTTGGCCATGAGGACATCTGTCTAACCGAAGCCTGGTCTACACTTACCTTTGCGATTCGGCGGCAGTCCAGGAAATACGCAAGTGACGTAAATCACTTGGGTATCTCCCGTCGACTTTGCAGCGTTTCCTTTGCGTGGCGTCCATACTGCACTGCATCGAAGGGAACAGCACTCCCTTCAACGCAGCACTATGCCACTTACCACTGCGTCACTTCCTGGATCGACTGAGCGCGTCTATACAGACTGCTCAGTCAATCCAGAGCAATCGATGTGACAGCGGCGAATTTGCCGCCGTCAGTGTAGACCCAGCCTGAAAAGGATTGACCTTTTCTCATGGAAGATTCTGCCCTCATCTAGAACATTTGGGATGACAAAGCTTCTGGCTTCATTTCATAAAAGAATATTCTATGGCTTCTGCAATGGTGTCGACACACCACAAACCATTTTGGAGTGTTTAAACAAATCAATAACTTTTTGGTAAGCGTCTTGTAAAATGACTTATGAATCTAGTCAGTAACTCATAAGAAATCCTATGAGTTCTAAATCCTCACAAAAGAACAGTCATTGCTCAAAATTTTGCCCCAGCTAAAGAAATCTAACTATAAACATAACTTCCTAACCAGTCCTCAAATCCTATAGTTATTATTTAAGACACCACTCATTCTGAAGTGCATGAAAGCAAAAATTCCTAATATTTCCTTTCTGTAAATATACCTTTCATTTTCAATATGCTTATAAAACATCTCCAACATAGTTTCAATTTTTTAAAAAGATAAAAGGAAAATATATTAGGATATAAATTTAGATTTCGCAAATACATAAAAATTAGGATTCCTACACATTCTGCACTAAATGAAATAGCACAGAAAGTCCAGGTTTTTTTTTTTTAAATCTTACCTTGTAGACTGTGAACCATTTCTAAAAGCACAGGAGTAAGGGTCTGATTATATTCATGGAAAATATCAATAAAAAGAACCTCTGTGCATGGCTGAAAAAGTAAAACAAATCTGTTATAAAACCTAAATAAGACTAAGTCAAACCTAAATACATTTAAACTACCAAATACTTCTTAAGGAAAACACTCCAAAACCACAACTTACTGAAAGTAATTTTGTCACAATATAGGACATATGATTTCAAGTTATATGGCATGTTCAATTGCCGCAAGATTTTGATAAAGTAGTATCACATTCACAATGTAAGATTTACATTTTAAGTTTGTTGATCAATTACTAAGGGTATGTCTACACTACAGTCCTAAGTTGACCTTTGCAGGTCAACTTATAGCCACTGCAGTAATTACTGCATGTCCACACTACCCTTCTTCTGTTGGTAGTGTGCATCCTCACCAGGAGCGCTTCCACTGACTGGAGAGAGGCCATATGGGGAGCTGAAAGTCAGGGCTCTCGGCTCCATTCAGCTCCTAGCCAGGAACCCACTCTCGCCTCTCCAGCTCCTGGTCTAGGACACAGGACCTGCTGCCTGGGCTCCTTGTAACTCCATTCCTCCCTGGGAGCAGGGTCCCACAGTTGCCCCAACTTTTTGGCCCCACCCTCCCCATTCCCAACTGGTAACTAGGCAGCCTTGTCAATTTCACAGCTCACTGAGCCATAAAATTGACAAAGCTGCACCGCTCTGATTGGGACCCCTAACTACACTGACAAAAGACTTACAGCTCTCGTGGAGATGGAGTTATTATTTCAGTACTATGGCACTTTACATCAGCGGGATGAGGGCTGCAGTGTCCACCCTAACAGTCTGCTTTATGTCAACCTAACTGTGCACTGCAGAGCAGCCCTTTATATATCAGAAATTAACCGAGAGAAATATATTTAGCCAATTTTCACTCTGATAGCATACATAATAAACAAGTTACACCTTTATTCTAGATTTTCACTATTTAACAAAGCTAATCCAAATGTATTCTTCAGGTCTCTCTGTTCTATTTTCACTTATCATACATTTCAGTTCTTTGCTACTAATGTCTTGCATACAGTAGATCTTTACACAAGTAGGTCTTAAACTGTGCCTATAGATCACTGCTGGTCTGTGGAGAGAGCTGCCTGATCAAAGAGGTTCCTGCTCCTTCTTTCCAACTGTTAAAATGCACTGGATGACAGCTAACAATAGACAAACATTTTTTCCTTTTCCCATGTATTAAAATAATTGCTGTCAATATCACATGACTGTTATATGATTGCAAATAAGAATGGAGGTGATCCAGAAGGATCTCTAATACAACATGGTGCACGGTTTTGGAAGGATAAGATAACCCCACTTCTCATAGCAATTTTAAAATCAGGACTTTTTCCAATTTCAATATTGTGAATTATTTAAATTGAAGTAGAAGGAATCAAGATATTAGTAAAATTTTACATACATAAAGATACGAGCTGCCTCCCTTAGGGTTTTTTTGAATCCTATACAAAGCACTGAGTACATCCCTGTGTGCACAGGACTGACTATCAAGTCCTGTATACCAGTATTATGTGACCACAGAAAATGGAATATTTGTTCTTCAAATATGTTGCTGCTTTCATTTCTACAGCCAAAATCAACGGAGGGGGAAGGAGAAGGTTAAATGAAACAATGGACTGAGGAAGAACATGGCAGAACTATTTGGGGAGGGAACAGAAAGAACTCTCTGAAGCACTCATTTTAACAACAGTCTAAATCAATACTCTTCCTTTCTAGGAAGACAGAGAAGAGGTCTCAGAGATGGTATTTTGAGTTATGCATGAACATCCAGGCTGCTAAATCTAATAACCAAAACTGGAGTTCAAAGAGCACCGTGGATTGAAATTTCCCTTGTGACACTGAATTATTAAAATATGACCATGCATATCATTCTTGCTACCATTGATAATTATTGCAACAAATTTTATACTATATATGTCATGTAAGGTATCAATGGAAAAGTTATGAGTTGATGAGCATGATGGTCCTGTTTATATGTACGTATCATCTTTAAAGCTGAAGTTATAAATATAACTACCTATCTGGATTTCAAATGTGTTTGCTGATAGGGTAACACCCTGTTTGTATCTAAGCTAGCTACACTGTGATTAAACAATGCCAGTTGTTGGCTCATCAAAGGACACTTAGCTCTGACAATGGGCCATAGAAAGAGCTTATCCCCATTTCTTGAGCCTCCCTGTGGATGTTTTAGACAGAATATGAGTAATGGTAACTACTATGACTCAATAAAGCATGCAAAGGCATGTGACTTGTTCATGTGACCCTGGGCTCCATCCTGTGCCTGTGAATTTCCACAAGTTAAAAAAAGACAGTTACTTACCTTGTAACTGTTGTTCTTTGAGATTTGTTGCTTATGTCCATTCCATTGTAGGTGTGTACGCTCCTTCATGCATGGTTACCAGAACTTTTTTCCCCTTTAGCAATACCGGTAGGGCTAGCTTGGGTGACCCCTGGAGTCCCACACACATGCTGCGGTATGTAGGGTGCTGTTGGCCCTACACCCCATCAGTTCCTTCTTGACGCCAACTCTGGTAGCCGGGACTGGGAGTCGGTCATGGAATGGACATGAGCAACACATCTCTAAGAACAACAGCTACAAGGTAATTAACTGACTTTTCTTCTTTGAGTGCTTGCTCATGTCCATACCATTGTAGGTGACTCACAAGCAATACCTTGGAAGTGGGCCGGAGTTACGGATGAGCTGCCTGCATCATCCCACGCCTGCTAGACGATGGTGTAGTGGGACGCGAAGGTATGTACAGATGACCAGGTGGCAGCTCTGCAGATGTCTTGCGCAAGCACTCTCACTAGGAAGGTTGCGGACGAAGCTTGAGCTCTGGCTGAGTGGGCTGTAATTATCCTCAGAAGCAGCACCTTCATCTGCTCATAGCAGAACTTGATGCAGGATGTTTACCATGATGAGATGTGCTGGGCCACAGATCAGCCACCACGACGAAGAGTTGTGTAGATCTCCAGAATGGTCTTGAGTGCTCGATGTAGAATGCTAACACCTGCCTTACATCTAGTGTGTGCCACCTCCTCTCCTTCTCCGAACCAGGCAGTTTAGGGAAAAAATGGGGAGAAAATATCTTGGTTATAATGAAATTGGGAAACTATCTTAGGCAGGAAAGCCAGGTGTGGCCACTACTGAAGTTTGTCTTTATAGAACGCAGTATAAAGAGGCTCCAATGTCAGCACCCTGATATCAGAGACCTTCCTTCCCAAGATAACGGCCACCAGGAAGGCCACCTTCCATGACAACAGCAGTAAAGGGCATGTTCCCATGGGATTGAAGGGGGCCCCCATGAGCAGAGGACCAGGTTGAGATCCCAGGTAGGCACTATGGCACGGACCTGTGGATAGAAACTCTCCACTCCTTTTAGGAAATGTGGTATAACAAGGGCAGAGGGCAGTAGGAAAGTCCTGGAAGGGCGCTATGTAAGTTCTAGAATGATCTGGGCTTTATTCCCTGTAGACTAGCCAGAGTCATTAGAGGGTAATTAGGATCAGCTGACACCCATTAAGGCCCCAGCCAGGCGCCTAATAAAAACCCTCTACTCCTGAGAGACAGTGCACGAACTGAAGGAATAGGTGTGTGGTGCTACTGAGCAGAGTAGTGGTGTGGAGTTGTAAAGAGGAGTCAAACAGAGTACAGTGGTGTGTGGAAGAGAGATAGAGTTCTGAGGAAGGTACTGGGCTCAAGAAGCCAGAAGATCAGCGGGGGAAAAATAGCCCAGGGGAAAGTCTTGAGCTGCAAGTATGGTGCCAGCAGCACATAGCTGCTACTCACAGAGCCCCTGGGCTGGGACACGGAGGAGCGGACAAGCCCAGGTCCCTAGCCCCCTCTCTGGGGAGACGGGGTAACTGGCGACGCCCTGGCCTGCTACAAAAGGCAAAAGTGCGAGACCCACTAGGGAGAAGCCGGCCGTTTGCCACAGAACCTAATTGTCATAGGGTGGGAGAAAACTGATCTCCCCTCCAAAGGCTGGTGGAACACCGATATAGCTGCTAGATGGACCTTTAGGGAGGCCATGGCTAGCCCCCTGGATTTTAGTTGCAACAAGTACTGCAGGATTGCCTGTATTAGAGACAACCCAGGGAAATTCCCCTGGGACTCTGCCCAACAGGTAAATTGTTTCTATTAATTCTGATACATGACCTGCGTAGAAGGTTTTCTGCTACCCAGCAGGATTTGCTGGACTTGTGCCAAACAAGCTCGCTTGTTTGCACTCAGCCACGAACCCTCCACGCCATGAAGTGTAGGGAGTCCAGGTCCGCGAGTAGCAAGGGACCAGGATCCTGAGACAGGAGTTCATGCCATCTCGGAAGCTCCAGTGGGGGGGCAAACGATAGGTCCAGCAGCATGCTGAACCTGTGCTGGCGCGGATGGGCTGGTGCAGTTAAGATATCAGCCTTGTCCCTCTTGATTTTCAGCAGGATTTTGTGAAGAAGAAGCATGGACAGAAATGCGTACATGAAACTTCACGACCACTGCGGAAGGAAGGCGTCGGAGAAAGACCCGGCCTCCAGACCGCGGAGGGAGCAGAACTGCAGGCACTTCTTGTTCCATGCTGATGCGAACAGGCCCACTTGGGGAGAGCCCCACCTTTGGAAAATCAGAGAGACCACACCTGGATGCAATGACCAGTTGTGGTGGGGTAACGACGACCTGCTGAGACAGTCCGCCTCATCGTTCCTCACTCCCAGGAGGTGAGAGGCTATTATGTGAAAATTGTACCTCACCGCCAGGTCCCACAGGCAAATGGCTTCCTTGCAGAGGGCTGAGGAACAAGCTTCCCCCTGCCTGTTGATGTAAAACATGGCCGTTGTATTATCTGCCAGTACCTGCACCACCTTGCCCACAATAAAGCGGAGGACACTCCACATGCCAGTTGAATAGCTCGTAACTCTCTCACGTTGACGTGCATGTGCCTTTCCTCCCTCGACCAGACCCCTCGTGTGCCAAGGTTGGCGCTGATATGGCCCCCCCCACCCTAAATCCGTGGTGTCCTATACCAGGGTGACCGAGGGGAATAGGTCTTCAAACGGCACACCCCTCAACACTGCCCGGGGGCTCTGCCACCAGTCTAGTGTAGCCAGGATCTGGGGGGGAACTGTGACCACCTGATCCAGGGAATATCTGCTCGGGGCATAAACTGAAGCCAGTCACAGCTGAAGTGGTTTGAATCTTAGGTGAGCCAGCCTCACCATGTAAGTGCAGGCCGCCATGTGGCCTAACAACTGCAGACACTGCCTGCCTGTTATCAGGCAGAAATGCAGGCAAGCAGTGATGGCAGAAATCGCCTCGAAGTGTGGCTGTGGTAGGAAAGCTCTGCCTTGAGATGCGTCCAGGACCGTTCCAATAAACTCTATCCACTGCATGAGGATTAATATGGCATTCTGCTCATTTATTAGCAGGCCCAGCCAGCAGCAGGTGGCGCATGTCAGATCTACACTGCTCTGGATCTGGGTTCTGGATTTGCCCCTGATCAGCCAGTCATTCAGGTAGGGGAAAATTTGGACCTCTTTGTACCTCAGATGCACTGCCACCATCGCCATATATTTTGTAAACACCCTCAGGGTCAAGGAAAGGCCAAAGGACAATGCTGCATACAGGTAGCGGGAGCCAGCCAGCTACCACAAAACCAAGGAAATATGTGCGGCTGGGGAAGATAGAAATGTGGAAGTAGGCATCATTTAGGTCAAAGGCGGCGTACCAGTCTCCTGGATCCAGAGGGGATGATGGAGGCAAGAGAGACTGTGCAAAATGTAAGCCTCTTCAGATATTTGTTGGGATGACACAGGTTTAATATAGGTCTTAGACCCCCTTTTGCTTTGCGGATGAGGAAATAACTCTTGTAAAACCCCTTTCCCCTCATGTCTGGTGGAACCCCTTCTACGGCCTCCAGGCTGAGAAGGGTCTCTACTTTTTGCATGAAGAGTTGCTCATGAGAGGGGACAGGGAATGGGAAGGAGGGTTGTTGGGAGGGGGAGAAGCAAACTGGAGGGCATAGCCTGCCGGAACTATGCCAGGGACCCAGTGATCTGAAGTGACCTTGACCCATTCAGACAGAAAAGGAGATAGGTGGTTCAAGAAGAGCCAGGAGGGATCCAGGGAACAGGCTGGAATGCCATCCTCGGCGCACCTTCAAAATGACCTCCTTTGTTTACTGGATCACCTAGATGACCCTTGCTGGGGGGATGAGGACAACCTGGATGTTGGTTAACATCTCCTAGACCCCCTAGGTTTTCAAGCAGATTTCTCTCTTTTTGGGTCCGATGACCTTCCACCAGGCACGTTAGGCAACTATCATGGGAGTCACTCAGTAGAAAGGCCTTCCCGCAGGAGGCACATGGTTTGAAACCTGGTTACTGGGGCATGCCCCACTCCCAGCAAAGTCCCAGCCAGGACTATCCTAAGTGACTAACTACCACTATTAACAACACTTAAGGTCTAATCTACTTACTTAAGACAAACAACAAACAATTAAGGGAGAACAAAACGTACTGAGCGCTTGTGATGGAAGTCGAAGCAGTTCCAGAAACCACCAAAGGTGGAAAGAAGGAACTGAGGGGGCTTAGGGCCAGCAGCACCTCATATACAGCAGCATGTACATGGGGCTCCAGGGGGCACCAAAGCCAGCCCTACGGGTATTGCTAAAGGGAAAAAAGTTCTGGTAACCATGCACGAAGGCACGCACACACCTATAATGGAACGGACATGAGCAAGCACTTGAAGAACGAAGAGCATTCACCCAAATGACAGAAGATATATAAGGCCTTGGAAATGTCTCAATTTTGTCTTCATTTCCTACTTCATTTCTCTGGACTGGATTTCTAACAAGGAAGCTCTAAAGTAGGATTGATGACCATAAGATGCTTGAGTAATTTTCAGAGACTTTGCAAATTAGCAGTTTATTTCACCACTGCTACAAACCTGATCCTGAAAGAACTCTGGCAACACTGCTTAACATCACTACAATGAAACTGACTGATGGATTTTTATTCTCATCTGTATGTATAATGATATTTTAACCAATATTCTCTTTCCTTTTTTTAAAATAAATGTTAGTTTAGTTAATAAGCATTAGCTATAAGCGTGTATTTGGGGTGAGATCTGAAATATTCGCTGACCGCATAGGAAACATGTCCAGTCCTTTGGGATTGGTAGAACTATTTTATATATGATGGACAAAGATTTTCAGTAATCCCTGTCAGATTTGATTTGGCTGTCTGGGTAGAAGTCAGAGGGCAGGGTAGCTTTAAGGAACTGTTTTTGGCTTCTGGATAACCAGTATGGTAATTAGAAACTGTATGTTGTTGGCTTGATAAATCTAATTTTTAGAAATAGACACCAGTATTTGGAGGTTTCCAGCCCCATTTTTCACAGTTTACCCTAAATTGAGTGATCTCAGTGTGGCTCCACTAGAGGCTAACCTCATATCCCTTAATAAGGTGGGACTGCTGAGAAAGCAGTTTCCTAGCAGCCAGCTGTCGTCCAAGGTTGCGCAAGACATGCTCGAAGACAGGTCTATATAAATCCTGCCTTCTCCCCAGAAAAAGGGGTGTGCTGGAGGGAGACAGAGAAGCTATAGAATCTCTCTTTGAAGAAGGGCACGTCAACACAATATTTGTTTGATGTGCTTGTTTCACATACTGGTCTTTTTGACCTAGGAAAGGACTGTAAAATTGGGATACTAATTCCAGAATCTGGCAAGAGTTGATGTTGAGGAGGCAAAAAAAATACCACTAAAACCTCCACTAAACTGTCACAAAGTGAACACAACTAATCTAAATTAATGTGCAATCTTAATAATATAACTATGCCGTATTCCCATTCCTTAGCCCCTTTGTGTGCCTAATCACCATCAGTTTTGTTTCATGTCTTGATCTAGACTGTACACTTTATATGGCAGAGCTTTCTCTGTGTTTTGAGAGGAACCTGGCACATCTTTCAGCAGGGCATAAACTTTAAATAAAATTTTCTAAAATTCTGACTTGATTTGCTTAAGTATGTTATGTAGATAAACAAATAGGCTTAAGGAAAACACACACACACCCATGCGCGCGCACACAGTTTTTCTGTTCTTTTTGGTTAATTAATTTTCTTTGTGCAATTAAGTGTCAAGAAACACAATGTATGCTCTTCTGTCCTCCAAAACAGCATATGCTACCCTTACTGTGCTATGTTACGCCTTTTCTATCATCAAGCTTTTGAACTCAAAGGACATGCCTTTGAAAGCTACAGATACTGACCCATGGACGTGTTACATTCTATAAGGGGTTTCTGGTTTTTAAGTATGTGCAATGTTTTCTTCCTGTGATCTTGTTTGTTAAACTAGTTTGATTTTTAAAATGTAATGCTTGAAAATGTTATGTCAAAGAATATCAGAAAGCTTTATTTAATATTTATTTTACAGTATTTAAAGATGTCCTAGATGCCTTACATAACACAGAGAAAGATAGGTCTCTGACAGTGTTTTTACATAAAAATGAAAAATATGACAAAAATGGCCTTCACTCACTCAATATTATTTAAAGTACTGTACAGAGTATGAACTCCACCTCTTTTACCATAGCACACTGCACTTACTTTCCAGTATATTCAAGAGTGTATCAAACAAAGAATGAACATTGGTCAATATCTTAACAAAAATTCAAGTATACTCTTACAGATTGAAGTTAACAGTAACTAAGTTCAGATTCTTCTGCAAATGTAGGTTTATACTTTAATAAATGACACAGTTTGGCCTACTGACTACTCAGCAAAGTCATGAAGAACCACTTTCCTTTTCAATTAATCTTGTTTCATTCAAATTGAAATACTTACCCTGAGACTGTATTTCCAAGAATCTCCTCCTGTCTCCTCTACAGCTACAGTCCACAAAGAAAACAAGAAAATACATTATATAAAAATACAGCAAGTATTTTAGTTATGGTTTTAAACAATATCAGTGACTTATTTAAGCAATATGAAAACATTATGGCTAGGTAAACATTATAAGTTACTGCACATCTCAGGTTATGAAGAGAATCTCGAGAAGGTAATCGGTCTATACAATGAGACTGCACAAAGAAAAATGCTAAGTCACTTTCTCGTAAGGATCTTACAACAGGCATTTTTTGGATGCTCTGTGAAAAGGGAACAGGTACATTAAGTATCTTAATAAAATTAGATTGACAATACAGTGTAATTTCTTACTAAAGCCTTCTGGGTCCTCTTCCCACATTGTCAATTCTTCCTCTGTTATCAGGAAATAGTGAGTGACTAATCTCCTACATATCTCCATTAATGTTGGATATGTGAAGAATGATGTTTTTATCTTATGTGCTTCAAGAGTTTCAGGACTGCTATCTGTAATAGTAATACACAGTTGTTATTCCATGACTTTACATTCTACTATAATCATATTAATTAATAAAGAAAGAAAATGCTGGACAGAAGACTCATACTGAGAGAAACAATTACATTTCCATATTGACTTTAAGACACTTGCTTATAAAGCAGCTAAAACTGTTTAGCAAGCAAGATTGGTCAATTAACTGAAAAAACTGATGAAAGTGATGTCTCATAAAATAAAGTCCTGACTGCTCACTTTCTGGGGCTAAATAAATTATTTGGATTAATAGTTTTTTTGTTTTTGCTTTTTTTGGTGTTGTTCTTCTTAACTGAAAGATTCTGCCTCAGGAAAGATTGTGTCATCCTAATCTGTCAGGAGCCACCACCTTCCCTCAATCAAACAAGCAATGAGAAAGGTGGACATTCTGAAAGAGGGTATTTTTGTTAGTGGGTAGCCCTACAGTTACATTATTATTGAGAATAATAATATTTAAAATAAATAATTTTAAATAATTTTTTATAATTTTAATTTTAAATAATTTTAAAGAATAATTTAAAAATGTATATTTAATTACATCTATTTTGAAAGAGGGCAGTAGACGGCAGTTCACTGTGGAATTCTCAGAAGAAGAAAATTATCATTCAGCTTCTGATGAAAATAAAACTTTCATTTATGAATAAAAGCAAAAAATTACCATTAGTCCTAAAAAAAAGTACTGAATTGTACCAAGGAATGAGATTTGAGTGAGTTCCAAATACATGTAAAGTTTGAGAAGTTTATGTTGCTCCCATTATTAAGATCATTTAGCATATAATAGCAGCCTGACAGGATGCTAAATTTCTTAAAGAACCAATTTTTAAACTAATTTTAATTCAAACTAATTAACAGGCATACTTTCAAATTCTCAGAAAATTCATCCTGTGCCCAAAAAGTAAGCACTGTAATTTTTAATAGGATACATTGTATTCTTCATACATAACTACATGTTTACATTTCCCTTTTAATTCCAAAACTCAATAATAATTATGGGTGGCATTTCCATAATAGTTAATTTTCTGTTAATAGTTCATATTCTAAAATGTTAAGATTTGTTCACTGACATTCTGATACCTGCTACAAGAATATCAAACAACAGTTGAAGATCTGCAGTTCAACCTGCAATATATCTTAAGTACTGGATTTGACAGTCTGAATTAAAAAATCATCAGAATCTGTGATCCCCTTAAAAATGTTAGTCCCATCACTGAATTATTGTAATTTGGAAAGGAAAATTAAAGCCTTTTTTCCTGAATCCAGTTAGATGCTATCATTATATGCAAACATGAAACTAAAACTAAAATTAAGTAATCTTTATAGAAAGCTATGTTTCAGCATTAACAAAAGTCATTGTAATTATCCACATATTAGATTCATAAATGTTTAGGTAGAGCCAGCATCTTGGGAAACAACCACAGAGTCAGAACTGCAGAAAAACTCTATGTATTCAACAGCATGCTGAAACTTTTACTTTGATTCTGTAGCTCAAACAGTACTGCTGTGAACTATTGTATGCAGTGTAAACATTCTTTTATCAGATATTTTCCTAGCAAAGGAAAAATGCATTACTGAGTTTGATGAACCATAAATTTACTTGGCACTGGAACTAAGCAAGGGCTCTTTATTTTATATAGTTAATAAAAGCCAAAGCAGTAAGCAATTTCTCTATTTCTATGTGGGAAAGCTGTTTTGCTGCATGTTTTTTATGAATTTAAGTGCTAATTATATAGCGCTTTGGAGATTTTTTTCTAAAGCAGTATTATTTTCAAGCTCAAAATATTAGCAATATGAAGTATTTAGTATATAATAAAGTTAACTATTACAATATTAAGAATTTGAAATGCCTTTAGAAATGGCTTTTCTAAAAATGTTTGACATTAGCGTGTCATAGCTGGCAAGGGGTTTGGGGGATTTTTTTTTTTTTTTTTTTCCCCCAGGAATGGGAAAACCTGCTGAGGAAAGAGCAGCGGTACCTTCAACATGTTTTGATGGCTTGTAAGCGTAATTTTTTACAATCATCTTAATGAGATTCATGCACTGGACAATGAATCGCTCAAATGCAACTCCTTCACCAGCCTCTGTGAAAACATAGCTTACAGCAAACTCCAATGATCTCTGAATCAGAGGGGTGAATGAAAAAGGATGTTGGTCCAGGAAGTCCAAAAGCTAAAAAGTGAAGGAAGAAAAACATCATGATTTAATTCATACATGTTTTAAGGGCACAAAGGACTTCATAAACCAACTTGCAAAAACTGGAGCACACATGTAATTTGCAAACTTAACGGAATCTAAAACTGTAGCGAAACAGGATAGTTGACCACAAAATTAAATTAAAACAAAAGCATTTTAACAGTGCTTATTGATTCGTTCATTTTATTCGTTGGTGTTCTAATTCTCATTTCCAAAGCAATGTTTCATTAATCAGAATGACAGTTTAAGGAACCATGAACATTTTCAACTATACAGTGCTATTTAATTGCTAAGTAACAACTCACAAATGCAAGAATTGATTTTCCCTAAAACAAGAAAAAAGTTAACCCCCAAATTTAGTACTGAACATTTACTTTATCAGTTTACTCCAGCCAGATGCTTTCTAAACACTGCATTAGTGATTAAATCTTATTCACGACACATCCCAGTTTCGGAGAGGGCTGAACATTTTAACAAGCAGAGCCAACCCTTGCATTTTTATGAGACCTACAAAAAAGAAATTTGCTAATCATATCTCCTCCAACCATAACAGATGTCCCATCAACCAAGTGTCACACCAATGTTCACAGGGACAAACTGAGGATTTTGAGGGGTGCCTGCAAGATAACATTTTGCTGCCCATCCCCTAAATATAAGATTCCTATCTACCATGATCACGTCAATATGTACTGGGGTTTGAGAAGCATTAGTGATTTGATCTGCTGGGATACGCTTCCATTATAACTGAATAACTTGGTGTGTTAAAAAGGTGCATACAAGGAGATCTTCAGTTGCATTCCCCCACTCCAGCCCAGGCATTTGTTCCTTTAAACCGTAGTAATTGGTTATGCAAATCATTTTAAATTATGTATTTTCAAAAGGTTTCTTTGCAAGATTCAAAACTTTTAAAAATGAAATCTGATTTCCTTTTCAGTGCCCAAAGCCTGAGCCTGTTAACAAAAGGCTCACATAAGCCCTTATTAGCGACGGGAATCATTCTCTAATCTGAAATATTTTGTAAGCAGCAGCTATATAAATTGTCTGCTTGAATCGGGAAAGTTAAAAGCCTCCCCTCAGTTTTTCTGTACACTCTGCTACTGGACTCTGGATGTGCTTTCAACAAACAATCTCAGAACAAGATTAGACTTTCATTCGGATTCTATTTGTAGCAATCTTATTCAGAGTTAAAGATCACTGGAAACCAAGAGAAATAAGCACAAAAAGAGAGAGAAAAGAGGAAGAGAGACTAGTTTCCTATATGGATCAGGCTTTGTTCATGTACAATCTTCTCCTCTGTGGTATATAGGTTACATTTTCTTCTATGAAGCCTTTGAATCCATAAGAATTAAAATCCTGAAGTGTTCTGTGTTATCTAGTTTACTGGCCATTACTTTTTAATTTTCTCTTCAATGCCTTCAAATTTCTGTTGTACTGCAAAAATGACTGAATCACATATGTTGTTTGCAGTTTTCTTGTAGCTGTGTTGGACCCAGGATATTTGAGAGACAAGATAGGCAAGGCAATGCCTTTTATTTGACCAAAATCTGTGGTGAGAAAGACAGGCTTTCGAACTATACAGAACTCTTCTGTTGTCAAGAAGAGCTCCTTATAGCTTGAAACTGTGTCTTTTTCACCAACAGAAGTTGGTCCAATAAAAAATATTGCCTCACTCACCTTGTCTTTTTGAGTCACACATGGCCACATGAGCCCAAGAGACTTGCATCTGTACAATCCTCAGGGAGGCTTAGAATAAAATGAATTGCTTCTTTGTATCTGCCAATACAAGAAATGAAAGATGGACTTGGGAACAATCTCTGTACTCTTTGGTTGTTGGTTCAAATGAGAAAGAAAAATATGTGAACACTTCATTTGTGGAAGACATCAAAGAACTATGGGCCTAATTTTCAGAGGTACCAAGTGCCTGCAGCTTGTCTTCAATTGGAACTCCAAGTGCTTGTCACCCCTAGGGCTCCATGTTTAAATAAGAAATCATATGGGCCAGAAGACGGAGTCCTCAAATACTGGGAATATTAGATACATTGCATGTCTGAAAGATGATGCATCTGATTCCACTAAAACTGTCTCCTGGCATAAGCATAGAGCCCTGGTGCAGGCCTAAAAAGCTAAACTGCAGTTGAAAAGTCTGGGTTGGTTTTTGTTTGTTTTTAAGTAAACTAATCAAGAGCAGTTAGTTACTTAATCCGAAGATAACTATTTTTAATTCATCCATATTTTCAGATGAGTCCACATGTTTATTAAAGCAGAGTGGAAAGTTGTTTACAGTCTCTTACATTAACCTCCTACACTGATCAATATCACAATATTTCTTTTTAAATAAGATGTCTGTCAACAGCAGGCTCCAAAAAAACGGCTATAAATTTTACTTTTGAAATACATTTAATTTCATTTTAGGTAAGAAAGTGTATGTTACATTCTGACAGTTCATATTGGTGTCCTGAATAAAGCATATATTCTTCTCTTTAAAGGAATACATGTTATCAAGATTATATTTTGAGAAGGAAACTATGATTTACAATTAACTGCTTCTTCACAGTATATAAAACACTGAGTTTTAAAGAATATATATTTAACTTTATTTGGATCACTCATTCAAAAAGTTAAAAACTGCATTCTAATAACTGAATTGTAAACTTACCACTTTCGTGAACAGAATGATAGTCTTTTCTAAACGGTCTCTGCATACGTTTTCTGTTCCAATACTTCTACCTGGTAAATCACAGATATTTAACAAACATCATTTCTTAATCTTTGCTTTTGTTCATGATATACACATTTGGAAAAATTATCTTTGAAGAAACAGCTCACTCTTGCCATCATACCTTCCAAACTGCAAATAAAGCAAGATGAACAGGTAGCACTACGGCAGATGAAATTCAGATGAAAGGAACCAATATCGGACCAAAAAATGTAAATTTTTCAGACACAGCTGCTTCTAAATTAACTATAACCACTCAGAAAAGAACATGAGCATCATTATGGACAACTTAGTGTAAAAGCTGTCAAAAAAGCAAACAAATGCTAGGATGGACAGGAAGGAGATAGAAAATAATACTGACAAATGTATAATGCCATAATTAAAAATCCCTGGTACAACCTTAGCATGGAATACTATGTTCACTTCTGATCGCCTTATTTAAAAAAGATATAGCCAAAACAGAGTGGATTCAAAGACTGATTACAAAAATTATTACAGGAACACAGGCACGTCTGAATACAATGGTAAGACTGGGATTCTTTAAAGGAGACACAAAGAAGAGACACAGTAGAGGGACACAACACAATGATTTATATAGTGAAGGTAAACGGTGTTAATTTAACCACTTTACAAAAATAGCATTATCCAATGCAACTGAAAGGGAACGAAATTTAAAGCTAGTAAAAGTGAATACTTTAATCTCCCTCTCCCTCTCCCTCTCCCCTCCCCTCCCCCATGGAACTCATTGCCACAAACTATCATTGAGGCCAAGGTCTTAATAGGCTACATATATGGAGATAGATGAGAACATTCACTGCTAGATTAGACAGGATAAAATTTGCAAGATATATTAAACGCTCAAGTTTCAAAGCATAAGTTAATCATTAACTGACTATCAAGAAGAAACTTTCCCTATAGGTAGGTTGTTCCCTAATCCTCCACTACAGGATTTCTTGTACCTTCCTCTGAAGCATCTGGTCACAGACAGGATACTGGAATAGATGCACCACAAACATGTAGGGACAAATCTACCCGAAATAACATTTGTCACACTATATCCTGTCACAGGAGATGAAGTCTGAGATAAAACTATTGACTACTCCATGATACAATTTGGAGGCAGTAATCACAAATTCTCTCCCCTTTGACATTTTCAAAAACTCATTCATGACATCCTCCAAGAAAAAGCTTGAGACGACTTAGTTTCTTTTTACATTCCATGTAGGTAACGTCTTTGTGTCTCCTCTTCATTCTGTGGCTTATTTGGCAGATTTTGCCTTTTTATTAATATTACTGTTAGTTCTTGACTAATCTCTATTTTTCTTTTTTTTTTGCAAGAGGCCTTTGGTTATTTGGCACCAAAAATTAATATCTGGATTATTACTCAAAGTCTTTTCTGTACAGTATCATTGAGAAGTACATTGAAATTCAGTTTTGTATTCATGAGAAATATTTGAAAAAAATACTTACTACATTCCAGAAACTGTTTTAGTCGCTCAAATACTGCATGTAGAAATCCCTGAAAAATATAAAAAATATCAATATCACTTCTTTAAAAAGTGAGGCCCATTTTGTATTGTATTAAGGGAGGAAAAGAATTATATGAATACAAAAGATGTAGGATTCCACTAAATATCCATCAAACTAAGAAGTCAGTTCAACAGCAATTGCAGAGCTTAAAATCATCCCCTACATAACTACATTGCTGTTAGTTAAAAATGAAATATAAATATAAGGAAAGTGAAGTGAAGTTTTTCTATTTTAATTATATTTTTATATAATACACAATTTTGTTTTGATTTTTACTATTTTTCATTCACAATCCAATCATTCCTCAAGAAAAATAAAATCACCGCTGTAGAACTAATACTACTGACCATCTTCCCTCTCTGAACCTCCCCCACCTTTAAAATAACACTTTGTTGAGAAAGAGGTGACTGTTATCTCCAGTATCATACTTAATCCTGAAGCAATGGCTAATTCCTGTGGTTATTTCTGATTTAACAATTTTGCCCTAGTGAGAAAAAGAAATTAGCTCTTTCTTTGACATTATATCAGTCTCAGACTAAGTATTTTAACAAACATAAGTCATAAAGAAACATTACACTGAGATTCTACGTGCTTAGAAACAAATTTACTCAAGGTGCTATGACCCCTGAAAATAAAATTATGTCCTGTGGCCTGGGTGGAGTACCTCACTCCATTGCCAATTTAGTTATAATTAATTCCACCAATAAAGTGTGTTTAACATACCCTTATGAAATCCAAAATCATAGGAAATTTCTCCATTAGCATTCATAGTATTAATGAGAGCTATCATAGATATCAACAAATGGGCATGTTGCACTGAGCAAATGACTAGCCCAAATACTGACACTGCAAAATAAAGATCAGATAGATATAAGCTTGATAAAGTGAATGGTTATCATCACCGTTTAAACTATGAGCACCTATAAATAAATATATTTATTAAAGTAATCTGACAGTTTCTCTAGTGATTGCTCATAAATTACAGTTTAGAATTAGACATCAACTACTCAAATCAACTGTTCTTCAGGTTTTAAAGATTCCAGAATCTAATAAAACAAGTGCAAAAATACCACAAAAAGGTGTCATTTGGAAAGGTTATTTCAGAAACAGTGAAAGGCTCTGAAGAGGCAGTATAGATCAAGTACTGAATAATCACAGGGAATTCAACTATTCCTATGAAATGTCAGCTCACTCAGGGATCCGATTTTCAACTGCTTTGGTTATGCCTAACAGGCTTCTTGCCAAAGATAAATGACATCAGGAGGACTGACTTAAATCAGCAAGCAGCAAACCTTGATTAAAATAATCAATTTACTTATATTTTGCATTTGTACTTTTGTTAGGTTGAGCCTCATCAGTTGATAACCATTAAAACATGCTAATTTGCAGCTAAATATCACTTTTACACTAAATCTGTGCTTCTTTTTGATGACCAGTTATTTAATCAATCCCATAGCTTAATTTAAATTTATTCAGATTTTTAATTACATTTTTATTACATTAGAAAATGGCAAATGA
Source organism: Mesoclemmys tuberculata (assembly GCA_007922155.1). Classification (NCBI taxonomy): domain Eukaryota; kingdom Metazoa; phylum Chordata; order Testudines; family Chelidae; genus Mesoclemmys; species Mesoclemmys tuberculata. Next base: position 34,137,079 of record ML675629.1, on the reverse strand, counting down.
TGTTTTTCTTATTACTAGATGATTAATTTTTTACTTGCTATTTGTGTTGTGTTGTATTTACTTGCTCTTTTTGGATGGAAATTCAAATTTAATTTAAAATACACAAAAATTGTTCTTTTATTATTCAATAAAAATAACTGAATTTTATTAGTCAATAAAACTACCTGAAATGTTCTGGATACATGAGAAAAAATAAATATCAAAACATGTTTTGCATTTAAAAACTATCTGATTTATTAAATAAAGAAAGTAATATCTGTAGCTAGTGAACAGAACTAATTATTCCTAGTCAGCATGTCCTTAAAGATTTTAAAACTAGGAGATCTCATACTCTCACACCTAGTTTTTATTCATAGATTAGAAGAGGAAAACAAGTTTACCTACTTTTTCAACTCCCATTTGATTTCTTAATTTTGAACTAACTAGTGATTGAACTGAACTAACTGAATAAAGTGAAATTAAGAAAAAATATTCTCTCTGAACCTGAGGAAGAAGCTATGGCTGTCAAAAGCTGGTTTTGCCCTTCAACAAACTAGGGTGCCATGTGCTTAGCCCAGGGGTGGGCAAACCATGGCCCGCGGGCCATACACGGCCTGTCTGAGCCTTTCATCAGGCCTTCCTGCTGGGCCTGGCAAGAGCTTGCCGGCCACTCCCCCCTCCTGGCCCAGACCCTTCCTCCTGCCCTTCTCCCACCATGTGGGCCAGTGGCACCCTGCTTGGAGCATGGCAGCTGCTTCACCCTTCTAGCCCTGCTCCTTCCCCTGCCCTTCTCCTACCACGTGGCTCGCCATTCAATTTCTATACCCAGATGTGGCCCTCAGGCCACAAAGTTTGCCCATACCTGGCTTAGCCAGTCACTCAAACCACTGACCTGGCTAAATGAGAACATTATGTTTACCGAACCCAAACCACATGGACCAACAGGACCACCTGGGCCAACATGTGGCAGTGCTCTGATGGTAGATAAAGCTGGAACATGTCTACAGAAGTGTTCCCCTTATTCTAATTTTGCCATCTGTGGTGATAGTGATTGATGATTTGGGGCACAATGACCTCCCACTGTGATCCAAATACATCCAGGGTTATGTTTCAATTTTCTTCCTTGGCTCAGAGAAGGAAGAGCACTGCTGAGAAACAGTCTCCCAAGGACTCAATGGGCCTGCCAGTGAAGCACGAACCAATTTTCTTATTATATAACTTTAATCTGTGTAGAAGACAAACGGTTCCTAAAGCATGTGGCTTAACAAGGCCCTCAGCATCAGACCAATAGTACAAGACAATGGAATCCCTTCACACGGAACTGTCTCTGGGCATGGAGCCTGTCTTGCTACTCATTCCAGACTCAGCAAAGCATGACAGGGACCCAGTACCTAATTCTCAGCCAGATCAATGTCTACGAACAAATGCCCTGGCGGTGACCTCTATGAGGTGAGGCTTAAAGCAGCTTTGTAGTGCTCTAACTGTATAGTTGAGCAGCAACTTGCACACAATGCTCAGGAACATGCTTTGCCCCACGTTAGAAGGCACACATGTCCTTTAGTTACTGGCAGACAGTGCCATCACAGGATGGGCACAGCTTGAAAGTGATGGATTTGCTTTTGGATATCTTAGGCCCGGTCTATACTTACCTTGGCGATTCGGCGGCAGTTGACAGGAGATATGCAAGTGATGTAAATCACTTGGGTATCCCCCGTCGACTTTGCAGTGTCTCCTCCGTGCGGCGTCCACACAGTGTTCCCTTCGACGCAGCGCTACTCCATTTACGGGGTGGTTTTCCTGCGTCGCTTCCTGGATCGACTGAGCGTGTCTATACAGACCGCTCAGTCGATCCAGAGCAATCGATGTGACGGCAGCAAATTTGCCGCCGCCAGGGTGCTACCCTAACATAAGTATTTATTACTACTACAAATTGTTGGGCCAGTTTGAGTTCAAATTGTATGCTGCAGACACCAGAACTTAAAATATATACCCAGTTCATGTTCACTTACATGTTCTGTGTAGTGATAATTGAAACTGAAAACCACAAAAGGTATAAATCCAGTCATTTCTTTTGTTGCTGCTAAATTCATTTTGGAAATAAGATGGTGAAAGTATCACCTATTTTTACAGAAAAATGCAAAAGTAGAAATTTTAAAAATATCTGACTATTCAGTTTTAACATAGGCATTCTACATCTCAAAAATACCACTGACAGCAACAGCAAGATGGTGAGCTTTATAAGATTAATGATTCAACAAAAAGTCTGCTACTAAGTATTGACATTTAGAGAAGTCTGCTTGTTACAAGCACATGAGGATTCCTAGGCATCTCTCTAGTCTGTTCTATAGTGTGCTGATAAAAGATTCTTCTATGATTAATGCAGCATAATGGAGATGTATCTTCTTAATGCAATGTTGGCAATAGAGGCTCTGTACACTCTAAAAGAAAAACACATCCAACTCTGAGACCATAACCGTATGGGGTTGCAAAGAACATGACAGTTTTCTTTAAAAACACAGCAAGATCCTCCCCAGTTCATGAGGGTTTACCTGAGGCCCACATCTTTAATTGCCTTTATACTGTTCTGCTCATCTATTCGCTGCTAAAAATGTATTCTGTTGATTGTGAATGTAAATTCATCTTAAGTAATTCGTCCATATGACTGAATACTATCCTTTCCTTTATTCTTCTGTCATTAGGATATTTATTATATTCTTTAATCTTTAGAAACCAACTAATACTAGTTATATCCTACGTGTGCTGTATACATTTCTTCAAGACAATTAAAAATACTTCTCTCATTTACAAATTTAGGACTTCAACGGAAATCTAGAATTTCTCAGGTAGATTTTCATTTCTAGAATTTGTAGGAAGTACTAAGAGCTTGTAAACACACACACACACACACACACGTGCGCGCGCGCGCAACCCTCCACCACAGAATTTTGCTTCTAGATAATGGGAGAAGCCTTTCAAACAGAAGAACTATTTTTCCTATTTCACCCGACACACCAATGTCCTGAGACATCTACTGGAGTATCAGACAAAATGATTTAGGCAGAAGAGATGCTACACAGTAAGTACGCTAGACAGAAAAGGACATATTCAGCTGAGTGAAGAGAATGATGAAATAAGGAGATCCTCCACGAAGTGGAATCAAGGAGGAATACACATGGACTGTCCAAGTACCAGTATATTACAGGCGGGCATAGCAGCGCTGCCCATTATTAGGTTTGCCCAACACTACCCATTAGACGATCCAGTTTTCCAACTAGTTGTTTATAAAACTTTGCCAAGCATTAACGGTTTGGGCTAAAATTTTCTGCCTTAAGCTGTGTGTATATATGCATCTCTCTCACTCACTCACAGACACACTCTCACACAGACAATGTGTAATTACAGCCAAAACAATTCAGCCACTTCCAAGAATGATTCTAAACTGAAGGCTGATAGATGTGAACACCTTCTTTCCCATAAGGTCTAAATACATGGCTTCTTTATCTGCAGAGGTGGCCATTCGTTGTTGTCAGGACCCTTCCATGGCTGCCTGGACCACCAAGGAGATTGGGGCAAGTTTGGTGAACAAGAATTCCATTCCTTTATCCAGGACAAAATACCATTTTTTTTAATCCTCTTTGGGGCAGGGGCTCAAGTAGCCAGCATGTTCCACATAGTCCTTGCCAGTTCTAGTATGGCTTCATTTACCAGAACTGCAACCTGATTGGATTCTGCAGGATGCACGATATCCAAGAGCTTATGATGAGAGCCCTGGACCCTCTTCTAAGGAGATTTAAAGCTCTTTCACCACTCTTCATAACAGCTCTTGAAATTGTCTATGGCCATTCAGGGGAGACTGAAGTAACTGCTTCATCAGATGATGAGGACAATACCCTTGCTGGTATTGGAGGTATCAGTAGCTCCAGCTTGTCTTCCTTTTCTTACATGGGATCAGGTGGAGGTTCTGGATGACCCAGTTAGAGGACAGGAGTGATAAGACTCCCTGTTGGACTGCATGGATTCCAGACACCCACAGACCCCAGTAAGGCCAATATGAGAGGTCAAAAGTAGGTTACAGTGGTCCCCAAGGCATTGGGTACCACCGGTCCTGAGGAGAAGATCCCTATTTGTGTGGCTGAGGCTGATTCCATGAGATTCTTGATCCAGTGTCAGCTGATCTCTCTAGGTGGAAGTGAAACTAGTTTCACCAATACATATAACTCTCCTGATGATGAGAATGTGAAATCCGGGTCCATCAGCAGTGCCATAGTGGGAAAACTGAGGCTAGCAGATGGGACGGGCAATAGATTTCTTCCAGAGTCCTCAATTCCCACTGATGTTAGAATCTCCCTAGTGAGGATTGGTCCTGATAACAATGGAGACTGTAGGTTCAGAAGGATGAAGATATCCTCTAAAGTGTTATAAATCACCAGCCCTTTCAGAGGGTGTGTCTTGTCACTCCATGCCACCAGAATAGTAATAGGCAGTTGCTCCTTATGGGGCTGTGACAGTACCATCAGTGAACGAGTCTCTGACCTGGTGATCTTCAACAATACCAGAGATTCCTAGTCCTTTGGGGTTTTCATTTTAATTAATACCACAGTGGGTGTTCAGGTTGCTGTGGAAGCTAATGCTGTTAAGGAACTTTGCCGATGAGGCTTAGTGGGGCCTACTTTAACAGGGTCAGGGAAGGATTGCTCCTCTGAGAATATCTAAGAGGGGAACTGCTTTTATGTTTTTGAGAGTGCCCCTTACACTTATGAGAGGGCCCAGATAAAGCAGTCTTTTCCTCTGCTCCTTTCCACTGTGGAATCAGATATAGCACTAGGCAGTACACTCCTTGATGTGTCTGGCAAATATACAACGGAAGTCTACCTGGCCTGGGTCTGACTGAGCCCTCATCACACGCTCCATAAGGTGCTTCCAAACCCAGAGCTCTCACACCTGCCACATTCAGCTGAGAAACTTGTATTTGGCTGAAGCATGAGCTTCTGTGTCACAATAAAGGCAGCACTGGTCACTGCTGAGCAAAAAGGTCTGGGGGAGCAGCAGTATTTGAAGCCCAGTACCCTAGGCATAATCCAAGTTCCACACCAGGAGACCACAAGGATTTTCCAGAATGAGGACTCTAACACTATCTAACTAGGGAACTATCAAAACAGTAACTCACTTCACAACTCAGCAAATTGCCTGTTTACAGAGGGCTGGAGATACCCATGGTCTTCACCACTTCTTCCAGTCCATGGCATGGGTTCATCGATCTTGGAATTCCAACCTTTTTCTTTTCAAATGTCTCTTGACAGTCTTTCCATCATAATTTCAGTCTTCCACACTCCTTTTTGTTGTCGTTTTCCTCCCAGGCTTTTACTGGTCATTCTTCTCCCATTCTCATCAGATGTCCAGCCCACCTCAGACCTGCACTCTCCAACTATCACTCAGAGTCACAAGTTCACCTTCCCCTTAATTTCTTCCCAAAGGAGTCTGTCTATCCTCCATTTGGTTGCCATTCTCCTCATTATATTATTTTCTACTACTTTTATCTTCTTTTCTTCCATCACCATAAAACTCACCATTTCCAAACCATAGAGCAAGCAGGGACACAAACATCATACACTTCTCCTTTCAGTTTACTGTTTAACTGCCAGTCCCACAGTAGTCCTGCCACATTTTCACAACTACCCATGCACACCGAGTTCTATTCTTCAATTCTTCAGATCTCTCTTCAATGGCACTAAGCATACCTCCCAAGTACAAAAATTCTTTTTTCTGCTTCAGCGTCAAACATCAGTCAACAGTTCTTCTTCCACCTTCCCTACTTGCATAATTTCAGTACTTTTTCTGTTTATCTTCAAACATAGGTTCTCACTAACACCAAAATACTAAGAAGAATATATAATTGCATATTTACAGGCAGAAGAAAAAAGGATCAACTCCAGATAGTGAAGGATTCCAATTTAGGCCATGCAGTGGTAAGAAGGAACAGGAGAGGTGGTTGATCTGTGCCTCTCTTAATGACCTTAGGGCAGAACATAAGGAGAGCAGGGGTGCATGCGCGGACCAATGGCTGCTGCTTGCAAGAATCTTCCAGTCTCAGGAGCGTGGAGCACATGCATACCCACAGCAAAACACAAACCATCACTTGAAGAAGAAAGCTGTCTTCTCATACAGAGTACTTTTTTCTTAATACCTAACTTACATCTCCCTTGCTGTAGATTAAGCCCATTACTTTTTTTTTCTACCATCAGTGGACAGAGATCAATTCATCACCATCCCCTTTATGATGGCCCTTAACCATGGAAGACTTATCAGGTCCCCCCTCATTCTGTTCTCAAGACTAAATATGCCCAGTTGGCTTTTTAAACCTGTCCTCATAGGTCAGATATTCTAAACCTTTTATCATTTTTGTTGCTCTCCTCTGGACTATAAGGGACTAGGAAATAAGTGGTCTGGCCAACCAGTTACAGCTGGGCAGAGGTCTGCCCACCAGGAACAGGAATTGCCAGGAAGGAGTTGGAGGAATTGGAAGACCAGGTCCTGTAAACAAGAGTCAGAGTCAGGCCAGGGTCAGAGACAGGAAATCAAAGATAGTACTATAGTAGAGTCGAGAGGCAGGAATCAGGGTCAAAGCCAGGCTAGAGTCAGAGACTGGAGATGAAGCGAAGTCTGGCACAGCAGCAGGTCAAAATTTGTGATTGCCCAACTTCCTAGGGAAATCCTTGGGGTCAAGTAGGAAAACAGGCCACCAGAGGGCGAACGGATACTCACTTTGGGTCTCTTGGGTGGTACTTCCTGCAGTGCCTACTCACCTCACTGCTCCCTGGCTGTGCCTCTGAAAGGCCTGCTGGTGGCACTGGGGAAATATCAGGCAATTCAGGCTCTGCAGACATGGATTCTAAACCCAATCCTGGATCCTGACATGGACTCTCCTCAGTTTGTTCACATCTTTCTTAAATTGTGAAGCCCAGAATTGGACACTCCAGCCAGTGCTGAATAGAACAAGATTTGGGACTACCTGTGTCTTACATACAACACTCCTGTTAATACACCCGAGAATCATACGAGTCTTTTTTCACAGCTGCATCACACTGATGTTTCAGATTAAGTTTGTGGTCCACTATACACCACAGATCCTTTTCAACAGTGCTACCAAGTAGACAGTTATTCCCCTTTTTGTAATTGTGCATTTGAGTTTTCCTTCCTAAGTGAAATACTTTGCACTTGTCTTAACTGAATTTCATCTTGTTGAATTCAGACCAAATTTGTCAAGGTCATTTTGAATTTTCAACCTGTCGTCCAAAGTGCTTGCAACCTCTCCAAGATTGGTGTCATCTGCAGATTTTATAAGCTTACTCTCTAGTCTATCATCCAAGTCATTAACGAAAATACTTAGTAGTACCGGACCCAGGACTGACCCCTGCAGGACCTCACTAGATACGCCCTTCCAGTTTGACATCAAACCACTGATAACATGTTGACTGCAAAGTTTTAAAAAAAGCCAAATGAGTGAAGTAGTGGAAGTGACTCGTTAAGTACCTGGACCAGCTTTTGACAGCAGTAGCCTCTTCTTGTTCTTGTTCATCACTTCAGTTTATTCAGCTAGTTCAGTTCAATGACTACTTATTCAAAATTAATAAAATGATGGAGTTGAAAAAGCAGAAAAGCTTATTTGTTTCTTCCAATCTATAAATAAAAACTAGGCATGAGAGAATGAGATCCACTAGTCCTCAAAACCTTTAAGAATATGCTGACCAAAAACAGTCACTCTATTTCACGAGGTACAGATAATACTTCCTTGGTTTAATAAATCAGTTAGTTTTAAATGCAAAACATGTTTTGATAAACTTTTTCTCATGTATTCAGAACATTTTAGGTAGTTTTATTAACCAATAAAAAAACTGTAAATGCTGTTTTTGCATTTTAAATTGAATTTCCATGCAAGCAAAGCCTGAAACAAATCACAAGTAAAAATGAATTATATAGTAAACAACAAATGCATTCTTCACCATTTTCTAATATAATTAAAAAAATGTAAAAATTAAGAATCTGAATAAATGTAAGTCAAGCTATAATTGATTAAATAAATGTGTAAAAACATAGTTCATCCACCTGGTTATCAAAAATAAGAAGTACCAAATTTAGTGTAAAGACAATATTTAGTTGTAATACTATATTTAGTTGCAGGAATACTGTGGGGAACGAGACCCACATACCAAATGTAGTGTCCTAAGCTATAAATATTAACATGGTCCACTAAACACAATTTCTTTTTTTTAACACCCTGCAATAAGGAAGAGGGGTTTCTTCAAACTTAGAAATTGTTTAACTTTTTAAGTTTAAGTCCAAATGTTCAAATAATAGTAGGTGTTTTTGTTGAGTTGAAAGCCCTCAACCAGCAAAACACTTAACCATGTGTTGAAGTGCTTTGCTGGATCAAGGCCTTAAAAGTTATTTCCTCAGATATGCCAAGCCAATCCACAAAGCAAACACTTAGGAGACTGTAAATATTGAGCATTCATTTCATACAGTCAGAAAGGAGTTCTTGATACTGTGATGAAGAGGATAATGTAAGGATATACTGTTATATAATTGGTTGCTCTGTTCATCAATTGCTGAATTATGGAAAGCAGCAGGAACACATCCTTACAATCACCAAAAAAAAAAATCTCTTTTTATATCCTGGTTTATTTGACAAGGCTACTTCCCATTGTACCAAAAGTCAGATAACTGAGTGAGTGTGTAGCTCCCTGTGTAATGTGAGTGAAACATACCCTGTGAAAATGGTAAGGTCCCTTGTCTTAAACACTTGGTGAAAAGGATTTGGGACATCATAGTCTTACAAAATATGCTCTATTGTAGCAAAGATGCATTTACTAATTATGTCATTTGGCAGCCTTTTTTTGAAATAGTCGAGAAGACTCCTTTATCCACTAGATCTGGTATCTCTTATTCTGAAATACATATGAGAAGCTTAAGGTGATGGTAATGTACCAAAAAAAGATGAGGCTAACATGTATAAGAACACAATCCTAGTTTCTAACAAGGAATAACATTCTGAAAGTTTGATCAAATTTTTGGTTGGTATTATATTGCTCAGCTTTGCATTGCTGAAGGTATGGTAACCATGCTTCTGTATGCTGTGTAAGACAGAAAGCTAAAAAGAACAGAAAGAAAGAAAACTGAAAAAATATGGTGAATGTACATGGTTTACTTAGAATTCCTCTTAGGCAGGAAGCTGTCTACATATATTTCCACAGCTTTGAAATGACAGAAAATACTGGAAATTTTGAAGACAGTCTGGATATCTCTGTGGTGCTGGGAAAATGACTGCTTATATCTGCAGGCCTTCTTCTGAAAATGTTATGTAGTGGTAAACAATGCTACTGGTTACCCCTCATTTATATGTCAATGGAAATATTAGTATTTCATGAACAATGTAATGCTGAACCTAATGGCCTATTTCTTTGTATTTACTTTATTTTATGTACAATAAAATCACTATATGCTTCTAAAAAAGGATGTTTGTATTGAATTACTTTTTTAAAAGTAAGTATTTCTTCTGTCATTTACTTTGATGATAAATTTCTATTTGGTTTTTTTGTTTGTTTGTTTGTTTGCTGTTTCCAGATGTTGGATGCAGCAGATTTTTGTACTGGCTATGCATAACTGCATTTCAGGAGTCATTAAGAAGGAGGAAGCTAGAACTGATGACTGCTGGATAGGGAGCAGCTTGGATTTTTGGCATGTAGGAAGGTCTGAGAGTCCCAAGAGACCAACTGAAGCTCTTGGCATCTGGCAGAGGATGCACCTTTCCCCTCCCCCTGGTGGGTAGATGTGACAAATATTGTAGTCAGGAGAGATCTTTGACCCCTAGTAGTCTGTCCCCTCCACCACCACCAAACACCACCACAGGAACTGTAGATAGCAACCAACTGTCCCACTACTCTCTACCCCAAAATCCACCACTGCATACAACACAGTGGAGAAACTGACTAGAGATTTATTTTCTGAATATCAGAAGTGAAATGGTTACTAATATTGCCGTTTAAACCGTCTTACTTTATGTTTCACAGCAAATGCCTCATTAAATGAATGGAATAGTTCACACATGGCAGAACTACTGTTTTAAGATTTGGAAAAAAAGACGAACACATCAATTCACATTTGGTTCATAAGTGGAAGTTCTGAGTCAGAAACATTAGATAAACCCCTTTAAACAAACATTTTTAGATTTAGCAGCTCTAGCGCCCAATTTGACAGCTTATGCATCCACCCACACAAAACAGGCATAGCTCTGTTGTATAGTGAGTTGAGCTATATTCTATCTTTTTCACTGTTACAAAGCAGCTCATCAATGCTATTTTTGGAGCATGAAGTATTATCACTAGCATTGTTTGGCTGCTTTCTAACAATATAAAAGATACAACATAGTTCAACTCCCTATACAACAAAACTCTTGAGCAACAAGTATATCAAATTAGTTATGGCAAAATTTAAGTAGTATTGCCTAGAAACATACAGAATTCAACAGAACTGCAGAATCACCACAAAAAGCTTTCAGGTGGTATAAAAATTATTGCATTTCTAGTTCAAGCAAAATCTCAAGATGAGAAAAGCTAAAATCATGTAGGAATTCATTTAAAAAGCAAAACCATAATCAAAATGACATGGTTTTGCATTCCAGTATATCATCATCAGGGCAAGAAATTAATGCTTTCTTTATAACATTCTGAAATGTGATGAAATACCATATCAGAACTTAAATAACCAGTTTCCCCAGTATATCAATGGTTAACCACTAAATAGTCATATCTCCAACAAGTGCAATTTTCAATCTGACACATATTGATACTTATTACTAGTTTCCAAAATTGATCACTAAAATAATCTATATATTGGAAAGAAAGTGGAGTTTTCAGTTGTGGCTAAAGGCTGCTGTAAATAGGTCTGGTTTATACCCAAACAGAGGTATTTGAATGCTATAACTAAGTTTTAAACTATGTTTAAAAATCATACCATATATTAAATTGTGGAAACTTTCTCACTTAGAGAAGGCCTGTCACTGAATTCATACAGGCTGTCTTTATCCAAATTGTACATTTACAGGTTTTTCCCAGCACATCTTTTTAAATAGTGTCAGCATAATATATTAAGCTTATTGCTCTATATTTATCAGGGTTTGTCTCTTGAGCCTTCTGTACATAATATAATTAAGTATGTCATTTTATAAATTTCAGATCTCTCTTTTGAGCGGAGTGAAATTCTAAAAATCCCCAGAATATCATAGCATAAATTCTGCAGTATAACTAGGAAAAAAAAGCACATGCATCACTTACTAGCACCTCTACGTTCCGATGAGGTTCCACAAACCCATGAACTGTCAATTTACGAAGCACTGAAAAATACATTAATATGTTGCTTGCATAGTCTGTTTTTGTAGTATGCTGCCCTACCCTCCACCTGCCCAAATATCAAGTAATCAAACATATGGCTACAATATCCATTGTTATAAAAGACTTTAATTCTACAAATACTAAATATATTGCATTTATTTTGCGCCTTTGGATGCCTCACATGCACTCTTGTAACTAATTTAACTTTGACAGTAATATTTTATGGTAGAGTTAGGCAAATAATTGACTTTTTGGTTAGCTGGCAGTTTTGAAAAGTTAGAGAAAAAAATTAAAATTCAGAAAAATTTCAGTGAATTGAAAACATCCATTTCAGGCTGAACAAAACATACTGTTCGACCTGAAATATTTCATTTCTGGGCATTCTTAAAGGGCAAGATTCACAAGCAGCTGAAGGAGCTGGTGGCTATGGTGCCCCCCAAATAAACTTTAGCCCTCTCATTAAGGCATTTACCCAGGGTGTGAGAACCAAGGTTTAATTCCCCCCTCTCACAGGTGCAGAGAAGGGATCTGAACATGAGTCTCACACTGCAGGTGTGTGCCACACCCATTGAGCTGTGGGATATTCTGAGATGGGGGGAGGTCTCAGTCTCTCCTGGAGAATCTCTTCCATCTTGTCTAAATTAAATAGCCACTGGAGCAGGAAAATGAACTTGGGTGTCCCACCTCCCAGATGAGTGAGCTAACCACTAAAATATAGAGTCATTCTCTCTCTCTCTCTTTGTAGTCAAATGATTAATTATACGAAGTGGAACAGCTTCAACACAAGAGCCTGAGAAAGACCCATCCCAGACTACCTTAAAGCCCCTGGGTTAGGACCGTCTCCTGCAATGCGGGAGACCCAAGTTCACATCCCTGCTTCCAAGGCTTATTATTTATACACAGTGGAATAGCTTCAACATGAGACTGAAAGAAACCCACACCATAATATCTAATAGCCCTGTGACTGGAGCACTCTCCTGCAGTGCAGGAGACACAAGTTCAAATCCCCTTCTACATATGAGGCAGAATACTGAAGCTGGGTTTCCCACATCACAGCTAAGTGCCGTAACCATAGGCCTAAAAGTTATGAGGTGGACAGCACCAGCTCTTCCACCTACCATTTTGTGAATGGTGCCTCCAAAAGTATTTAACAGAAATTGTTCAGCAAAATTCATGTCAATATAACAAATAGTTTCAAAGTGCCCTGAAAAATTAATTTTTTGGCAAATTTACTATTTGCAAAAAATATTCACCCAGTTCTACTTTAAGGTTCCATTCATGTCAGAAAAATGCTAATGAACAACAATGAAAAAGCTAACTCCAAAAAGGTTCTTTTCCTGGTCCATCAAAAGGATCCAGTGCCCTAATTTTACCATTTCTGGAGGGTTCTCTCACAGGGAAGAGAACGTGGTGTTTCCAGACACTCCCACATACTAAATCCCACAAAACCTTCCTTTTGAATCTTCTTATGTTTATAACAACTGTGTTTGTAGTCCATACACAAAAGCAATAAAACATAAAGAGAGACAAACTGCATCTCTTGAAACCCAACGTAAGACTAGGGTCAGCCTTTTCACCAGCACTGAATAGAAATGGCAACTCTAAAATGTGCAACAGCTTATTCTAAATTACTAATGACTACTAAAAAAGTTATCCAAAATACCCAATTGGTTTGTGAGAAAAGTGGATCCAGGGACAGAAAGCAAGGTTTTTCATTTCCTATGAAGACCAACCCACTGCCAAATGCTCAGGTAGAAAGGAACTGAAACTATGGGGCTTCCAGTTGCCAGGCTTTGCTAGAAGACTCCAAGGCTCTCACAAGGCACCAACACCACCTTATCCCAACAGGAATACACAAATGTCACCTGAATAACCTTATTTAATCTTTTATAGTGTATTATGCATACATATTTAACAACATTTTTAATTATTACCTTTCAATGACAAAAGAGTTCTTTCTAATGAATTTGTAGCTGCAGCTTCATCTCCAGTAAAGATCTGTTGTAGGAAGGTATCTGTGTGATGATTCCACAAGGAACAGGCAAAACTATAAATTCCAGATGCTAACTGTAAAGAAAAACCAGTACACTTGAATCCCAATAGATTCATGAATTTTTAAGGCCAGAATGGAATATTAAAGCTAGCTTATATAGGAGGTCAGGCTATCACCACTCCTATATAATAGCTTGTTTGATTTAAAAAATAAAATTTCTATAAAGGCATTCAGTTTTGATTTGAAGACAGCAAAGAGATAGAGAACCCCTCACTTCCCTTGGTAGTTTTTTCAATGATTAGTCTCCCTCACTGTTAAAAGTATGTTCCTTAAATTCAAATTTGAATTTATCAGGCTAATCCACATGAATCCACAAAAAAGGTTTTGCAACAACAATTGTATTTTTCTTGCTGGAAAACAAAAGTGCAAGTTTATTTTCAAACAAGTTTCAACACATGTACTGTAGTTTGGTGAACATCTGTTACACTCTAGTAGTACTATACACTATGTGCATGTGTCGAACCCTATTTTGATGACAGCTAAACAGTTTTGCATATCCTTCACTGAGGAAGCACATTAAACTGATTTTCTTCCCCAAGTTATTTAAATTAAGAAATTATAGTGAGGTTAAGACGGATGGTTGTAAATTTAAAAGTGTGGAGCAAGTCTTCATATATAAATTACTCAATTTTTAAACATTAAAAATCAACATTTTAACATTTATCAATCCTGAAAAAAAGTAAACAGGCATATTGTATTTAGAAAATATGATAAGAAATAAAGATTATTTTCATGTAAGACAACAGAATAAAGCCCATCCCAGTGCCAGTCTCCTTGCCCAGACAATTCTAGTTTCCATCCTACCATCTCCTCTCCCTCTCCCCTCACCATGACACATAATTGTCCAATCTGTCTCTCCCTCACCATAACACACCCATACGATTTTCATCCAATCTCAGCCTCCTCCTTCACCAACAAAGCCCTTTCCCCTGGCTTCTTGTCCCAGTCACTTTGCCCAGCCTGTCCCAATTCTCCCTGCTGCACCTGGCTCATCTCCTCTCCTCCTTCCATTCTCCTCTCCTTACTGGTTCTCTGTCTCGTCCTCCAGATAATCTCCCTAGCTTCTCATCCAATTTTAGTATGTCCTCCTTTCCTTCCTCTCCCCTCCCCACATTTCCCTCACTGGCTCCCAGTTTCAGCCCCCCACACATACCTCAGCTCCCAGTTCCAGTCACTCACGCACACCCCAGCTCCCACGCCCAGGTTCCTTGCCCAGCCAGTCCCAGACTCCCCCCTCCCCCGTCTCCCATTCCCAGCCGCCTTGCCCAACTATTCCAAGTCCTAATTTCTGTCTTCCCCCCAATCCTAGTTTTATCAGATTCCTTGTCACAAACTACTCCTTCCCCATCCTACCACTCCAGCTCTTGTTCCCTCTGCAGTCAAATCAGGCAGCTTCTTCCTGCACACTGCCCAGGCACCAGCAGGGAAACACAGAGAGCACTGTAGAGGCAGGCTCCTTGTGGTCAGTTCCAGTGCTTAGCCCCACTTTAACACATCCCATCCTTCTGAGCCACCACAGCTTAGGGTACAGCATGCTGAGTCACTCTGGAGGGATCCCACCTGATAAATTTTGAATCTCTGCTCCAAAGCAGGGTAGTCGATCCCTTAAAGGTAGTGAATCCTAATGGTCTCTCCACCACCACCATGTGGCATGGCTCTTTAACAGGCTGAAAGGCTGCTGCTTAAGAAGGACTAGATAATCTAAGAGAAAGCCCAGCTCCAAGGAGGAGAGCTCCTTGGTAAGGAGAAAGTGTAGAATTAACAAATACAAATGTGTTCCAAAGAGGGATTCCTTCATAGGAAAGAACTGAAAAGAGGTAAGCCCAAGAAGGAATTGGGAAGGATTCCCAGACCACAGATTGTTTACAGACACAGAAAAGAAGAGTCTCCTGAAGGAAGGAGCCAGAGACAGCTAGTTAGACTAAGCCTAAGTGATGAATGTCCCTGGGTGTGTCTGAGTGAGCTTCTATTTGTGCTTATGGCTATCAGTAATAAATGAGACCCTTGCAAAGAGGTTGCTCTTTGATTAAAAAAGGTCTGTCTGGACTTCTTTATAACCGGGGTAAGGGAAGTGAGGCTGGGCTCTCCTGTGACGCCATACCTGACTGAAAGGGGGACACCCCAGGGTAATCTCCACATCACCATAGAAGCTCTAAAGCTTCTCAGAGAGTCAAGGATGCTGGAACAATTTTTGTAGTGGGCATGCTGAGAGCCACTGAAACAAATTGTAAATCCTGTATATAATGGAAACCACTTCAAGTCAGAGGGTGCAGTAGCACCCCCCGCATCCATAGTTCCACCTATACAGAGAGTAGGTCACCGGAATTTTTTTTAAACGTAGCAAAACAACGTATTTTTCCCTAGCCTTATAATTGTTAATGGCTGAATCATTTTGATGGAAATTCAAAATAATAATAAAAATCAGCCTGAGGAAGACACCAAGCATGGAAAATTTCAGCCCAGATAGTTAGTTTGTGAGAGTTATGGACAACTGAAAACAGGATCTTATAATGGAAAGCAACAAGCAACTTAACAAGCAGCGCTACCAACCCACCTTAGCCTACGTTTTTTATATTATGACTTATGTCATATATACAGAGAGAATAAAAAACCATTTATGCCACCCTTTCACGTGTGCACCTCTCATGTACCCATTTCCACAACCCACTGCAAATCTCAATAAATAGAAATGCTATTTTACATACACTTCTCAGAAGCTCAGAATATTACATGTTGCATTATTGAGAGCGTTACTTACGTCATAAAAAAGTTTCCTATCTGCAGCAAGTCGTTTAGATGCCAGAGTCTTAGTAACATGATAGAAGGTAAGTAATGCTCTGTGTTGACGGAGATCATCTTGGACTTTCACCGATTCTAGAAGAGTAGGAATAAGTTCTGGCCACTGTTTAGGACAATCCAGCCTAGCAACTTTAGCGATCAACACAGAGATCTGAGTGGCTATCTGTAAAGAAAACACACAAGTAAGGCCTAGGTAGATTTAATAACATTCACATTCCAAAAACAAACTTCTGTTATGTTTAATAAACCCATTAGTAAAATGTTAAGCTGGCTGTTTAGTTGAGACTTCCGCCAATATTTTGTTTATTTTAAAGGACAGCTAGAGTCATTGTACTCATTTTAGCAGCCCTATTGTAAGTTGCTGGGATTCAATAATTTAGAGACCGCTCTTGGCCCAGTGAAAAGTTTTCATTTGACCTCATTTCTCTTCCTATTTAATTCTTCCCCCCATACACACACAGAAAGCTAGATAGTGTTAACAATACAAATGGCCATCATCAGCATAATATAAGAGCACCACTTCCTGTTTCTATCCATGGCCTCTCTGCCTTCTCAATTTCTAGAATGGTAAGAAAAGGGCAGAACCTAATGCCAAATAAAAGGCCGCAGCCTCAAACAAAGTGCTTGGACCAGCAAAACATTTGAAAACACGTTTAAATTTTTAAATGCTTAAAGTTATGCACTCAAGACACTTTACCTGATCAGGGACTTAGCTTGTTAGCCTGCTTTAAGCAGCAACTTGTCCTATTTCCCCCCTGAGGTCTGCCATGGATGACTCTGTTTTGAGGGGTTTTATGAGTTGGGCTCATGAGCATTACTCATCACCCTTTTCCAGCAGCAGCCAGTCTGTACAAATATAAAACTACAGAGCATGTTGTGTCCATGTAAGTCAATAGATCTACTTGTACTTAAACACATCCGTAAGTGCTTTGCTAAATAAGAACCTGAGGCACCTTGCAGTAGGAAAAGTTGGTCAGGTTCAAATAGCAGTATTGGCCTCCCACCCCATCCACAAAGACTTCTTCCAGCCATGAAGGTCAAAAAGACATGCTCCTAACCAACTGAAGAGAAACAAAGCAAGCTATGGGGACAGAGGGAGTATGCAAGTATAAAACGTACAGCTTGTTTCATTGCTTTTTTAATTGGCCCACTTAAGCTTTGATCTCTCCAATTTCCCTTGCAACACTGTTTTCTGCCATTTTTTTATTATGCCATTGGCAGTAGAAGGAGGAAGAGTTGCTAACTAATTTAAAATTCTGTTCCTTCCCAAGAGTAGCACAAAGCACTAACAGGAATAGAAAGGCTCTCAGCAGATTAGGTAGATCTGCAAGGTGGCATAAAATATATTATTCATGAAGATTGGTTTTTGAGCATTAGAATCAGCCAGCTGATACTCACAGAAGCACTTTGCACCTCTGTTTTCTCCATATGGTTGATATATTCTGGGGTACAGGGTTAATACCCACAACATATCTTGTGGTTTTCCAAAAGTCCGAAGCTCTACTACGCATCAATTAGTAATAGTCTACCTATTTAATTTGCATGCACACATGCAGTTATCTATAGTTTAATTGCTGAGTCTTCATTTCCCAACCTTTAGAGCAACATTAATCACAAGTGTGTAGTGTTCATATTACAGACCTGCTGCCAGAAAACAACAATGAATACTGTTGACCAAGAACCCAACCTATCAAAACAAACTCTACAGTTGTCCCCAATAAATACACTAGGTAGACAGTAAGCCAGGCTACTGGCACTTAGCTACTGCAGTGAAAGGTGCCTGTGAATTAAAATATAAAGGAAACTTCATCCTACTGCAAAAGGCAAAACTGTTTTAATCCTTTTTAAAGGCATCTTTCTCCAAGCCCTAACTATTTTACAATTTTAAATGCTCAAAAATTTAAAGCCAAATAGTTTAATGACTAAAAATACACACGCAGAATACACAACGCGTGATGTGGTATAAAAGTCTTATCACTCATTTAGGGATCATGAATTATGTAGGATATTCTAAATGAGTGCTAAAAAAACCTCTGTATTACCAAAAAGTCATTTTGGGAATGACTGGGCCTGCTGGCATACAAAAGCACAACTTAAAGTACATCTTGAGACCTTAAAAGAAGAAGATAAAATATATCTCACACACATATTAATGCAATGTTAAGGATTTTAAACACCATGAAAAATAGGAAGTTTAGAGCTACAGTTGTCATTGTAATCTTAACTTTGCCCAGTTTCATATAGGCATTAGGATTGAATTTTATTACACTATCAAATAACTGTCCAACGTGGTGTACAATTTCCCAATTAGTTCATCTAGATTTATAAACTAATGGAAGTAGTGAGAAGTATTTAATAAATAACTATTGAAAATTGTACAGTTGAATTAACACAAGGTTCTCAGAAATGGGAACATATGAGCACTAGAACAGTGTTTCTCAACCTTTTTGATACTAGGGACTGGCTTCCTATACTGTGTCAGGGAGATCTCAGGGACTGGTGCCAGTCCATGGACCAGTCATTGAGAAACACTGCACTAGAAGATACTACAATTTTTTTTAAAAAAACATACATTAAATCTTTCATATACTTCATACTACCTAGAAGTATAAATGACATATATTATGGTTGACAAAACAACACAACTGTCTCTATATTATATATTTATTACCATTTAAATTTTTTTATAAACTGTTTTCATGAAAATACAAAATAAAGCTATGACTAA
The DNA here is from genome assembly GCA_007922155.1 of Mesoclemmys tuberculata. Lineage (NCBI taxonomy): Eukaryota > Metazoa > Chordata > Testudines > Chelidae > Mesoclemmys > Mesoclemmys tuberculata. The sequence goes on along the minus strand of ML675629.1, from coordinate 34,118,133 downwards.
TTTGTAAAAATGCAATAAAATGTCACTTTTGTATATCTTTACCTGAAAACTGCAGTTATGACAATTTAGAGCTGTTTTCTATGCTAACATATATTTGAAAAGCTTACATTTAAGTTTTGAAACCTTGTTGATCAAAAATATCATTTTCTAAACAACATTAATAAAACGTACACTTTCTTGAGATAATGTTATAGCACCACATCAAATACAGTGACCTAGGTCCATTCCACTGACTGAATGGTGTGAAATAAAGTACATATGTAAGTGTCTGCAAGAACAGGGCCCATGTTAATTTTTTTCAAGAAAATTTGGCTTTTATGTTTTCCAGAAACTCTCCACAAGCCGAAGTTCATTCATTACCAATCAAGGTGTATAATTTCTATGCCTTATCTCAGATTAGTTAGCCCCTATTTATATAATAAATATCTATCTAAATGCATGTCACATGTCTAGTTGTTCACGATGTAACTGAAGACTACTCAGGCACATGCCCAACTGAGCAAGAATAAGGTAGTAGTGAGAAGACAGATTCTGATTCACCTGGCTTTTGTATGGTTCAAGTCTGTAATATTTGCATTAATTTAGCTTTTACATTGTATTATTTTAAGTTTCAGTAACAGAAAGTTACTTGGTCCCTATCTGTATTCTACTACATTCACATGCACCTGAAGTTGAGTTAATGAAAGTAGCATCCTTTAGTCTGTGCATGCGCTCGCTCTCTCTTCATTTCTTCAAAGGAGGAGATAAAGGGCAGTGCAGATGGAATGCCTTTACAGCTCCTTCTCTACCACAAACCCAAGAATGATCCAAAGCAGAAGGGAAGCAGGGCGGATAGCGGAATACAGATAGGGACCACTCATCTCGAAGAACCTCCAAGTAACTTTTCTCTGCTTTGAGTGCAGGTCTTTATGTGTATTCCATCATGGGTGATTGACAAGCAGTACTCATGTAAAAGGAGTGTGCGAAGATGCAGGCAGCAGAGCCATCTGAAGGCCCGCTGTCCCAAAGGATGCATCAGCAGAGGAGTCCTGTACTAAAGCATAAATGTCTTGCGAATGTGTGGATGGAACTCCATGTAACCGCTTTGCAAATGTTAAGCGGAGGTACTTCTTGAAGCGAAATCACCAATGTTGCTTGTGCTCCTCTAGAAGATTAGGTCGCTGATTGAGTAAGACAGCCCACATTTCATTTAGAAATCCTCAGAGGATACAGCTTGACCTCGGATTCTCACCATTACAGCGATAAATAGTCTAGGAGATTTTCTGATTGGCTTTGTCCTTTGCAGGTAACAGCTAAGACTTGTTGCACATCAAGGGAGTGAAGTCTCTACTCTTCTTCAGATACCCTCCTCCCTGCTTGACAGAATCCTCTAGCCCCACCACCCTGGCACAAGGCAGAAGCTCTGAACTCCCCATCTCAGTCTGGCAGGCAGAGAATGGGGGGGAGGAAGTGCATAGAGGGCTCTGCGAGCCTCACTTTAACTGGAACAGAGTCTCATGCGGCTCACGACCCACGGTTTGGCCACCGTGGAATATGGTGTAAAGTGGATTTGCCATCAGTGCTCTGAGATCACCCACTCTCCCAGCTGCAGTGATATGGCTACCAGAAATGTAATTTTCATGGATAGAAGAGACATGAAACATTTAGCTAGTGTTTCAGCAAGCACTGAAAGGTCACGGTTTAAGTCCCATTGAGGAGCAGAAAGGTACTGATTAGATCCTTCCAGAATCTGGTAGTCAGTGGGTAAATTAAAATTGAGTAAGCCTGTTAAGGTAAGCAACATGTATTGATTGCTACCATGTGGACCCATAAAGAGTTGATGGACAGACCTTCTGTTTTGATGGAAAGACGACAGTCCTGAATAAGAGAAACAGCTTCAGGGTTATAAGTTTTTGTTGACCCCAGACACAGAAATGCTTCTACTTAGCTAAGTAGCATTTTCTAGTGGAATCTTTTCCACTATTAGTAAGGATGGTTCCCACAGTTTCAGAGCATGAAGGTACAGCCATCCAAAAATCACACCATGAGACGGAGTGCTTGGGACGCTCAATTCTGCCCTTTTCCTGGGTTAGGAGATTGGAAAAGGGCTGAATGTTGATCAGCAACCCACACACAAGAGACTCAAGAAGCAAAATTGTCTAGGCCAGATAGGGATCATCAGGATGACTCATGTCTTGTCCTGATGAATTTTCCATAAGACCCAATGTAGGAGTGGTAAGGGAGGAAAGGTGTAGCTGAGACAGTCTGACCATGAAAGAAGGAGAGCATTGCCCTGAGAATGATGCCCTAGGGTTCCTTCAGAGCAGTATATGTTGCACTTTCTGTTCATTTGAGAGGCAAACATTTAAGAGTGTTCCCCATAGAGAAAAAACACTGTTTACCACAGAGTTCTGTAACTCCCACTTGTGGTGAGTAGCAAAGTGTCTGCTGAGGGACTCTACCAGCATATTTTGATTCCCCAGATGGCAAAGTGCCAACAAGGTAATCTGATCACTGATACACCACAGAGTGACTTCTTCAGCATACAGGTGAACGGATCTTGCTGATGTAAAAGATGGTTATTATATTGTCTGACTTTATGAGGGCACGGTGGCCGTGAATGAATGGGAGAAAGGCTTTGAAAGAATTCCACAATTCCAGAATGTTGATGTGTATCCTGATCTCTCCAGATATCCAAGTGCCCTGCACTGTGTGGCTGTCCATATGAGCTCCCCAGCTTGAAAGCAAGGCATCTGTAGTGATCATCATGTCTTCTGAGGGGGAAAGAAAGAGAACATCCACACATACCTGGTGGGTATTCTCCCACCAGAGTAGAGATTATGTTTCTTTGGTAGGAAGAGTTACTATGATGTTCATGGACTGTTTGTTTGGGGAGTACACTGTTTGAAACCAGGCTTGCAGGCAACCAGATTGAGTCTGGCAAATGACATGACATGATTTCATCTACTTATGTCCCAGGAGAGAAAGACAAGCTCTGACTGGTGTTCAACTGTTGTTCATGACCTGGTCTATAAGGTCATTTATCAGTTAGAACCTATCCATCAGCAGATACACCCATGACTGAATTTAGGAACATCCCAATGAAGTCAAAAGTCTGCACTGGAGTGAAGGTAGACTTTTCTAAGTTTACACTGACCTTTGGGGAAGACAGGAGTCAAAGCACTGATGAGGTTGACTTGTAGGTTTTTCAGTGTGTCTTTGCAACAAGTAGCTAGTCATCGAGATAGGCATTGTGGTTTCACTGTCTTCCTTTGATATGGACTGCTACTACGCAGAAGACGTTGGTAAAGACCCTGAGGTGTAGCAAGTACGAATGGGAGCACTCTGTATTGAAAATGGTCGAAGCTCATCATGAATCTGAGAAAACATCTGTGAGCACGTGAATGTCTAAGTGAAAATACACAGCATTCATATCAAGGGCTGTAAACCACATGCCCTTTTCCAGGGATGAGGTTACAGTTACCAGTGTGACCATGAGAAATTTCAGTTTGCAAATAAAGCAGTTGAGATTGAGGATGAGTCTCCAGATATGCTTTGTTTTGGGTAGTAGGAAGTATGTTGAGTAAAAACTTTTCCTTGGTACTGAAGAGGTACCCCACTCTATTGCTCCTTTTTGTAAGAGGGATTCTACTTCTTGTATGAGAATCTCATGAGAATGGCTCCTAAAAAGGAGTAAGGAGGGGGGTTGAGGGGCAAAGAGGTAAATTCGATCACATAGCCAGAACAGATGATGCATCGATTGGTCTGCTTTTATTGCACTCCAGATGCAGAAAGAGTCCTAGATGATTCCCAAAGGGTATGTGGGAACTGGCAGGTGGTGGCATCATTGGTTTGCAGCTCTCGAATTCCCATCAAAAATATTGTTGTTTAGATGGAAACTGGTTTTGGGATGATTATGTTGCCACAGAAGGTGCAGGGAAATGGAATTTTGCCTCTTACAGGGTGGCTCATAAGGCCACTGGGGGTAAAACTATTGAGCTATTGGTCTAAGTTTCTATGACTGGCTGTGGAATATTCTATTTGGGGCAGGTGTATATAATCCAGAGAGCAGAGTCCTTTAGAGCATGTAAGGATTCAGCTGTCTTTTGGTTAACAAGATGAGCTGCTTCGAATGGCAGGTCCTCCATGATATTCTGAACCCTCCCTGGGAAACCACAAAGCATGAAGCCATGATTCACTTCACATGATGTATCTGCTGTGTATCTACCACTGACTGAAGAGTAGTTCTGGCAATCAACTTGCCTTCCTCAATAACCATCTGAAATTGAGTTATATCTTGTTGTGTAAGTTTATCAATGAAGACTGAATTTGAAATAGTTTGGGTAACTGTACTTAGCCAACAGTACTCAGGACTCTGCAGTAGCTTGGACAACAAAAGAGTTAAGAGAAGGATCAGAAAAGAGAAATGTTGCCCCTTTCCATGGGAAAAAATAGTGTTTTCCTGTCCTTTTAGGGGTAGGGACACAAGTGGCTGGGATATACCAGACTGTTCTAGCTGCTTCCAAAATGGCTCCATTAACAATAAACACAATGTGGCTGGATCTGGAAGATTGGAGGATGTCCTGGAGTTTATGCTGAGGATCCTAAACTTCCACAAGGAAAATCCATAGCTCCTCTGCAACCCTATGTAACAGTTCCCAGAACTGCCTATAGTCATCAGAGGGGATAGAGATACTGGAACAACTGCTTCATCCAAAGATGAGGACCCCATTTGGTAAGCCATGCCTTGATGGAGGAGATGTCGGTTCTTTGGCTGGTCCAAAGTCTCCTAAGAAAGAAAATACTCCCCACAAGTTTAATCTCTTGATAGAATCCGGACCTCACTTATGAGGTAAGGGCCTGATCATGATGGAGCCTGGGCATCAGGAAGAGGAAAAATGTCATCAGGTGTAGAGTTAAGACTCTGCTGTCCCTGAAGCACAAGGAGTCCTGTCTTGTCCAAAATGACTGAGCCAAAACAGTTATACTTTGTGCCACAGTTGGATGAGGCAGAGCCAGTGCCGTTGGTGGTTGAGGCTCCCTATGTTTGGCTTTTGTTAGTGTCACTATTTCCCAGAGCTTCGGCTTAAATTATTACCAGAGGCACCATTGCCGCTGGAGCACGGACTGGTAGTAAGGAGCCCTAGATTTGTGGGCTCTCTTGTCATGACCCTGAAACTTAGGATGTTCTAAGTCCTCCTGGGATGAGTGGAAGTACTTGCTTGACTTAAGCAGAGTTGTATCCAACTTCTTTGAAGAGGTTTTGGAGTTTATGAGAATGTTCCTGCCCTCCTGACAAGATCCCAAATGGAGGAATCTATAGGAGTATATTTCCTGGCTCCTAAGTCAGACCTCCTGACATGATGTGTGTACTTCTTGCAGAGTCAGGTTGATGTACTGGGTGGGGCAGAGAAGAGGATGTGTAGGAGTAAGGGATCCCCCAAGCAGAGACCAACTGCAGTTTCATGGGTTTATCCATTAAGTAGCTCTTAAGATGAAGTTCCTGCCCTTCATGGGTACAACTAAAGAAAAAGCACATAGACTCATAGACTCATAGGTCAGAAGGGACCAATATGATCATCTAGTCTAACCTCCTGCACAAGGCAGGCCACAAAACCCTACCCATACACATTTATAACAACATACTGCACCTTGCCTTAATGTGAGCTTCCACGAGGCCATACAGGCAGCATTGCTGGTCATCACTGATTGAGCAGAAGTGTTGGCAAGAAGCACAGATTTGAAGACCAGAGTACTGGACATAGTCCAGTACCTGCAGTGGGGTACTGGTGGGAGGGATGGAGATCCTAACTATAAAACTTAACTAAAAACTATCAAGTAAAATTCTAAACTATTTATTAAATATATACATATGTATTTACAGATTGAAGAATAAAGAAAGATGAAGCTCTGGACTCTGGAGGTTCCAACCCAGGCTGTGCAGCAGTATGAAAAAACTAGAAAGACAGTCATCTGCTCTGCCTTTTATCTCCTTCATTAGACGCGTGAGGAGAGGGCACATGTACGGACCAACAGACACTGCCTTCAAGAATTCTCCAACCGTGGGCACATGAAAAATGTGTGTACCCACAGTGGAACACACATAGGGACCAGCACTCAAAGAATGAGTCTTGACCTCACACAAACCCAGAAGTTCAAAAATTAATTATTTTAAACACACAAGGAGATACACCATTCTACAAATTTAACAAATCTGAAACAGAAGTATGGTAATTCATTCAAATTAAGACAAATTTCAGACTTAAGAAAAATTTAATTTTGTGATAAAATCTCACATTCCACATCAACATAAAATACTAACTGAAAGGAAACATGAAAATTGCAAGTTCTTTCAAATCTCATTTTTAATTGTCATTTAAAAAAGAGTTACATCCCAATAAATGCACTTGTTAAGAGAATGACTAATCATCATTAATTTCATTACTAACCTGATTCACCGGTTCATTGAAGTTGGTGATGAGCCCGGCACGCAATGTAGATTTCTCCTCTTCTGAAAGAGCACTGTTATAAAAAGACGTTTCATTAACATATTATATTTTCAAACTATAAAGCCTCCCCCAACTTTTAATTTATATTTATACTGAGTTATTTTTTAGAATTGATATCAGTAAAAAAAAAATATAAATAATTAAAATCAAAGACCCAAGCCAGATAATCAATGATTTTTTAAAATCAAATTATTGGATTTGTTCATTTAAATTGAATATTTTTTAATTTAAATTGTTTATTTAAATAAGATACAAGTTCATTTAAAAAAATAAAAAAATATTTAAAATTAAATTTGAAATTGACAACCTATTGTAAGGTTTTATATACTTATAAGTCTATACTATACTTCTAGAATACGCTTTATATACTTTAATTTAAAAACATTTTATAGATTATAACTCCAAAAATAATATTAAGCAGTATTCATTTGCTGCCAAGTTTTAAAGAAAGTCAGATCACTGAACTGGTTGAAGCCACTGGGTAAGCACCAAAAACCAGAGTCTGATGAAGTGCTAAACCAGTTTTTGACAGCAGAAGCCTCTTCTGCAGATACAGTGAGAACATTTTCAGTTTATTCAGCTCAATGACTAGTTCATTCAAAGATAAGAAACCAATTAAGAGTTGAAAAAGCACAAAAACTTGTTTTCTTCTTACAGTCTATGAATTAGTACTACTGAGAAACAACAGAGGAGAGAGGACCTTCTCAAAACAGCCAACAACCAAAGGCAAATCTTCTACATTAGAACTTTTTTGGTCACCTGCTTTTGAAAGTAAAACTTTGATTTATGAATATAAGTGGAGAAAAAGACTATTAATAGTTTAAAAAAAATCTTCAAAATGGACAATGCAAGAGATTTCAATGAGTTTTAATTATATTTGCAGACTAAAACTTTGTTAACTCAAAGTTAAACCCAGTGGTATCCCGTGACGTTGTAGAATGTTCAGTTCAACAAAACTCAAGCTTCTGAAAAACAATTATATAAAAAATCAAAGTGGGTGCCATGAGCTTAAGGTTGAGTGATCGAGATACTTTGGGGTTGGATCAGAGCCACAGCTGGACCCCCACATGTGCACACAAAAGAAATCTGTTAGAATCTGTCAACCTTAAGAAATGTTTTTTTAAAGGGCTGTAACTCAGAAACTGCTTGGCCCAATGACCCCAAATTTGGCTTACTCATTTTATTCTGTAGCCTTCCTGAGGCACACCAAATCTTAAAACAATCCAAGTAACCAAGCAAATTGTAGAGAACTTAGAAGAGTCATCCTTTAAACATTAAGCAACTCTTAACATTAACTATAGCATAAATGCTACTCCACTATAATGGAAAGTTTGAGTCTGCATTACTCTATTAAGATAATTATAATTTATATTTTATAATATATTTTATTTTAATTAATTAAAATAAGAAGACCGTGAAGTTGACTCTACAAATCCACCCTGGCAAGAAGTGTAGCACTATGTCAACAGGAGGGCATTTCCTGTCGGCGTGGCACAGTGGAGACATCATGGTAAGTAGACGTTAGGAAGTCGACAGGGGATACGCAAGTTACTCTATGGCGCTTGCATATCTCCCATCAACTGCCACCGAAACCCACCGCAAGGGTAGACCAACCCTGAGCATGGAAAGTTTCAGCCCAAACTATCTGCCAAAGTATAGCCTGCACGAATAGAGATTTGCTTGATAACGTACAGGTATAAGGCAGTAATGCAAGAAATCTACAGGCCCACACTTGTAAGACAACTTAGCATAGAGATGTAAGGCCTATAAAGCATTACCATAAATAAGAAACCATTATCTTAAGTCACAAGAGAGCAAAAGATAGAATGCTGAGATACACAGATATGACTAAATTGCTGGCAGGTAACCAAAAAATACCAGTTAATGCCAGTTTGGATATTTTGGGATAGGATCATAAGCAGATGTTCAACCGTAAGATTGATATGGTAACTAATTGATGTATATGCTAATAAGTTTGAAATAATTAATATACTAACCTGTAAGAAGAGGGCACCCCAACATTGTTAGAGTGAAGAAGTTTAATTATGTACAGAAGAGATCAGACAGTCTTATGAACTTATGGTGGCTAACGACCCCTATAAAGGGACAACCACGGCCTAAGCTGTCTTTTGACATGCCTGAAATAGGATAGTAATTTGCAGTATTGTTATACTGGTGTTGCTCCAAAGATATTAGGCACACAAGGTGGGTGAGGTAATATCTTTTACTGGACCAACTTATGTTGAAAGAGAGAAACTTTCAAGCTACACAGACCTGAAGAAGAGCTCTGAGTAGTTCAAAAACTTGTCTCTTTCACCAACAGAAGCTGGTCCAATAAAAGGTATTACCTTACCCACCTTGTCTTTCTAGAGATGGGACAGGACCTTCGTGGACCATCATCTATCTCACCAGTTTTAGGTCTCCACAAGGATGGTGTGAGTAAATGATTGTCCTGGTGCTGAATATAGGATAATTCTGTACAATGTCTACCTACTTGTTTGGGTTGGAGCATTTGTGGTTTCCCTAACTGCATTCATAAAGCTATTGCAAATTCAAAAGGTTTTTCCTAAGAATGAGCATTGCTCACATGCACAGCAGGGTTCCCAAATTAGTAGTAACTCTTAACTCCAGGTGCAATCATGGGACGAGACCCTGTCAAACCACAGACTTAACTGGGAATTCTTAAGTAATCAATATAATTAATACACAACCAACAAATCAGGCAACAAAAGTTAGAACAAACTGAAAACAAAGGATTACAATGGGAAGGGTTATGCAACTTTAATGTACGTGTCACTGCTACTTCAGGCATGATAAACATATAGCTAATCAAAAATTAGAAATTCAACTGTTGAAACATTCTGACATCTTGTCTTTGAGAATACCTCTGTCTTACCACTTTAAAAGTATTACATCTCCTACCCGATCTCTCACAAACTGTCAGATCTGGACCCTCTTTATTCCTTACCCCTAAGCCACCAACATATTGATTCTCCCTCTGCCAGACAAGAGCCTCCCAGTATTTAAGTCCCCAGCCTCTACCAAATTTCCAGCTCTTGCCCATGACAACTAGCATAAGCTAGGAATTCAAGCACTGATCCCACAGCCTTTTGAATCACATAATATGTTTTGGTAACTGCAGTTCAACAAACAATTTGTTGCTCAACAGCTACAGAATAAATGTTAACTGGAAATGAAAATATTTATCATAAAAATTTAATTTTGTCATAGAATAATCCCTAACATGGGTGGAAGTAGTTAAGAACATCCTAGAAGGAAGATGTGGGGATGACATTACAAAAGCATGTTCCCAACATCACTTAATGTGCCAAAATGAGAGAAAGTTCCACATAATGCATCAGCTGCATTTTACACCTGTGTGTCTTAATATACAATTACAGGGCAACTCATTATATTCTTGAGGACTATAGTGAAAAGAGAACTCTAGTTGCCACTTATTTTGAATGTTTCTTGATGTGCAAACAATAACAGTACATTATAGCCCAAATTTTTCATTCTGAAATGTGGCACTTTTAGAATGATTTCTTATATCATTCGGTCAATAATAAAAATGGTTTTTGCTAAATTCCCAAGCATCTTTCACTGTTTACTGCCAGGGTAACATATCACTATAGTGGAAAACTGAGGGTCTTCTTGAAGACACTATTTGAGTGAAAATTCTTGCTATAAATAGCAAGAATATACTAGAAAAACAGATTAGGAAGGATAAATTCCAGGCTCTATAGTCAACTTTTATGCAAATGCAATTTTAAACCTTCCTTTCACATTTATTTTACATAACTTCTTGTTCGAGTCTATAGATTGCTATGTAAATTTTCACTTCTTGTAACATACCATATTGCATATGACTTTAGTTATATCTTTTTTAGAAAGGTCTGATGAAAAATTTGTTAGACAATGACATATTGTGCAATCAAAATAAGGGATTTTAAAAACATTTTATCAAGATTTACAGATTATACAGGGCCTGAAAAAAAAATCCACTCACATATTAACTGTTGGCACGTGGAAAGCTCTCAGCAAACAGAAGGACCTAAATGGTAATTTTCAGCAGCATGTAAGCTTTAACCTAAATTGTTTCTATCTAGCCTTTATGGCTGCAGAGAGACTCTTGCAAATGTTAAATGAAGCATTGTCATCTTCCCGAGTTTGCTGACAGCTTCACAATCTACACTGCTTTTCATAGCTTTCTCAAGGAATAGAGAGAACCTACCAGACACTAGCCAAACTGACTCCTTCTTGGACTCAGTTCTACCAGCAAATACTACAAAGTTCCCTATTGGGTTAAAATATGTTACCTTAAAAATACAGTCATATCTGTTAAAGATATACCCCCAACTCATCCATCATATCAATAAATAGAACATGAAAGATTCAGGATTAGGGTTCTATTATAGGATCAAGTAGGAAGAGATGGACTATTCAGGAGAAAAAAAATCTTCAGACACAAACATCTTATGATAAGCAAATGTGGCAAAGAAAGTGTTCAAAACACTTGAAAAATTGATTTGTGCACAAGTAACATATTTGAGGTTTATCCTGAATGTATTGATCTTTCTAATAACTCAAGTGCACAACAGAGGAAAGAAAAAAAAAGCAAAAATATGCTCATTAATAGTTATATGTATAAAATGTCTCAAGACACTTTAAAAGCAAGAATCTCATATTTAAAGAACACTTTTTTCCTGAATTGATAAGCAGCTCATGTGATGCAACAGTGACATCTGGTGGATAGTAATTGCCCATTCATATTACGTTGTGCCCATTGCAAAAGAATTGCAAGAAAGTCAAAAACCAAGAGAGATCAATTGTGATCTTCCCTTAATATTTTAAGTCGTAACATTACAACTAAATTATGGACAAAAATAATTATTTCCCAGAGAAAGTGACTATGGTACCGTTTGCTAAATTAACTTCTCTTCAGTGCTGAAATTCATGGACTGAAAAGGTAGGGTAAGCAACACTACTAAATTGTTTTCAGTTGGAAGCCAGAAAGATAGGAATTAGAGGCACTGAAATAATTAAGATTTGGACAATTAAACATTTTTTTTTCTTTTGGCAGGAGGGGAGGAAGAGGTGGACTTGGTTTTGCTGTTTTGTAAAGAGTAGGAAGAGGAGAAACTGAGGCATTCATTTATTCAAATATTTTCTTTTGTAATTTCTCTTTGGAGCTGTTTTAATAAGCTGTTATGATTTCCAAATTAGAAGTACAGGACTGAAAACTGCTTAACCTGAGCACTCACAAATCTAAGCCTACATTAGGTGTACACAGTGATGATATCCCAAATTTCCAATAACCAGTTCTATAAAGGCAGGTGATATTTAAGAACCTATTCTGAATAGGTTCTTAAACATCATGCACGCAACACCCGACACTCTGCACCCCAAGAACCCAGCACCCAGAACTTCAGGGCACCCTCCCCCGTGAAATTGACCCTCCCTGGTCAATTTCAGCGGCATACTCTCCGCCGTGAAATTGACAAGGCAAAGTCAATTTCGGCGGCGGAGGAGGAGACTTGGCATCGCAGACGAGAATCTCCGCTGTGAGACTCGCTCTGCCCTGCCAAATTCTAAACCCCTCCAGCGCCCCGCAGAGCGCGACAGGGGAGGACGCTAACAACCGGTTCGCTAAATTGTTTTAATTTTAAGAACCGGTTCGCGCGAACCTGTGCGATATCATCACTGGGTGTACAAGAGCATTATTCAAATTGTTACCACAATAACTTAACTGAGGGGCACCAAATACACAAGAACTGGTGAAAAGCAATCCACAATAGCAAGGAAAACAATACACCAGAAGCAACATAAGCTCGGAAACGAGGACAGCTTTTAAAAACACCTCCCAGAGAAAAAAACAAAGAGGAGCAGCAAAAGCACCAACTTACTGAGATGTTCAAAGTATAACAGACAGAATCCTAGAGATAACAGGCCAGATTGTAGCTCTTACCCCATTCCAGCAACATACAGGGAGCTGTAAAGAGGCCATAGCAACCTGGGCAAAACTCCTGCCCTTTATCAGCCCCTTGCATAAGGTCTGTATTTGGGGGAAGGAGGGAGAAGTGGCCATAGCATTCGGCATTACAGTCATTCTAGGCTGCTGAGCAGCCTGCAGACAGGCATGAGGAAGCCTCCAGGCCAACTAGAAGCCAGGTGCTAAACTCTGTGTTCTTGTGAGACCCAGATGCTATGCTGAGCCTATGTCAGAAAGAAAAGTGATGACAATGCTAGAGAGACAACATTGTCAAAGTAAGCAGATGCCAGACAAAAGAAAAGGAAGACATCATCATCTCCCCTAGAATAGGGAATGTTGCAAATATGACATGTAAGTACATATTTATCAAGTTTAAGCAGCTGGACTACTATGTTTGCAACATATCCAGGTGCTGTACAAAGCAAACAATTAAATCTGCTTTACAGGAAGTCCATTACCCAGTCTAATAGCTACACCTAATATATCTTATATCAGCAACTAAAAGCAAAGATATAGTAAAGCCTGGTGTGAACATACATTAGCTCTTGGTATGCCCAATTCCCCTTCCTCAGACCTGGGGAATAAAGGAAGGGTTTAATGAGGTTGAGTGAGCCACCTTCTCATTCTCCAGAAAAGTCTTCAACTATAAAATAGGGGCTATTAGCTTTCCCGTGGCCCAAGCAGATCTCCCTTTCTCTTCACCTCCAACACTACATATTGGGACAGTCACTTCCTCCAAAAGGCCATTATTAAATAGCTGTGTGTATACATGCATATAGAATGTTGTTATTCTTAATCTACTAACAAAGCAAACATGCTTACCACTGCTTACATTTTTCTTTGAGAGAGAGCAGCAGACATCCTTGGAGCTTTTTAGTCTGAGAATCCTTTAAGAAGGATATCTTTAGAAAAAGGTAATTGATGCTTTGCAGCAATATGTATTTTAATTGCATCCCACTCAACTGCTTTCCTCTGCAAAGAAATGATGGCTTTATGACTTCAAACAGGAAAATAATTTGAATAGTGTGTTGTGGGTAAGAAAAGAACTGAAGGTTACTTCCAGCATTCCAGTTACCTCAGCAGGAATAGTGTGAGGCTAGCCCTGCTGCAATCAATAAAATAGAATTTAGATTTATGGGAGTTCCTACAAAACCCATGCACAGACCCAAGAGTATTAATTTAAATTTGGAGAACAACAATTGGTGGTTCTTATTGATTCTCCACAAGTATGTAAATTAGATTGCATCCGACATGATAGATGTGTTACTTAGCATATCTTGATATCCTTTTTTGCTATATAAAAGGATTTTTTTCTAACTACTCTTGCAGATCTCTTAAAGTGCCTCATGTGTACTTCAAAAATTTAGCATAGAGCTCACAGACTTCAGAATGGTTCAAAGTCTATAGTGAACAATCCAAAATGAACCACGATACATCCAGAAATATTCAAAAGGACTGGTTCTAAAAAGAAAGGTGAACAGCATAAATTAAAGTTAATAAACAACCATTCTTGAAAAGTTACACCCTAAAATAATATGTTTCAGATATTTATTGCTGAAACACCTTCTCTAGCTAATAGAGAACTTTTACCAAAGGAGATTTTATTTTTCCAAAGACATTACATGTATGAAGTTTCACAAGGAAGCTATAAATGGGATCAAAATAAGGCTTATAATGGAAATCTAGTAGCAACCTTAATTATGGTGTCACATGAAAACAAAGTGGTAGCCAATTTACTTTTCCAGGGAGAGGAAAATGGATTTTGCCACTAGGATAATTACTGGCACGTAAAAATGGAATCACACTATAAATATAAATCTCTTGGAATAGTAGGTTTCCACTGATTGACCAGTGCTCCTTATTTAATAAGAACCATTGATGTAATATGAAGCCATTCTCTCTCTTTCAAAAGAGATCTTACAGGTACGTACCTTCCTCCTCATTCAAACTAGTATTTGGCCCTGAAAGCCTGGCTATTACAATGTAAGCTGTCAACAGTGCAGGCTGATAAGAATTGGTAGTTAAGAGAACCCCACGTTCGATTATTGTTGTTGGGTGTTGTATTACGAACTTTTAAGATTTTGTACACAACATACCTACATAACCTTGTACGCAGCACAGCTATATAATCTTGCTTCTATCTTCTCTTAACTAGTTTGTAACCTCTGAGGTGGAGACCATCTCTCTATATATGTTTGGACAGCACAATGGAGACACATTTTTCATTCTCCAAGTTCTAACACAATGCAAATAATAAATTATCTTGAACTTGGTCATGGTGTCCATTAGTAGTTACCACCAGGAAGAATAGTTTATGAAGTCCTTGTGCAAAAGGTATTCCTATTGGCCACCTTGGATACAGCCAGGAAAATACAAAAATGCTGCCGCATCATCACCAACTGGTTCAGAGCAGCACATTCCAGAAATATTGGGACTTGAGAATCCTGTCTACTTTATCCATTATTCAAATTATATTGTGGCTGTAATATCCCACTAGTAGTAGTAGTACTAGCAGCTGCAAGCCCATGCTGTCACAAAGGTAAGACACATGGGCCAAGTGATCCATCATCTGTGCAGTCCCCCTCATATAACCAATAATGTTGTTGCATGAAAATTAGCTGTTGAGTAAGTGTGATGATCAATTAAGTTACCTCTGACATCGGTGGTCTAGGACTGTTGCCATGTATTCATGAAGTGTATTTCATAAAGGGTGTATTTCATAAAGTTAAAATAGCTAAGACCTTTAAAACAGGACAGTAACAGACCATGAATCCCAGTGATAATTGACTCTGGTGTTATTCAGAACAAAAAGAGCTCTTAGCTTCTAGCTGTTTCCCTCACTTCACATTGATTCAACAGACATTGTAGGCTTCAGTGTGACAAACAAAGTGACAATTCTGGAAGTTTATTGTACAGATTACCAAAGTACATATAAGCCCTACTGGACCTGTACCCTTTTGTGACAATCTTATTTATCTCCTGATATAGTGCTATGAGTCCTAAAAAAAAACAAACCTGTACTCACACCTATGCCTGAAAAGACACCATCCTGTAAGACAAATATAGTTATACAAGGTTTCATATTAAATTATGATAGCACCCCAGGTCACTTTTATGTATATGATTTGGTGAACAAGAATAATGGTGAAATTTAAGGTTAATTATGGGACCTTAATTGTGAATTTCCAGACCCTCAAAATGACCAAAGTCAGAACAGAAAGGAAGGTGTAGGTCATAATTCCAATGCAGATTTCCAAACACCTCCCTGATCTCAAATTGCATACATCTGTCATAAGTTTGACACATACACCTACAGCACAAGTTCTAAATTCAGTCAGCAGAAGATTCCCATAATACCCTATAAAATCTCCAAAGGAGTTTCTAATATTTCAAATGTCTGCCATTACTAAGACTTTCAGATAGTAACTCGCCTACCACATTAATTCAAAATCTAGTACACGACTAGATTGTGTGTAATGCAATCCTTAAAAGCAACAGAACGCAGACCAAACTGTAAGTCCTAAAGTATGAATAAACTAGTTCATTAATGAGTTTGTTGGTTTTTCCCATCCTCTTTTAGCACTGAAAATTAGTATGAATCTTAGACACCCATTTTTTCGCTCCTATCAGTCATAATTTTTTGTTTAAGTTTTGAAACTGCAACAAAATCTACTCTAACATATAAACAGAGGAAATGTACAACTTACTGTGGTGCTACACGTCTCCAATAGCGGTCAATTCCATTTTTAAAGTACAGCACAGCTAACCACCTTACATTTACATCCAGAGTATGATTTGTAACGATATTCTGTGAAGAAAAAAAGTTAAAACGTTATTTACTTCGTGGTCCGGTCCAAAAGTCTGCCAAAATTAAGATTTCCCCTTTCTTCCAGTCATAATAATGGGTGATACATTTTCTGCCATTGCATCTTTAGTGTACATACAAAACAAATGGGACCTGTGTTTGTAAAAGTTCATCCAGAAGAACCTCCAATACAGTAAATTGACTGAACTCCATTTGCTTACATCATGAAAAAATAAAAGGCTACAGCTAGCTGGATTTGAATTTGTTATTCCCTGAAGTCTAGATAAATCAAGCCTGAAGATTATACCTCTAAGTGAACCCTCTGAAGATGCAACAACCTTCCCAGATCATCTTATCATTGCCATTCAACACTTAGAGCATGGTGAGGAGATGGTATAAGAATCTAGATAGATCAACTCATTTTAACAACAAAAATAGGGGATTTCAAGCTCATCACCATCTGAGTATTTTTGTTTTGACTGGATAAATTAAACAAATAGATCCAGAAAAGTAATACAGTATGTCTTGTTGGTGTGAAGAACATGGAAGGCATCTGTATAAATGTGTGTGTATTTTATATATGTATCGATATTTACCTATCTGCAGGTTTAGTGGTTATCGTATTGCTGGCTAATAGCTGACTAAGAGTTAAATCTTGTAGGAACCCAAAGAAAGATTGTAGACAGAATTCAATTGCCTGCTGTTCAGTTGCACAATACCTAGTCTCCTTATCCAACCAATAACAGCCCTGCCCACCCAAGCTTCTCATCTGATCCCAGTCTCTCCCCACCAGCACTAACTCCTAGTCTCTGCATCCCAATTTCCATCCTCAGCTTCCAGACCCAGCTTCTCCCAACCTCAACTACCAGTCCCAGTTTCCCCCCCTCATCGTCCCGCAGCCAGTCTACAGTCGCAGTCTCCCTGCCAGACTCTTCCTTTCAATCTACTCCCCCACACCCACGCTCCTGCAAGTCCAGCTCTTGTCTTCTCTACAAATCACGCAGCTTCCTCCTGCACATGATGCCTGGGCCAAGCAAGAGGGAGGTTACTGACAGCACAGAAGAGACCACAGCAGACCAGACTGCAACTGCAAGAGAAATTCTGCTCAGCCTAGAACATGCCCAGTTGTGACACCCTGTACCCCCATGGTCATCCTATGCCCACCCATGGGCATCACTGAACATTGTAAAACAGAGGTTCCTAGGGCTGCAGCTAGGATTGGGAACTTGGGGTAGTAGTTGGGGTCATTCTGTTATACAATCCAAAGAGTGGCTGGCCAGAATCACTCACTCAGTTAGGAGCAACTTGTTTCCTGTACATGGACACCCCAGAAGTGGGAGTTCTTACAGAATAGCAGAATAAGACGGACTCCAAGAGTGAGGGATTGAGGTGACACAGCAATACACCAGTCCAGATTGCACTAGGGAAACGTCACACCAGCATGGTCAGAATCTTTGGGAATGTAACAGCTACAATCTAAGACGTATCTAATGAGTAAATGCTAGAGAACAGTTTTAAAAATGAACAAATTTGGGCAAATTTTCATAGCGACAGCAAAAGACCACCTCCTCTACCAAATTTCAAATCCCTGCTCCAAAAGCATGGCGGCACTACAGCTTTTCAAATTAAGTTCTGGTGACCTCTACAATGAGCAGAACAACGTATCTTTTCCTTAGCCTCATTTTCGGAAATGGCTGCAACATTATGGCTGCAATGTTTTGGCTGAAATTTTCTAAAAAAGTGCAACCAGAAATAGACACCCAGCATGGAAAGATTTCAGCCCAAACAGTAAAGTCTGACAAAGTTATAATCAAATGAAAACTGTACTATAATGGAAAGTATCAGTCAACCTTAACAAGTGATACTAGCACCGCCTATAATACATATTCTTTTTATTTTTAAATATGTACATAATTTGAACCCCTAACTTTGATTCAGACAGATGGCCTTTCTCTCCTAATAAAGGTAGAAAGAACCATTGCCTACTCTGCCACAACTGTGATTCTTCAAGATGTTGTCAGCTCACTCTAGGTACACCTGAGCCTCATGCACAAAAGATTAGATTATTTTAAATGGCAGCATCCACTGGCGTCACACGTGACCTGTGCCTCCTCATGCTCCCTGTGAGTACAAAAAGGGCAGAGTGTCCGTGACCCTCCCTCAGTTCTCCCATAATACGAAGTCTATGATAACCAAGCCTCCAACAGCAGGACAGTGGGCAAGTTGTGGGACTCACACAGACTACAACATCTTGAAGAACCACAGTTCCTCAAGGATAAATAACCATTCTTTCTTCAAACAAATTAGCACAGATTCCATTTAGGTGACTGACAAGCAGAGGAATATCAGCTGCATCAGTCCAACAGGGACTGTAGTACTGCTCTCCTGAATTTGGCATCTGCTCTGGCAGCTAAATCCACTGCCTAATCCTGGATGAAAGTTACTCCATGTTGCCACCCTGAACAGCTCAGAAACAGGTACATTTTTGAAGCAGGCAGAGGATATTGCTTGAACTTTGTTGGAGTAAGCCTTGATGATCAGCAAAAGAGGTACACCAGCCAACTCGTAACACAGCAAGATAGGCTGACTTATTCACTGAGATATTCTTGGTGATGAGATGGCCTGACCCCAGCTACAGCCAAAAATAAATAGGGATGCAGCCTAAAGGTTTGATTCTGTCAATGTAATAAAGTAAAGTTCTGGAAACTGTGGGGGTATACCACCCCTACGTTGCCTTGATGTCTGGGATGGAGA
>ML675629.1:33998081-34099084 GCA_007922155.1 Mesoclemmys tuberculata | reverse complement strand
TTGTGCTTTGTTCGGCCCGCATGAGACATAAGGAATAAGACGCAACAGGAAACAACCTGCGCATGTAATTTCTCTCCTGATAAAGAATGTGATTTCAGGAAGAAGATAGTTAATCTGCCTAACTGATTCAAATGGAATTCTGAGATCACCTTAGGACTAAACCCAGGATAAGTGCTCTCATCTCTGTCTTGCCCCTATCAAACATTGTGTAGGGAGGTTCACCCCTAAGTATGAGAGTTTGCTCATTCACTCTCGTGGCTGAAGTAACAGGAAGATCATCTTCAAAATGAGATGAAGTACTGAGCATTCTGAATGATGTTGAAAAGGAAGGCCCCATGAGCCTCAAAAAGAACAATGTGAAGGTCCATGACAGGAGTATGATCTCTGATTAGTAGGTAAGTATGCAATCAGGCCTCTGAGGAACTTTGCTACTGTCAAGTAAGAGAAGACCAAGCATGACTGTACAGGCAGATAGCAAGCCAATATCTCTGAGAAGTGAAGCTGAATGAAAGCCTAGAATGTTTCAGATGCAGCAACTAATCGAAGACCTTTGTTACGAAAGCCTGCATGAACAAGTGCTTCTGGTAGATGCCTGTCTGCTCTGTATCTCCCAGCTCCAGAATCTCCCTGGACTTGGCTACAGCAGTCCCTGTCCATTCTACTTAACCAGGCAATATCCAGGCTGTCAAGTGTGGAGACTATGGGTCTGGATGGAGTAACTGGACATGTTGCTGTGAAATCAGATCCAAGTAGTGTGGGAGCAAAATCGTCAGCTGAATGAACATCTGCAACAGGTCTGTCAACCAAAACTGCCTTAGCTAGTAAAGGGCTGCAAGAATGACTGTTGTCTTGTCCCTTTCAATTTTGGAAATCATCCTGGGGATTAGAGGAACTAGTGGAAAAGCATAAAGGAAAAGCATAAAGGATTCCACTGAAGAAAGAAGAAATCAAACAACGCCTCAGGCCATATCCCCTCTGGAACAAAAATTCTGGAACTTTGGGCCATAAGTGAAATCTGGAACATATGTGCATGATCCAATGGACACTGCTATTCTCAAGATTTCAATCTCACATGCTTGTGTACCAACAACATTTTTCACAGACAGAAAAAAAACACTGTGTATGTGAGTGCGCACACCTAGAGAAATCAGCATGATTGCAGCCTGGTCTTTTCTACATTGATCTTCAATACAGGACTCCATGAGCAGGGGAATCATGGCTTAAGATTATCTGACCTGTTATATCTTGTTAAGATAAGCAGAGGAACCAGGTGTCGAGAGTTATCCAAGCATGTTGCATTCTGTGAAGGTAAACAGGGAAAACAGCGCTGATTTTTTCCCCATTTATTCCTTTTTTGAGGAATCAAGATGGACTCCTCAGAGGCTCTATCCCTTTCCACTGAATGGGGCCAACAAGGGCCAGATAGGTCTGTGTTTCCCCTGGAGGCCCCTTCCTGGGATATGAATAAGGAACACCCTGGAGATCTGTTACACAGGTGTCATCTAGGGGAAGGTGACAGGCCCAGAGGCCCTTTACCATACTCTTTAGAGTCAGTAATGTCTATGTTGAGTCCAGAGCACTGCATTCATGGCCTGAGGGAAAGAAGAGGGAGAAGAGGTGGCTGATCACAGTCAGAAACCTGGCTGCTGGTGCAGTCTCTAGGCACAGTCTTCCATCTGATGCACTGTCCTTGTGGCATCAATCCCTCATGAAGTTGAGGTTGAAGAGGGGTCTCCTTCCCCAGAAGCTTGCTATTCCAATCTGCCTGGCTCCTTTCCTGCCCAGAGGAGGGGGACAAAGACGACCCATCCAAACTGAGCTACACATCTGCCCACAGAGCCAGCTAATCTCCCCATTGAGACACTCCATCAGAGGGTGAAGCACGAGACACACACTTTTCCCTTTGCCACTGGTTTTTTTCAGACTAAGTCTTTCCCTGAAATCTGAGGGAGCAGCAAGTGCTGCAAATGCCTCAGAAAAGGAAGTGGAACTGAAGGGACAAGCTCCCCAAAAAGCAGCCCTGAAACACCGCTGAAAATAAGAAAAATGCAATGAGACAAGTTGAGAGTCAGGAATTTGAAATAAAAGGTTGGAATTTCCCTGAGAAAAGTTTTGAAGCAGGGAGATCTGGCTGAGGCGCTGGGCGAGAGCAAGAGCAAGTGTGTGTGTTTCAGGAGCCAAGGCACTCCACTGCAGACACGGACCAAAAGGTTGGTTCTGCCCCCAGCAGGCTGAAGTACTCATTAAACAGATCTGAGAACCTTAGCATAATGAAGAAAATACTTTTTCATACAATGTATGATTGAACTGTGGAACTCTCTGACACTGAGCATCACTGAGGCCAAAAACTTGGCAAGATTCAAAAAGGGATTTGACAGGGGGCGTGGCTAAACCAGCAAACTAGATGGTGGTTTAACCCAGCTCTTTGTAATAAAATGATAATAAATTAAAGCAATTTAAGATAAAAAGATCCAAGCCAACCTTAATCCACAGATCTGTGCCCCAAAAAACAAATAAGCAGATGTGCAGCCAGTCTTGAAAGAAAAAAAGGCTGAAGAGAGCTGACAGATTCCAGTCCCAGAGAGCAGCCTCTGGCAGAGAAAATCCAGCCACAGAATCCATGCCATCAGCCTGCATAATATATTAAAATGACTTTGCAAGCTTGGAGATGCTGCACTGGACCTCCATTATCCTGTGAAGAGATAGTGGGTGAGTACAACAAGATTTTTAAAAAATAAAATTAAAATTGTATTATGTGAATAAGGGAAGGGCATGTGGCAATGGCTATTTTGCAAAGGTCAAACAAAGGGGAAGAGGAAGAGTTACTCCCTCCAAACAAAAACTATGGAGGTGGGTGGAGAAACACCAGCCAATTAAGGCTGACTTGAAGGACCTGCTGTTAGAAATCAAAAAGATGAATAAGATGATGTGGAAAGAATTCCGGGTTTACATTAAAGATATACAAATTAAATGAACTAGATTAAATGGGAATATATCAGGTTTGGAAACAGGATTAAGAAAACAACTGAACAGCATTACAAATATAGATGAAAGAATGCAAATAATTTAAAAAAAAAAACCAATTAAAGCTGGAGGATATGGAAAACAGAATACAGGAATAACTAAGATTAAAGATATTCCAAAGGAGACTGCAGGGAGAAATCTGCTGGACACATGGGATGATATTTTCCATGCCATATTAAAAGAGGGCAATAAAGATCTCATTCATACTGAGAAGGTTCACAGATCCCTTATCTTCAGGCCCCCAGCAGGCTCCAGACCAAGAGATATAGTTGTCTGTCTACACTATTATCAAGACAAGAATAAAATACTCAGGGCAACGAGGCAGAAATCTGAACAACTGATGATGGTTAACCAGCCCATACAAATTTTCCCAACTCCCTTAAAAAGTAAAAGTAAAAATTGACCACAAATCTTAGACAGAACTACCTAAGATATAAATTGGGGTTCCTATTTAGACTGTCCTTTAAGTGGAAGGACAGACATATGTCTATGTCAGATCCAAAAGAAGATAAACAGGTACTTACAGATATGGGACTAGCCAAATCAACTAAAAATAATCTCAATGGGATCAAAGGCATCAGTCCAATCAAACAAAAAGAAATCACTGAGAATCAGATAGATCAAAGAGAGTCAGGGCAGCTCAAAGATGCATCATCAAGTCAACAGGACAGACATGAGAACAGAAGAAACAGTCCAGACGCAGAAGAACAAGATTAATATATGGTACAATCATACAATGTAGGGCTGGAAGGGACTCGAAACAGTCATCAAGTCCAACCCCCAGTGCTGAGGCAGGACCAAATAAACCTAGATCCCTGAGAAGTGTTTATCCAACCTATTCTTAAAAATCTCCAGTGATGGGCATTCTACAACCTCTCTTGGAACTCTATTCAAGAGCTTAACTACCTTTTTCCTGGTATCTAACCTAAACCTGCCTTGCTGCAGATTAAGCCCATTACTTCCTGTCAGACCTTAGGTGGAGAACAACTGATCACTGTCCTTTTTGTAAGAGCCCTTAACATATTTGAAGCCTTATCAGCTCCCCATCGGGTCTTTTTTTTCCTCCTCAAGACTAAACATGCTTAGTTTTTAATATTTTTTCAGAGGTCAGGTTTTCTAAACCAGTTATCATTTTTGTTGCTCTCCTTTGGACTTTCTCCAATCTGTCCACATCTTTACTAAAGTGTGGCACCCAGAATTGGACACAGTATCCAGCTAAGGCCTCACCAATGCCAAATAGAGCAGAACAATTACTTCCTGTATCTTACATATGACCCTTCTGTTACACCCCAGAACAGCCGCCTTTTTCACAACTGTATCACATTGTTGACTTATATTTAATTTGTGATCTACTATAACCCCCAAATCCTTTTTTGAAGTACTACCACCTCACCAGCTATTCCTCATTTTGTAGTCATACATTTTATTTCTCCTTCCTAAGTGCTATGCTTTGCACTATCTTTATTGAATTGCATCTTGTTGTTTTCAAACCAATTCTCCAATACAATCAATAGTGGATGTTACATACATGTGGTTATGATAAAGGGATCTAGCTAAATGGAAGCTGGGCTATGCAGCATCCAGGATATTTTACTCTATGTAGACAGAATACTTAATGGGTATAATATTATAGTTAATTTAATGTGATTTATATTCTAAAGGAGGTCAATAACAAAGTAGCAGAGACTCAGATCTCCCCTACTGAAATAAGTTTGACTTTAGAGATAAACACAAGCATTCCAGAATTTATATTAACTGGAGAATGTTTATGGTGTAAAATTTTAAGAGTAAGTGAACTCAGAGATGACGTAATCATCTCATAATACCAAAGGTTCTACAGATATTTGATAAAATTAGATAAGGGGTGGCTCTTATGACTACAAAAGAAAATGAAAAAAGAATCCCCTTTGCCTCTCCAGCAAGGAACCAACAAATCCATGAAGGAATAAGGAGAGCATTGGCTCCCACAGCTAGCGGGGGATCAGGCCACTATGGGGAAATATATAAGGTGGGAAACAGGATAAGAGATCAGACAGATGTTAAATATTGTTGTGTGTTTTATTAGAAAAGATTGTATTAAAAATGTTGCAGCTCAGAATTAAAAAATTTACAGTATATCAGACTCAAGATTAGGGTACACTATAGGAGTTTTTAAAAAATGAAAAGCAATACATGTGGGAGTTTTAAAATTAGTGTGTGTATGGTGGGAACTCTACCTAAAATATCTTATTTAAAGAAGCGCAAATGTAATGGCGAACTGGCATCTGGGTGGGTTGGGGGGAGAGGGGCCGGACAGGTCCTCACTGCTTTTAACAACAGGTATTATACTGGGTGAGAGCAGACTTGGGACTCATAAGTGAGTGTATTAAATGTCTTGAATGTTAAATGGTAAGGGATGATCAATCCAACAAAAGGGAAAAGGGCATTCTGCTCATTGAAGAAAAATTCTACTAGGAAAATCCTGTTTACAGACGACACACGTGCAGAAAAGTTATGATAAATTCCTGAATAGTTTTTAGACACAGTTGCCAAATCTCTCTCCAGGGCAATCTAATAGGAAAGTGATGGCAATATTCTTTGTTAAACAGTTCCCTTTTATTGTTTCAGTACAACTCATTGACATGAAGGGCAGATATATTTTAACTAAGGGGTCCTTGAAAGTTAATTTCTCATTTTAGCTAGTCTACATTCTCACAGTCAAAGGCAGGCTTCTTCTTCTAATCAGTTTTTTAAGGATTTGGGATGTTTTAGGGAAGGAGACGGGATTGTAAGGAGGCGCTTAATCCCATTTTGGATCAATTTATTGTATACATAAGACATTCAGGAGAAGCAATCTGAAGCTACCCTTCCAGGTCTCAAAATCCATTCTCAACATAGAGAAAAGTACAGAGAACAATACTAGGCAGCAGACATGTGGCAAAGTGTAGCAGTGGGGAGAAGGGCAACCCAATACAGGAAAAATAAGTATTTAAGATACTTTTTGCTACAGCTGTAACTGATTTCCTAAATCCTCCCTACACCACAAAAGCTTCCATAAAAAGATTACATTTAAAGACTGTGCCATGGAGAAGATAAATGCTGGTACAATAGAGCTTTTGGGGAATCAAGTAATGTCAACTTTATGCCAGTTGATAAAAGAGATACACTGGCATTTTTTTAAAAGTCTCTGATTTTGCAATACACAAAAATGCATTGCCAAAGTAGTGCAATATGCTCCAACTATATTACTGTCAAAAGAAAGATGTTTTATCATTACTTATCTCTTTCACCAAAGGAAAAATATTCTGTTGAAAATTTGCTTTATCATAAATGTGTCAAAAATGTTGTGCACAGAGATGAAGCTCCTCCCCACCCTTAAGTTTTTAAGCTTTATTTAATATAAAACATTAAATGAAAAGAAGTTGTAAAATGGAGATCATCATAGTTTAGAATGACTATAAACTACTGAAACATTTTAATTAAATATTCTTCAGTCTTATAGAATAAAAACAGATCTAGCTCAGCTTCTGTTTTGCCATACACAGAGGATGAAAAACTATAGAAATGGACCAATTTCTGTCACAAGGGTGTGGGAAAGTGGGGAATAGTTGAGTGTAAGGGCTGGTCTACAGAAGACAGTTCTGTCAACAAAAGTCAGCTTTTGTCAAAAAAAGTGGACATGTAACACTAAAATGCTCCTCCCACCAATGTAGCTCCCCTGCTACGCTGAAATAATAAAACCACCTCAACGAGGGGTTTAGGGCTGATGTTGGCTTACGTAGGGCAAAACGGTATCAAGGTAGACACTGCTTCTCTTACATCCATGTGGGGCTGTCATTCTTGTCAATTTCATCGCTTGCTTGAAATTGAGAAGAACCCCCCTCCTTTCCCACTCCCCCCTGCCCAAAAGCTGAGCAGCTGGTCTCAACTCCCAGCTGGGAGTGGGGTGAAAAGTCCAGGCATTTCTCCACTCCCTTGGCCATGAAATTGACATGGCTGCTCTGCTCCTGTGAGGAGCAGGGAGAGGCAAGAAATTGGGGCAGTTGGACTCCACTCCCATGGGGCAAGAAGTCCCAGGCAGCTTCCCCCTGGGAACAGGAAGGTGGGAAGCCCCGGGCAGCTTCCCCCACCCTTGGAAGCAAATGAGGAGGGGAGAAGCCCAGGATTGGACTCCAGTATGAAATGGGGAGCAGGGGTGGGGACATCTGCTGGTTTGAAGGCCATGCTCACTGAGCACGCTACAAGAGGCTAATCACATATTCCTCATGGGATGATTCCAAGGAAAATGCAGACTGAAACTTACTTTCCCCATCCTCCTCCTTTCCATGCAGATGGTATGATTTAGCCCACAATCATATTTTATTACAATAGTCTGACATATGACAATGGATTTGCTTCCTCTTTTTAATAAGAGTATTTTTATGCAGACACATTTAATCATATTACATCAGCTCTTCTGAAAAAAATGAACATCTGAAGTACAGAATACTACATTCCCCTCCCTCAGTGGTTAAGATATGAATCATTAAAGCAAAAGACAACTACCCAGTCACTTAAGACCTAACCACATTAAAAAAATTGACTTGTCACAGATGACATGTTACTAGCAACAAGTACTCCTGAACCAGTATTGAAAATGGTTTCTTTGCTACCACTGACAGGAAAAAACCATTCTTAGAACTATTACAGAAACAAGACTAAGACTTATTTCCTCCAAGTTAAAATAAGTGCAAGTGAGCAAGTAAGTGTCATGCCCTCCTCTTCCAAACTTAGCTAGAGGACAAGTAACAGGAAGAGACTGGTAGAAAATGTATATATTTTTATATATATATAAAATATATAGTAGAACATGTAATGAATAGCACTTTTCACTCCAGCTTACCAACAAGACTGAATAGAAACCTGGTTGTGTCTCCCACTGCTTCAACTGTTCCTCAGCCGGTTTCAGTACTGCAGTATCTTGACTGGTGGCTTGGGTCAAGACCTGCAGAACAACAGTGCTGGCACTATTGAGATCCATGAAAATCTGATAAAGATATTTAAAAAGGAAAAACGTTAATATACATGAAGAGCTCAAATCTGAAACATGCTGAGCGCTCCACTCCCAACCTAGCAAAGCACTTGCGCACACGTTTAGTTTCAATCACTGTGTAGGATCAAGCCCTTAAGAAATATATATACACTTTCTCTGGCACTCAACACAATAGCATTTAAGCATCTTGAATATATAAATGAATTTATCCTCACACCATCCATGTGAGATAGAGTATTGCCCCCCATTTTACAGATGGGAAGCCAAGTTACAGGGCAAAGAAGTGACATGTTTAAGGAAATCTGGGGCACTGTGACAGAACCCAAATTTCTTGAGTCCCAGTTTAGTGCCTTATCACAAAACTATCTTCTCTCTTTCATGCATCCCTGACTTTGTTGCTTTTAGGTTGACTTACTGCAAGATTCTCTACTTGGAGCTAGACCTGAAAACTACTCTGAAATTTCATCCACCTCAGAATGCAGTTGCTCCTGCTTAACAGTGTTTCCCATAAGCAGCATATCAGAACAGTGCTCAGCATTGCTCTGCACTGGATTCCAATAAAATTATGCATGAATTTGAAAGTGTTTTATCTATAGAACTCTACATTGTTTGGGGCTGGTATACCGCAGAAGCAGTACCTCCTCACGTTTTACCCCTTCCATGGATAAATTGGAGGAATCAAAATGTAAGGGTCTAGTTATATGGAACTTGAGCCTCACCTTTGTCAAACAGATAACTTTGCAAATCTATTTATGAAAGCGCTCCCTGAGATGAGAAGCTTGACTGGTGGATGTCAAAGAGGGTTTTAGTGCTGATCTTAGATGATGCAGTTTTTCAGTATATGAAGACAGCATATATATTCTTGGATAGGCAACTCTTTTGCAACTGAAAGAAATTAACTTTAATAATTACATGTTACGTTCTACACTGACAAATTTACTTTTCTTTTAAAATTTATTCAATCAAATTACAGTATAGTACATAACTCAGAGTTACGAATACTTTGGTAATGAAGGTTGTTCAAAACTCTGAAATGTTTGTAACTCTGAACAAAGCATTATGGTTCTTTCAAAAATTTACAACTGAACACTGACTTAATACAGCTTTGAACTTTACTATGCAGAAGAAAAATGCTGCTTTTAACTATCTTAATGTAAATGAAACAAGCACAGAAACAGTTTCCTTACCTAGACAAATTTTTTTTTTAAAGTAGTTTACATTTAACACAATACTGTAATCTATTTCCTTTTTTTTTTTTTTGGTCTCTGCTGCTGCCTGATTGCTTACTTTCGGTTCCAAATGTGGTGTGTGATTGACCAGGCCGTTCATAACACTGGTGTTCATTACTCTGAGGTTCTACTATATTATGAAAAGCTGTAGTCTAAACATTAAATTGGCAATCAATTTAATGAGTTCTTTTAAAAACTTCATATATGCTAGATGTTACACTACCTGCCAGAAATATCACTATAACTGACACAGAGATAATCTATTTCTCTCTTTTACATTTTGACATTGCACATTTGACAACATTTTGTACATAGTCAGTTTCACTGTGTATAATCAATTTCCTTTGTGTGAGTTTTTCACACAGTAAAAGGGAAAAAAATATTTCTGCACTACAGGAAAATTATTATAAAGCCACACAAATTGGCAGAAGTACATGTAGTAGCAAATTAGTTTTTAAAACAGATTAGATTTCAAGTTAAAGACTGGTTAGTCTTTAAAAGGAAATCTTAAAAAAAGAAATAGACCCTTTAAAAGTTGGGCTATTTCACTAGTTTAAAACATAAATTAGAAGATACCACCTGTTAACTAAAATTCTAGCTGTAAAAATAAACTAGGTATGGCTATAGTACTGGTAAGACAAGGTTACTTACCAGTAACTGCTGTTCTTTGAGATGTGTTGCTCATATCCATTCCACTATAGGTGTGTGCACGCCTCTGTTCATGGTTACCCGGAGCTTTTTTCCCCTTAGCAGATCCCATAGGGCCAGCTCCGGTGCCCTGTCAGTTCCTTCTTTCTGCCAACTCTGGCGGCGGGGGGCCTGGAGGCGGCGGGCGGCGGAGATGTGGAATGGACATGAGCAACACATCTCGAAGAACATCAGTTACTGGTAAGTAACTTTGTTTTCTTCTTCTTCGAGTGCTTGCTCATGTCCATTCCACTATAGGTGACTAACAAGCAATAACTTTGGAGATGAGTTGCCCTCAGCACTGCTCTGCTGAATCCCACGTACTCTCTTATCTGATGGACGATGGTGTAGTGGGACGTGAAGGTATACACCGATGACTAGGTGGCAGCTTCGCAGATCTCCTGTAGGGGCTCTCTCTCCAGGAAGGCTATAGATGAGGCTTGACCCTGGTTGAGTGTGTGGTGATGGTTCCCGGAAGCTGCACCCTTGTCTGCTCATAGCAGAACTTGATGCATGATATAATCCACAGGGAGATGGTGCTGGGTGGAGACAGGTGAGCCTTTCATCCAGTCCACCACTGCAACAAAGAGCTGCATCGATTTCCGGAACGGCTTTGTATGCTCGATGTAGAAGGCCAGGGCTCGTCTCACGTCCAGTGAGTGCCATCTCCTCTCCTCCTCCAAACCCCTCGGCAGGGACATGTATTTCTTCTCTGCCACCTTTGACATAGGGGTGACCGAGGAAGGCATTTGCCACAGGGCCTTTATAATCTTAAGGACCCTTTCATGGACTGGCAGAGCCACTCACGCTGGGGAAGCTGCCTCCAGCACATTAAAGAGGCTATCTTAGGCCTCTTCTAACTCCTTCACCTCCTGCCCAAGTTGGAGGCCACCCTCTTGAGCAGCTCCTGGTGTGCCCTGAAATTCTCCAGTGGTGCCAAGTGGTCCCGAGAAACTGCCTCATCAGGCGAGGAGAAAGAGGACTGCAGAGGTGCAGCCTAAGGGCGTGCCCCCTCCTGGCGAAAGGTTGCACCCTCGGAGGTTCCCTCCAGGAGGTCCGACTCCTCATCCGAGGAGTGGTGCCTATGGGCCTTGTCCTGTACCAGAAGCACGGACTGCACCCCCAACGACATAATGGATTGGGGTCCCGGCCCCACCAGGATACTCCATGAGGCCCAATAAGGCCGTTGTTGCAACCATTATCCCTGGGGCCAACCGGGGGCTGACAGTGCCACAGGCTGTGACGCTTTGTAGGGGCATCAGCCCACCCGACAACTGTCCCCCCCTAGAAGGCCCCAAGTCATTGTTGTAGTCCAAGGCCCTGAACAGGCGGTGCCATGCTCGTGCTCGGTCCTGGGCACCCTTCCGTGCTAGGGACCGCCCTCTCAACACCTCCAACCTGGAGGACAATGAGGATTGCCTCCATTACTGCAAGTGATGCCGACGAACAGGAGTGCGCTCCAAAGAACTAGAGGTACCCGGGCATCATCTTGGTGCCAATGATTTCTGCTGACGTTTCCCTTGCGGCCCTGCAGACACTTTCGGTGACCAAAGTCAGCGCTGCCCTGAACTCCTCGGTGCCAAGCCAGACTCTGGTGACCGGATTCTGTGCCGCGAACTCTGCTGTGGCATGTCCTCCTCCAGCAACCAGGTTCCACTCCGCCTCAATGCGGGCAAACCCATCGGTGAAATGCACTACCTTTGGTGCCGGGGATCGACATCTGCGCCGAGAGGGAGACTCCATGTCCCATGCCGGAGCAGGTCGGCTCGATGATGCCAACCTGGAGCAACTACGAGGGGAGTGACTCTGCTCTACCCTCAGAGACCATCCGGTGGGAGATCTTCCTCCCCGTACCAGGGATCTCCTCCGTCATTCAGGGGGAACCAAAACGGGCTTCCCCTGTGACATCAGCCCCTTCTCCCTTGGCAGAGGTGGCATAGGCAAGGCCAACAAGGTTCTTGCAGCCTGAAAAGCCTCTGGTGTCGACAGCGTCAGCAGGGGCACTCTCCCACTTACAGGAGTTGGAGGAGGCTCCCTGACCGGAGATGCAGGCATCAGAGAAGTTTCAACGGGCCGGGTTCGGTGCATCTCCGTACTCGACTCTGCCTGTACCGACGGCGCAGGGGAGTGTCCGCTCTCTGCTACTTCCTCTTCAGTGCCAGAAATGTGGTGTGGTGCCGAGTCAAGGGCAGTGCCGACAGTATGCTCGGTAGCGAGGTGGAACAGGTCAGCTAAGATGCTGGGCAGAGCGTCGCCTCCATCAACAGGGCTTTCAACTGGGTTTCTCGGTTCGAGTCCTTGGTTTGAAAGCCCTGCAGATCTTGCACTTCTCTTTTCTGTGGGCTTCCCCAAGCACTTAAGGCAGCAATCGTGAGGGTCGCTGAGCAGGAAGGTCTTCCCGCAGGAGGCACACGGCTTGAACCCCAGCGATCGGGGCATGGCCCGGTCGCTCAAAGTCCCCGCAGGGACTTGCCTTATCTCTAAGTACACTTAACAACTACTTAACTAACTAAAACTAACTTAGAATATCTAACAAGTCCGAAAAAGGGGAATAGTACTTGCTCAGAGCAAGGCTAGTTCCGCAACCGTCACAGGCGGAAAGAAGGAACTGAGAAGGCATAGGGCCGGCAGCACCTCATCTACCGCAGCATGTGTGTGGGACTCCAGAGGGTGCTGAAGCCAGCCCTCCAGGTACTGCGAAGGGGAAAAATGTTCCGGGTAACCATGCACGGAGGCGTGCACACACCTATAGTGGAATGGACATGAGCAAGCACTCAAAGAAGAAGGAAATTTATTTAAAGAAACAAATCAAAGGATTACTTCAGTAAAAGCACGTGACCCTTTCATTGCCTGGATCCCAAAGATCCCAATATAACAATCTAGTCATAGACAGAAATCTGTTTGTGATATAGTAGCATGTTATATTGCCACCAAGTGGTAACAATTCATTAAACCCTTTCCAACCCAGTAAGTTATCTATACTGTAGCCTAAATTTAACATGTAAACAGCGTTGCTATTTTATATTTAGACATGTCACAATTCTGGTTTTTTGGGGTTTTTTTTTTAATTTTTAGCTATTTTTATTTTTACGGTTGTGAGAAGTTAAGAGTGGGGGCTAGGATTAGGATAGCACTGACAGCAAGGCTGAAGGGGCTCCTTGAATGGTGAAAAAGTCCAAGATCCCCCATGCCTTGTGGCAGGGTAAGGTGGCAATCTTGGCCCAGCAGAGCAGAACCTCCAATAAGGGCTTCAAGGAGTAGGACAAGCACCCGACCATGGGAGAAGCCACCCTGCTGCCGAACAGTTCCTGCCTGGGAACAGCTTCCATGCTTCCGTCTGGTGCATAAGCAAGTGGAGTGATGACAGCGGAGTTGCAGAGGGTTCCCTGAAGGACCCTGGGTAAGTGATACCTGATCCCTATAGGCACAAGGAAGGCTGCAGGCCTCGTGCGGCACAGTGGAGGCCCTTGGCCAGGACTGTTAGGAGGAGGATGAGCCACCAGTCTCAGGGGAGGCCACCCTACTACAAAATAGCTCCTACGCAGCAACAGAGCCATGCAGCAGTGGGGTGGCCTCCCCTCTGGCTGGGGACTCATCCTCCTCCATGTTACAACCAGGAGTCTCTGATCAGCCTCACCAAGACCACAGCCTTCCCCATTCTTTGCCCATGCAGGAATCAGGGTGCTCAACCCTGAAGCAGCACAGGAAGCTCTCTGCCACTCAGCTGTCATGGCCCCGCTCACTAATTCCCATGACAGCAGGGCTGTAGAGGGCCTTCTGTGCTTCTGCAGGGCCAATGACACCCAATCCCTGCAGGCGCAAGTGCAGGTGGTGGCAGGGAGGCTGCACTCAGGTCAAACATTACCAGGGGATTTCTTTCACCCATTTCAGTAACTCAGCTGAAACTGATGTTACCAACACCTATCAAATTAAACTGAATCCTGAAAGCCTATTGTCAATTTCAAATCAAGTCACATCTATCTGAATTATTTCCCTGTCTCACTTCTGAAAACGGACTGGAGCATGCCAAACATTCTGCAGCAGAGCTCTCTGCTCTAGAATTTAATATTGTTACAACAATTCTTCCCAGTATTTGCACACACATATTATCAAATACCAGAAAATTGTGCAATGTGTAACTTTGTTGCATCATCTTATAGAAAAGAACATGTCATGGATTAAAACCATGTATAATGGCAGCACCGAGAACGTGTTCAAGAAACAGCAATGAGGACAGCACTTCTTTTGAGAGAAGTAGAGGCAGATGGTGTTTGCATCGAAGAATTCAGAAAAGTGCTGGTAATCAGGACTCCTAGATTTTTCTCCCAGCTCTAGAATGGGAGTGTGTCTACTGGTTAGAGTAGTGATTAGATGTAGTCAAGCATACATTGGTCAGATTCTTTCAGAGAGGCAGTAGGGCTAAGTAGATAAGATTGGACTATGCTATATTACCTATCTGGGTTCTATTTCCAGGTCTGCTAGAAAGGATCTTCTACTATCTCAGTTACTCTTATTTTAAAATGGGGTGCCTTATTCTTGAATTGCCTCCATACCTGCCTTTCATGCCCCCCCCCCAGATCAGCTTACACCTTCCATACAAAAGACAAAGAAAATTCCACAAAGATGTTTATTTAAAAGGAATTTAGGTAGGTTACGTGCTACTTTCCACCGCCACTCTCCAACATAAACCCTAAAATTCAAGGGAATACCATGTTATGGAACACTTCTTATCTGTACCCTAATGCCTACACAACACATTTTCACTGACAGTGACAAACTCCCTCATACTCACAAAGAACATCATTCTACTTCTGTTTGATAAGAACACACACTACACATTAATCTCCTCACAGCAAAACACAAAACCTTAATTAAAATATCAAACTTCCTCCATGGGCACAAAACATACTTCACTATTGTACCTATCAACTCAGAATAATTGCTAAAGCTATTGAGATTGCAATAAAGGTTTTGCATTATCACCAATTTTATTCCTTTTAAACAAAACTTTTGTTTATGGAATTAGTTCACATAACCGAGGCACCATTAAATATGGGACAGTATGGGGAAATACATAACCCTTATTTGTGTGGCTAACATGCAGCCAACCTACTTTTCTTTGCAGGGATTGCATATCCACTTACATCATCCAGAATGGAACATGCAGACTTCTCAAAAAACAGAACTAATGTTATTTCAGATATCAGCCAGTAAATATCCTTTAGGGTCATGGAAATTTACCAGCCCAAACAACAAAATCTATTCACCTACTCTGACAACAATACTGAAAACACTAATATTACTTTACTATTCACCAAGTAAGTGGGCAAACAGAATGTGGCAAGGACTGAGGAATGCTTAGGAGCAATACATTTTAGGTCCTTCACGCTAAAAGCTAAGGCACTTCACTACAAGTAACAACCATGTCTAGTAACCAGCTTATGGTTTATCTAAGTTACAACAAACATGGTTGAGTTGTGTCCATATAGAAGGGTTTTCCCCACAGACAGCACACCACACCCAGTTCCTGTCAGGTTTTCGTCTCCACGTCTACAAATACAATTGGTACATCCTAGGAAATTTTGATAAGTAGTCCCATGGACCCTCAGCAGAGACAGAGTGCACAGAGATTATTATATCTTAAGTAGCTAAATATTTGGTGAATGGATTTTTAAAATTTCAGAACCATTTATAAAAATATCTGTCATTGTTTCAGTATCTCTATTTATGGAGCTAGTCTCTCCTTTACTAAGAATACCATTTTAACCACGCTTCCTGATAGAGGTCCTAGGGGTCCCATCTGATTATATAATGTGAGACTGAAACGTCTTTCCCCAGTAGAAAGCATTGAACATGTTGCTGCGTCTCCTATTTTTGAATAACCTCAAATACATCTGCAGCCAAAAATCGCTGTGGCGCAATACAGAATTGCAAGTTCACATCTAATTTGCTGTCCAATGCAAATCAGGTGACTATATTATATAAGAAGTAATGTGTACATATTTTATACCTCGTTTTCATAGACATCATTAAAAAGTATGTACTTTCACACAAGTATAATGACATGGATGCAAACATTTCAACTTGCACCTCTGCCTGTGACTGTTTAGATATGCTTTTAGAATACCCCAGTTTAGTCCAAAGAGTTTAATGTTTCTAGTAGTGTTTCCTTCAAAATGTAGTCTCAAACTGTTTTTCTAAAAAAATGATTTTATACTTTGCCTTGTCTGGTATCAATGATAGTGTATGTCAAAAGTTTCTATGGGGTTCTGCAAAAATATACAGAAGTAAATTTGCTACCCAAAGTATCACTAATGTCACGCTTACTGGTTTCTGAAACAGAAAAAGCACTGTAGATGTATTCTGTCTAAAAATAAGAAAAAATTGTGTCTTGTTTTTGTCTACCTTAAGTCATGCAACTCAGCAAAGAAGGAAACAAGATGTAGGTAAGAAATAGTGACAGGATCCTCACATCCATCTTGTTTCTGACAAAGCTCCAGATATCACAGAGGGACAAGACTTCTGTTTTGAGACGCTACTAATGGAGCTGATATCAATAATAGAAATGTAAGATTGTCAACCTCAGGAGGTCACCTAGTACATACCCCCACACTAAAACAGAACTAAGTATACCTAGACTATCCTTACTATGGGTTTTTCTAACCTGCTCTTAAAACCTCCAACAGGGATTCCACAACCTCTTTTGGTAACCCATTCCAGGGCTTAACTATCCTTATAGTTAGCATGTTTTTACTAATATCTAATCTGAATCTTTTCTCGTGCAAACTAAGCAGATGACAGCTTTACCTATTCTCATTGGATTTGGGGAACAATTAATCACTGTCCTCTTTATGACAATCTTTGACATATTTGAATATTGTTATGTCCCCCAACAGCCTTCTTTTTCTAGAAGAAACATACCCAGTTCTTTCAACTTTTATCATAAGTCATGTTTTCAAAACCTCTTATTTTTGTTCCTCTCCTCTAGACTCTCTCCAGTTTGTTCACATCTTTTTAAAATGTGGTATCCAAACTTGACACAAGGTCATCCACAAATTTCATAAATATTCTTTTCACTCCATTATCCAGGTCATTAATGAAAATATTGACTAGTACTGGACACAGGACATACCCCTGTGGGACCTCATTTGGTACCTCATCCCAGTTTGACAACAACCACTGACAACCACAGTACTCTTTCAGTACAGTCTTTCAACCAGTTGTGCACCGAACATGTAACCATTTCATCTAGACTACTTTGTCCTAGTTTGCTTATGATAATGTCATGTGGGACTGTGTCAAGAGAACAAAAGAAACTACAAAATCAGCTTGTAAGAGGAACCAGGGAAGCGGAGGCTGGAAGGGACACATGAGTCAGGGAAAAGAGGTAGAAAAACACCCAAAAGACAGAATCAGATTAGACTATAAATTGGCAGGAATGGTCTTTTAGTATGTGTTTGTATAGCACCTGGCACAGTGAAGCCCCAACCTTGACTGGAATCTTTGGGTATTACTGCAATACAAATAATAAATGATAACAATAAGGCCATTGCCAGTGAGACGATACCAAAGGGAGGTAGGAGGCAATACCTGAAGGGAGCAGCTGAGGAGGAAACTGACAATAGCACCTAGTATAGGTAGAAGGGAAGAGTGCCCAGAGGGGTGCCTGGGTAACAAAAGAGAATTTCCCTCAATTTGGTAAGCAGAATGAAGCAGCAGCCCTCCAATTTTCATGCATACATTTAGTGTAAATTTCAGCTTGAATTTTCAATCCAAGATAGGTATAATGGAAGGTCAGAGGAATACTTTCTACTGAGTTCAAAAGTCAGAAGTCAATGCTTTTTTTAAAAAAAATTCTTGATCTGTTTTAGATTTTTAAACTTGCAATGTTAGCCATACTGTATAACCAAACTTATTCATCTGACTTATTCACCTCCTTCTACGATTAATAAGCAAATTTGATTCCTTTCCTGTTTTTTTATCCTATGCTTTGTAATGTTATTTAATACACAGTAGAAAGCATGAATGAAGCAAAAAGACATATATAATTCTACAAATTGAAAAGATATTGAAAAATGATTAAACAATCAATTTGTAAGCATCTAGAGGATAATACAGTAACAAGGAATAGCCTACATAGATTTGTCAAGAACAAATCATGCCAATCCAACCTAATTTCCTTCTTTGACAGAGGGAAACAGTACATGGTATGTCTTGATTTTAGGAAGGCTTTTTACAGAGTCTCACATGACATTTTCAAAAGCAAACTACAGAAATATGATCTAGATGAAATTACTATGAAGTGAGTGCATAACTGGCTAAAAAAAAAATCATACCAAAAAAGTAGTTTAAATGGTTCAATGTCAAACTGAGAGAATGTATCTAGTAGGGTACCAGAGTGGTCTGTCCACGGACCAGTACTATTCAATATTTTGATTAGTTACTTGGGTAATGGGAGGGATACTGTGCTTATAAAATTTGCAGATGATACCAAGCTGGGTTGTTATCAGTTTGGAGGACAAGGTCAGAATTCAAAATGACCTGGATAAATCAGAGAACTCATCTGAAATTAACAAGATGAAATTCAATAAAGACAAGTGCAAAGTACTACACTATGAAGGGAAAAATCAAATGCAAAAATACAAAATGAGGACTCGTTAGGAAGTAGCACTGCAGAAAAGGATCTGGGGTTTATAGCGGATCACAAATTCAATACGAGTCAACAACATGATGAAAAAGGCAAATATCATTCTGGGCTGTATTAACAGAAGTGTCATATGTAAGATCTAGGAAGTAATTGTTCCACTCTACTTGACACCGGTGAGGCCTCACTTGGAGTAGTGTATCCAATTTTGGGCTCCACATTTTAAGAAAGATGTGGACAAATTGAAGAGACCAGCGGAGACCAACAAAAGTGAAATACAGTTTAGAAAACCAGACCTCTGAGGAAATAGTAAAAGAACTGGGCATGTTTAGTCCTAAGAAAAATACAAATGTTTTGTAAATGTTTCAGCAGTTAGGCCCCATCCACAATGGCCAACTAAATTAATACATGTTTAAAACTGCTTCAGATAATGCAATTTTAATACAACTGTAGGTAGGAATCAGTTATAAGAGGACCTTTTTAAAAATATTGAAAGCTATATATAGTGCTTTTGGAAATTCATATTATAAAAAGCAGAAAGCTGATTACTATATCTTTTGGAGATGAAGGCTAAAATATACTCATAATGATCATCTGATCTGAAGGCTTGCTTAAGCAATGTGGCTGTCAGTTTCTTAATCTTCAGAGAAGCCAAGAGTCCATCTAGTACATACCATGGACAAGGTGGGATTATTGCCCACCATGTGTACTAGGGTTATTTTCCTAACATAATTACAAGAGGGGGAAGTAATTCACCACTACTGTGACAGCCCTTTCTCCAGTTTTGGTGAAAAATGGTGCTCCAAATGGGTCTCAATTCCTGCTTTTTGAAAGACCTGTAAGAAGACATGACAATTCTCTCACTAGAAGGCTAATGCTGAAGGAAGGAGGAATCTTTTGGAAGAAGAGAGAAATAACCTAGTGAGAAAAGCACTGCCTGTCAAGAAATGTGGAGCTAATTCCTTATATGGTGCCGTGGCCCAGCCATATTTCAAGTTTCCCCACCAGGTAGCAACAAAGCCATCAGATTATTCTATGGGGTTAAAGAAATGGATAATAGTCCTAAGCATCACAAGAAAATACTTTGACACCGCCGAACAATACAAAACCCGCTAAGAATAATCTTTAATGGTCTTCTCTGCACTTAGGACAGGAAATTACATACTAGATCAGAAGAGTGGTCCTGTGTCTTGTCTCTGACCCTGAACAGTACCAGATATTTCAGAGGAAGATGCAAGAAACCCTGTACTGGATAATGATGGAACAATCTACTACACAAAGGGGGAAATTGTTTGACTCTTCTCCTTGCTCCTCCCCATAAACTTATATTATAATCATCTTTTTCCCCCTCTACCACCTACAGAACAAATCTGACCCTCTCTTTTCTAAAAGTCAAAGCCTTCCTACATGCTGATTATCTCCCGTTTTTCTTATTGCAACCTTTCCTCTGCCCTACCCAGCACCCACATCTCCTGGCTCCACTCCATACAAAACACGAGGGGAAGGCATGTTCTTCTTCTGACTTGATCTGGTCACACCCGCCCTTTGAATCCTTGCACCGGCTCCGCAACAACCACCACATCCCTGTGTGGTAACGGGTTGTCTTTACTTCCAAGCCCTCCCCAGTTACCACCCGAAGTCTCGGCCCTCCCCACCCGCTCTGCTCACCATCCCACACACCACCCTTTACCCTACGCGCTTCTGCGGGCGACGAACGCCCCCCCCCCCCACGCTAGCGGCTGTGCTGGCGGCTGTAACTGCGGGGCCCCGAGCGATCTCTCCGGACCCTTCACACAGCCACGAAGCACACGGGGGTCCCGGGCCCGAGGCCGCCCTCCCGCCGGTCCGGATACTCGGCGCTCGCTCGCCCCCGGACCGACTCCCCCGCGCTCGGCGCTGGCACAGGGGAGCCGCGCCGCCCCCAGCCCCGGGCGCTGCCGGTCCTCGAGGCCCGACCAACCTCCGCGCCCAGGGCCCGCGCTCACCGTTGGGTCGGGGCCGCTGCGCGAGACGCGACCCCCGCCGAGTCCGAAGGGAAGCTCGCGCCACGAGCCGGGACCTCCACCACTCGGCTCCGGCTCAAGCAGACACGCGCCTCCCCGTCCCCGTCCGGGCGCGCACCGCTGATGTCATCCAAACGCGACACTCCTCCTCCTCTCCCGGCTCGGTCCCTCCCCTGGAGGCCGCGGCTCGCTCGCGGGGGTCGCCGTGGCAACGCGACGTCAGGCGTGAGGCGGCCCGCTCCGGCGCCGCGCGGAGGCTTTGGGCTGAGGCAGGGTCAGAGCTGGCCCCCGCTAGCCGTCGGCCTGGGACGTCCGCGTGGATGGCGTCTCACGGCGGCCCTTACCCGCCCCCCGCAAGTTGCTCCTCGACGGCCGGCCGTGCGCTGCCCTGTCCTGCCTGCCCCCGTGCCTGGCCTGCCCAGCCGCGTTTCCCGCCCTAGCGCCTCTGGCCTGTCTGCTGTCTCCCTGGCAGACACGCCGCACGGCACCCTGAAAACCTGCCCCGGGCGCCTCTGCTTTTGTTTCGGTCGGCCGCGTGCCTGGGTCCGCTCGTTTCCGCTGCATGGCTACGTGAAGTAGCTTAACCGCGTCTCCCAACTCCCTGAAATGGAAGGCGACGCGCACACCCGCAGCTGATTCCAGTCGGATTTCATCCAGCCCATAACGACACCCCGGAGTGCGCGTTGGTTTGTTCTCCTTTTGAGTTTTACCGTTGAAAACCAAGCAAGCCCTGAGCAGAGGGATGCGAGCCCTTCATCTGAAAGCACGGTTGTAAGGAAAGCAAGAATGAACCGTGCAGTGCTGCACCTTTTTGTAAAACTCCTGACGCCTCCGGTTCATCTATGCTCCATCTAGGGACACGAGAAAAAAGTCTGAGAGGCAGCTGGGTGGGATCAGACAGAACTGTGAGGGGAAAGACACTTCAGGGACTCCTGGGAAAGGCTTTTGGACAAAAGTTTCCACTAATTCAGCAGGCCTATTGCTGTCAGTACCAAAGAAAGTTGTACTGCCCTGCTTCTAGTGTCATCTGAAAGGGTCAGTAAAATCCCAGGACCCAGGTCGTATCTGTAAACTTTTCAGAACTGAAATGCAGGTAATGTATTGTGTAGCTGACAGATAAAGGGGATTGGGTCAAGGGAGGATATAAATCCTACACCAGCAAGGCCAGAGGATGGAAAATTGTGCCCAATTATGTTTTATATAAGTGGCTTAAACACCATCAAATATTGAAAATGATCATCAAAATCCTCTTTAAAAATTATTTTTCCCCTTTTGACCTGAGAAGCTAGTCAACATGCAGGGAACATTCCAGTTAAGGAGGAGAAATTGGTGGAGTCTGGTGTTTCCTTTGATGCAGTCTTGTTTATTGACAAGGAATGTGCAAAGTCCTACTTTTCTGAACACAAGAGGAACCAAGAACAAATGGGAGTATGTTCTTAGATCACAGCCTCAGCCTCTTTAACTAACAGACTCAAAAGTTCTCCCTCTAGCTTTTTCCAGGGTCATGCTGTTCTCACAGGCTACTGCTTGGCTTTCATCACTCTGTTTCTCTCTTGGTTCTCGGCTGTTCTCTGTTTCTCTCTGTTCTGCTTTCTCACACACCCTGTACCTAAAATAATACTCAACAAAAGCCCTCCAACCTCAATTCAAACTCCTGGGCAGCTTCACATAAATCTTTTATCTTGAGTAGGGTCCTGTGATTAATTTATCCTTCCAGTTATGTTAAATGAAGGGTGAATTCACACCCTCAATATCAGCAAGGTTTTAACTTTACCCATAACAAGTCCAGTTCATAACAATAACCAAATTACTTATTCCTGTTGCCAAAGAGATTGTGACAAGGAACTCCAACTTGCCCTTTTTCCGTCTGCTGCTTTTTCTTCATAGACTGCACTAACCCCTTTCCTTTCAAGTACTACATGAATTTTATTTTCTCAATAGGATGTCAGTTTGCATGGTCTTCCCTCTGATAGACTGCTGACAAGTATTGTGACCTGGTAAGAGGGAAGCACTGTACACTTTCTGATCATAGTGATTCTTACCACACTTGCAATATTTTGATGATAGTTCATAAACTGCATCTTCTGTTTTCATTTTCAACAATATTCATGGTTGCAACTGGAACCTCAATAGTATCTCATTAAAAGCTAGAAAACAGAAAAGTCAAAAAGAAATTATTCTGTTGTGCCTCACACATAAGTACTGTAGTGCTGCCACAGAAGAGGTCATTTTAGACTGCTTAGATGGTAAGTCACAGGTCTTGACCCAGAGAACATGGTTATACATATATATAGTAGACATCTGAACGGAAGAGCCAAATCCAGTACGCTCCCGCAGAGATGCACCTTGTGCACATTGGTTCTCCCCTCACGTGCGCCATACGTGACTCCAGAAATCAGATGACCAGGACAGCACACTCCGACGCTACCAGCTGCGCAGCTGTCCGAGGAAATACGACAGAAAGCAGAGCCCTACGCGCGTGCTCTGGGGACAAGCGCAGACGGCCGCTCCAGCGCTTAGTACCTGGCCTCTGTTCAAGGTCACGTGGTGCGTGAGCGCGCCCAACGAACCCGCCCCTCCGAATCGCAGCGCTCGGCTCCGCCCGCTGCAGGGTGATGACGTAACAGCCGTGCGCCAAGCACCGGTTCGCTTGGTGAGCGCCGCGCGCTGCCGCCTGGGAAACGTGGTCGGCCCAGGCAGTTGCTTGGCTCCGGCCCGCGAAGGAGGCGGAGAAAAGCTGCTTTGCGGCTGCGCAGTGCCCCGCTCGCAGCCCACCTGTTGTGCGCGTGCGACCATCTCCGGTGTAGGCCGCTCGGCGGCGCCGCCATGCCCAAAGTCAAGGCGGAGAAGCGGGCCCGGCAGCAGCGCCGTGATGGCCCGGGCCCGGGCCCAGGTGAGCGCGGGGCCCGCGTCCCAGCCCGGCGGGGGAAGGCCGGGCTCCGGCCGTTGCCGGCTGGCCCAGGACGGGCGCTGCCGTGCGCCGCTGCTCTCCGGCCCGGGCCGCGGCGGTGCCGGCAGCGGGCACCTGCGGGGCCAGCCCGGGCGGCAGAGCAGCCGACGGGGCGGGGGACGAAGGGCCGCCACTCGCCCCACGGGACGCTCTCAGCACCGGGCCCGGCGCTTTCCCCGCCCGTGGGCGCCGGTAGCGAGTAGGTGGAGAGCCGCGCTCGGGGTGCGCTGCCGCCTCCTTCCCCTCGCCTGCGCATGCAGGGGCCGGGTGGCGAAGCCCGGCAGGAGCCTCCAGCGGCTGCCGTCTAGGGCCCTGCTGGCCGCGTGTCCCCAGGGAAAGCTGCGCACGCGGCGGGCTGTCCTCACGCCATGGTCTTAGTGATAGGCAGCTGTGTCAGACGGCCAGGCCCCTGCCCTAAAAGATGGCCTCTGCGTGCGCTGGTGGAAAAGGTAATTGTGGTTTTAGGTCATGGCGGTAGTATCTGTATGTCATGTATTACTTAACCCGAGTGCAGTGTCACCAATAATTGTCTTATTGTTTTACATTTGTTGTTCCCATCATCACTAATACCGGCCTTTCCAGCTGCTGTGGTGCTACTGAGAGCTCCCCTGCTTCTGGAATGTCACTGCTTTACAATCACAAGGTTATTGCATGCCCCCAGGGCCTCAGTGTACACACAGATCAATGGAAAGAGTGAGGCAGTGGTTCTTATAGCTGATCTCTTAGAATATGATACCTGGCATTGGCCACTGTGGGAAGACAGGATACTGGGCTTGATGAACCATTGGTTTGACCCAGTATGTTTACAGCAGAGGCCCAAATATGGCACACAGCTGAAGCACTGTACATGGTTGGGAAGGGTTTTTCAGTGTGGTTAATCCACCTCTTTGAGAGACAGCAATTTTCTGTCATCCTAGCTGCATCTATGGTGAGTGTTAGGTCAACCTAACTGTATCAGACAGGGCATGAGATGTTTCAGAACCCTAAGACATGTAGCTAGGGGGACCTAAGTTTCCCTTGTAGATCAGGTGTTAGACTGGTAAAGTGGTCTAGTTACAAAAAAAAAATCTGATTCACTACTTTGGAATTATAAAATCTAATTTGCTATACCAAAATAACTGTGATATTTTTAATGATAGTGATATAATTGGCTTGGTTATACCTTATTTTAGGTATCATGTTCAATACTGGAATTGGCCAGCACATCTTGAAAAATCCCCTCATTGTTAACAACATTATAGAGAAGGTTGGTGGTAACTGAACTTAACTAATTAAAATAATTTAGTCCTAAGAGTTGCATTCAAATGTTCTATCTAATAAAATTTATCTTTTAAGACAAATGCTTGTAAATAATTTACAGTACTACTTAAAGTTGGGTACTGTGTAAATCTGTGGTGCTTAATCCCTTCATTGCCTCTTGAAAGGTATGGGAAATATTAATTCAAACAGTGCATTTGGTGAAAGGTTTTTCAAGTGCCTACTCTTTTCCTGCAGAATGGACAAGGGTA
Organism: Mesoclemmys tuberculata; assembly: GCA_007922155.1. NCBI lineage: Eukaryota > Metazoa > Chordata > Testudines > Chelidae > Mesoclemmys > Mesoclemmys tuberculata. Next base: position 34,074,028 of record ML675629.1, on the reverse strand, counting down.
AAATCCTGGCCCCATTGAATTCAGTGGAAAAGCTCCCATTGTCAATGGAGCCAAAGTTACATGCAGGGTTTTATGTGCACACACAGTCATGATTTCCAAGTGGTTACATTTTCAAAAGGTTGCATGCATTTTCAAGGGATAGTTTTGGGTGGTTCAGCCTAAAATTTTCATTTTGCTTTGAAAAGCAAGTTCTCTAAATCTATTACCCATATACAGGATTCGCTCCATTAATGTCTGCATGTACTATTCCTTAAAGTTAAAATTACTTTGCAATATTGATCTCTTGGATTGGTTTCCTACAATCTCATTTGTTCTTAGGCTGCTTTACGGCCTACAGATGTTGTCCTGGAAGTTGGGCCTGGAACTGGTAATCTGACAGTAAAAATGCTAGAGAAAGTAAAAAAGGTAAGTATGAGTTAGGAAAAACTCATCTTGATCTTTCAGTGAACAAATTGCTACTGCTAACTGCTGTTAGATGAACAAATGAAAATGTGTCCAATTGCACTATTCAAATGGGGGGTAAAACTATCAATTCATCTCTGGGTGTTCATATCCTTGTACAAGTCCACTGATAGAGTAACAATGGTACTTTTAAAGCAAAGTTAAGAATATTTGATAGTTGGATGCTCAATGTAATTTTAATTGATCCATCTACTGTACTAACATTTGTGTTGGATCTTTACCATTTTACAAGGCATCCAACCATATTCAAGTAAAGAGTTGTGCTACACATGTGTAGTTCTCCTAAATGGCATTATCCTTGTGAAATTTTAATATTGTTGATATTTTTTGTGATAGTAAATGTGCATATTTTAATGTAAGATTTTTAAAAACGTCTGTAACAAAAGCTATTTCTTTTTGCTGAGATAAAAAGAAGTCTAATCATAGTACTAATTTGATTAAAGTTGCAATTGTACTGTTTTCAGGTAGTTGCTTGCGAACTTGACATGAGACTTGTGGGTGAACTTCAGAAGCGAGTCCAGGGCACGTAAGTACTAACACTGGAAATAACTCCACTGCATTTTAGGGGCCTGACCTCTTTAGAATGTGTATTGCTAAGATAATAGCATTGCATTTTTCCACCTGCAGATGCCTAGCAAACAAACTAGAAATAAAGGTTGGAGATGTGTTGAAAACTGACTTACCATTCTTTGATGCATGTGTCGCTAATTTGCCGTATCAGGTAGGGGCAAAGCAATTGCTGTGGAATAACAATTGAAATGAATGTTTGATTGTACTTGTTCAGAGAGGCCATGCTAACAGTGTTATTCTTTCCATAGATTTCTTCACCTTTTGTTTTCAAGCTGTTGTTGCATAGACCTTTTTTCAGGTATGTAGATGAGATTCTCTGGATTGCCTAATGCAAAACAAAGGCTAACTTTACAGAACATCTGATTTGGGATTATTTGTAAAGATTTCAGCCCTGCAAACCAATAGCCAGGAACTCTCCTCAGCATAGCACTCCCAGTGGCCATTGCCATTGGTAAACGACTAGCAAGAATTTGAGCCTTGGCATAATCAAGTGCAAGTCCCCCTAAAGTAAATAGGAGTTTGCTCCTGCTTACTCTAGAAAGGGTGATCTCAGGCCTAAGCAGGATGCCTTAAGAGCTAACAAGATTTGTATGGAGAAGTAGGGCAGACTTGGACTGGAGGCATTGCTGTTTAACTTGTTGGCAGTGATACCATGAACTGGAGTACTGTTGTTCCTAATGCCATTGATTAGATCTGAAGGACTAATGGGAATATCTATTTTTACTATATTCTAAAATTAGATCAGTATTGAGAAGCAGATAGCTCACTTTTATTCTAATTTGGCAGTTCTGCAGATTCAGACTCCTTGCTACAGTACTAATTAGTGACATTAGGTACCGTATGCCTATTAGCAGTCAGCAAACTTGTCACACACAATGCAAGATTGGTGATCAGCAGCACTTTACTTAGTGAAATACCAAAAAACATGACACTTTAATAAATACCTTAAAAATCAGCAGAAGCTGATCATTTACTATTTTAATGATTTTACTCAGGGAAAGTTCCTTTCAAAAGAATCATCTGGCTTTCAGAGGTCCAGAATGAGAAGTATAAGCAGCTGGAATTATTTGACTTAGATCATACATGTAAGATTGAGACTAAATTCTCTGTTTCCTTCTAACCACTAAGTACAAAGTGCCAAGTTCAGACCAAGTGTAAGCAAATGCAACTCTGGTTTGCTTACAGGTGTGCCTGAATTACACCAGGGCTGACGTTCTCTAATATAACACATCTCTGTGCTTGCTTGTAGATTATTGGACTTTTTTATTTTAAAGGCAGTAGGACTTCTAAGAATCAATTATTTGCAACATATTATTCATGTTTTCATTTCTTTAATTCTCAGGTGTGCAATACTTATGTTTCAGAGAGAATTTGCTCTTCGTTTGGTTGCAAAACCAGGGAGTAAACTCTACTGCAGACTCTCAGTTAACACTCAGTTATTAGCCCGTGTGGACCACCTAATGAAAGTAAGTGAAACTACATTTATAATCAATGTAGAAATACATGTCAGAGTGACGAGGCTTTCTCAAGAATGTGAATATTTGCTTCCTACTGTTTTAAAAGAGTTACCTAATTTTAATGGTTTAACAGGTTGGAAGGAATAATTTCAGGCCTCCACCCAAAGTTGAATCCAGTGTTGTCAGAATAGAGCCAAAGAACCCTCCACCACCTATCAATTTTCAGGTGAGATTCAAATACTTCAGACCATATCCAATAAAATAACTGAGTAGCGCTGTTCTATGTTTTATTCTGTGTGCTGTTCAGAATAGTGTAAAAGCAACACAGTACAGCTCACAACCTACATAAGTGTGTTTGTTTTAAAATAAAGTTTAAATAGGACTAAACATTGTCATAGCAATGGACTAGACCAGTGGTTTTCAACTTTTTTTTTTTTTTTCATTTGAGGGCTCCTAAAAAATTTCAAATGGAGGTGCGGACCCCTTAAGGAATCCACAGACCACAGGTTGAAAACCATGGGATTAGACATTCATTGCATCTCCATTGTACTGCTCCCTTCTTGATCAGGCTCTCATCTGAGTATTTTTCCAACACTTATCTGGTTGCCCCAAAAGCAGTCCAACTTTCCTCAAAACCCGTTCCTTCCCTGGAAGTGACACAGGCCAGGATCAACTATGGTTAGGTTTGCTTCATACTGAAAGGCAAAATCTCCTGGCCCAGCAGGTGGTGGTGGTAAAACCTACATCTTTTGTAGTGCTTTTCATCTATGGACTTGGAAGCGCTTAAGACATTGATGGCTGTTGGTAGTATTTCGCTCACCAAGAGCAAAGACGAGTCCATTAGGACCCAGAGATTACGAACTCTTGCTGACGATCAGCACTCCAGGGCAGTACTACTCTTGACAGGTTTTAATTTCTGTTTGTTTACATTTTCTAAGTATCACCTCAATCTTGCCCAGGTTCAGCCAAATGACTTTCTTCTAGCGATCTGGGTGATTGTTCAGTTTGCAATTAGGTAATGTCTTCATACTTTTGACAGTGAAGTCTTTAGCTTGTCGAGTTGTGCTATTACTAAGATATTTTCTCTTTGTCATTCAGAGCGGTCATGAAATTAATAGTAGGTAGTGAGGACTGGCTACTAGCAATCGTGTATTGCTTCAAGCAAATGTGCATTTTGTGTTTCAGGAATGGGATGGTCTAGTCAGGATAGCCTTTGTCAGGAAAAACAAGACTCTCTCTGCAGCATTTAAGTAAGTTACTTCTATTAGAGGGTGTTTGGGTGGTGTGTTGTATGGTTCCCCCCCCCAATTTAGAGTTTATCTAGTTAGTTGTTTATCCTAAGTACATGCCTAGCCGTCCTCCAGTCTAGTTCTGTAGCAAGCCATGTTTCAACAACCATATTGATCAAACCATTCAGGCATCCCCATAGTGCAGGGTTGGACAATTTACACTATGGTCATGGAACTCTTACACTGTGAAAACTTTCCATACCACCTAGGCAGCTGCCTTAAGAGATCACCCGATTCGTTCAATACAGTTGTTTCATCTTTATTATAAAAACCTCAAGCCACAGCATTTTTTTTTTTAAACCGGTTTCACTGTAGAAAGAATTGTATCAGATTTGTTATATTGACTCATTTTCAGATCAAGTGCAGTGCAGCAGCTGCTGGATCAGAATTACCGAATTCACTGTTCTATACATAACATTGTAAGTAGAATTTTTTTTCCTTTTTTAATGTGTTAAATGTAACATACAATGTGAGCCGAATATATTTAAAATTCAATATAGGCAAAATGATACAAAAAACTTTAATCCAGAAGTTATAGCCTATCAAAACAAACATTACCTAAGAGTACCTTTGAGTCCAGAATATCTAAAATAAAAAGATCTAAGATCCTCTAAACTTACAATGAAGGTTTAAAAAAGAATATTGATTCCACTGATGTCTCCAGGGGTGTAATTTACTCTTCCCCCACAACTAAGGACTGCTCTGGGCTTGGCATAGTATAAAATAATTGACACTATGTATTTGAAAATATTTCTAGTGACTCATGTACAATTCAAGGTGTCTGCAAAAATCTGTAAACAGGCATCGTATTTAGCTCTTTTAATAAGATCTGTTCCTGATCCTTAAAAGAGAGTGGTTGCTCAAGCTATTTTCAGCCTCAGCAATCTATTATGTATAGAATTATACTTAACATCTATCAGTACTTTTTAAAAAAAATGTACTGTAGTTCCATATTTTAATACTGGCTGTTGTGGTATATGCTATGCTGTCCAGTTCTTTAGTCTTCCTAACTCGCATGGTACTGCATCCAACTTCCAGTTTGTTGTAAGGACACGGATTATTCAAAACATACATTTTTCTCAGGACTTTGATCTATTTATACATATAGAGTCAATCACTGATATAAAATAAACAGCTTTTTAATGAGGTAGTGGTAATCTAAATATTCTAGAAAAACTTCTACAGTATCTGAAATATTTATCCATTGATTGTTTGTATCCGGATTTTTTTTTTTCTTCCTTGGGTTGGGAAAGGGGGAAATAATTTCAGGGAGCTTGTCAGAATGATGAGTTGACCTAGTCTAAGGTTCAGTAGGTGAGTCTGGGTGCCAAGATGGCTGTATCTCCATAATTTTAAATGTCTTTAATGTAAGTGCTGAATATTTCAGAAATTTAATATTGTCTTTGCTTTAAGGGAGGTTATGAAATTAAGCCGGGCTACACAGCTTTATGTACGTGCATGCATTTTGGAATCTGCAAACACTTACAAAAGATTGAGTTTATTTGAATCTCTTTGCTTTGTGAGCTCCACCTTTTTTAGTCTCTCTTGCTCTAAAGAGTGCAAGGTGTTGTATTTTAGAACCAGATAAATCCAGCCAAAGCACAAATGTTATGTATTTAAACTATTTAGATTGTAAACAACATACAGGACCAGCATCTTTTGCTAAATTTAGTGTGGATATGCTCAACTTTAAAATGGGTTGAGATGACTTTTCAGCAGGATTAACTGGTAACAAAATTAGAGCCAGCATAGTAGTTGAGGGCTAGTGTGTTCCCTTTGGATGCTTAAAATCAGGTTCAGGCTACCTAATCATTGTCTGCATGCTTAGCACAGGAAAGGTATGTCTGCACTTAGTGGCACATAGTGTACAGACACTGCAGGCCTGGCTAGCACAGGTATAAATAGCAATGTAGGTGGTGAGGCATGGCCTAGGCGACTAGAGTACCCTACACACCTGAATCCCCACAGTATATATCCTACATGGTATCTCAACCTGCCCAAGCATGCCTGCCACATCTGTCCTGCTAGTTTTAGTGGTGTTGTGTCCTGCTGCTGGTGTCTTTCTCCTACAGTGAACAGCTCCAGGGGTGCAGACAGCAGGGAAAGGCCCAGGAGCTCTGGGCTGCCTCTCCCCTGCCACATGTAGTTACACCTTGTAATGACAAGTGTGGAAGCAGCCTGCCTTTCACTGCAGTGTGTAATGCCTCTACTCTGCCTGCTACCATAAAGAGTACACATAGCCAAAGGTGCACATGAAATAGTCATATTCAAGTAGCACCAGCACCTCCGCTGTCGGTGCTGTATGACTAGAAACGTAAGCATGGTTCGTTCTTCGGTGTACACATACCTCCCAACATTCAAAGTCACGAAAGGGGTTGGAGCCTGTCTCCAGGGAGAGGGATGGGGCAGGTCCTGCCCCTTGCAGTAGGGGAAGAGCCGGGAGTTGTAGAATGAATGCAAAGCAGCTTGTTCTGCAGCAACACCTGCCCTGCAGGGCTGGCTGGCTCAAGTCCCTGTACTGCGTATTGCGACCTGGATCCTAGCACATGGATTACAACCCAGCTCAGGTTTAGCCCTGCTGGGCCAAATCTGAATGAGTAGTGTTGCAACCCTGTGCACCAGGCTGCAGTGCCACTCAATCAGATTTGCTACCCTCACCTGTCAAGAGCCAGGCCAAACCTAAGTAGTGTTGCAGCCCTGGGCAGCAGGGGTCAGGTCACAGTGCCTAGAGCAGAGAGCTTAGTCCACCCATCATGTGGAGCAGGAGCTGCTTCACCAGGAGGCTTGTGCATCAAAGCAGGACAGTCCTGCAAAATCCAGGACTGTTGGGTGGTCTGTGTATACCTTGCTGAGAGAACCACAATCCCAATTTTTTTTAAAAGCATCATTTATTTGGAATGGTCCGTCCCCTTGATCTATAGCGCAGGTTGGGTGTGGTGTTTGGATACCTGAAGACCTGTGGAATGAACAAGCTATTAATCTGTATTGTATCTTACATTGACAGGAAATACCAGAAAACTTCAAAATTGCAGAGAAAATACAGATGGTTCTAAAAAATACAGGTTTCTCTGAAAAACGGGCTCGCTCAATGGATATAGATGACTTCATTAGGTAAACCCATTACCTCTGCATTCCCTTCATACTTTAAACACTTCCTGTGCTCTGTTCTAAAAATTCAAGCACATCCCTAACATCATAAAACCGACCAATTTGCATCAGGGGTTGGATTGGGAAAAAAACACCACTTGCTTTCGATATGAGATGTTGACCGATTGACATGTTATAGATCCAGTGAGGTACATTAGTCAAACTGTAGTAGTCTAGGATGATTTTAGGTCCAACAATTAACCAATATTTGTGGAATCCCCAGCCTATATGAAAACAATCTGGATTCTGAACAGAAGACTCAACTTCTAGACTAGTAAGAATTGAAAACTTACCCTAGACTACCATGATCTCAGTATTTTGTGAAGAGCGGTATTTTATATACATCCTTAATCTCATTTTTATTACACATGATGATGCCACAAACAGGCTCAGAGCAACAAAACACATTTGAATCAAATTTCTGTTGAAAAGGAGATTACATAAGGCCTGGAAGTAGTAGCTTATCATGGAAGATCCTGATCCTTCTGTATGAAGAAACATGGGATTAAACTGCTGTTTACAGCAGTCTGAAGTACCTAATTTTCATTCCATAAATTGCATAATAAGAGTAGGAAAAGTTACCTTTTAATTTTCATCTTCCCTGAAGTCTTGTACATCTCTTCCTTGGCATTCCTTTGAGTTTCTAGCAGCATTAGATAATTTACAGGAGAATCCTGAAACTGCAGCTGTTATATTAATAATCATGTGTTGTCTTGTTGCTTGTAGTCAAATTTAATAGACAAATCCCATCCCTTCAGAATATTTTAGATACATTATTGACTCAGATGTAGCAGTCCGTTAAAGAAATGACCTAGAACCCCTCAGCACAAGGAAGTATATACTTGCTTCCTTTTCTATACTATTATCTATCTATTCGTTGTTCAGGAAATGGGACTTGCTAATGAGGCACTGAGCTCTTGTCTCAGGTGAACAAGGGGCATTAGTCTGCTATAACTAATCACAATTTCTTGTGACTCGAAGTGACTCACCATGACTTGCTGCTGGCAATCTGCTAAATCAATTGCTGTTCTTTGGTAGTGCAGGTTAAACTGACTTGTAGACAAGGTTGCACTAGAATTACATGTGGCCCGAACTTCTACAGTCATGCTTACTACTACTCCTTCACACAACCCTACTAACAGCTGTTTGTTGTAATGATTGGAACAGAAAGTAATATTTTAAGACTTTTCTCTTCCTACCCACTCCCCTCATCTAGGTAGTTTTGGAAGTAAGTGTTACTGTGATGTACAAATAAATAAATGTAACCTGACCATTTTAATTTTTCAGAGTGCTGTATGGCTTCAATTCAGAAGGCATCCATTTTTCATAAATGGCTGAACTGGGAGCACTTTACATTCTCTGGGAAGAATTGAAATGTTACATGGACAACTGTTCAGATGAGGAAGAACTCTCATGTTGAGAGTGATCACCAGCATACAAAGTACATTGAAATGACTGTTCACAGTACTTATTTGAAGACAATCGCTGTAGAGCAGTGTTGCATTTTAAAATTGTAATTGTCAAGACTACAGCTATGCGACTCCACTCCACCCCCAGATTCCCCTTTTAAATGTATGCCATGATATTAAGTGGCTCCAAAGGCCCAGCATTAAAGCCTTTGCTTCTTGAACTTTGCATCTCCTCGTGCCATTACAACATTCATAATGGAACTCAGATTCTGTCTGGCCACCAGAGAAGTATTTGTAGCTGGTGGCATGATTCCCATTCCTGAACGTTTAGAATAAATTAAGTATTTTTTAAATAATTGTCTTTATTTTGCTTTCTGGTAGCTACCAGTGGCCCTGGTGTATTGGAGAAATTGCTGCTGGAATGAGCAGATCACCAGTAGATATTTCTCCTCAATGTAAGGGCAGTTAACACAAGGCACACTGCCACTCTTGCTATCAGGTTGCATAGCCAAGGATTGAGGATGCCCAAGAATGCAGTAGGCTTTAGGAATCCAAACATGTTTTCAGCTGCAGTTACCTCTGTTACTGCTCTACTCTGAACTATATTCAGAGGAGACACAGAATGTGATACTACCATTTTCACACACAACTCTTAAACTGCAGTTACTGGAATGAAAGTATGTTGCTGTTAAATGGTTTCTTAAGCTTCCTCAATCATACTTTACATTTAAGTACCTCATCTGTTATAGCCCTCAAAGTGCTTTACAGGACTGGGTAAGCAGTATTGTCCTATTTTACAGACTGAGGCACACAGATTAAATGTCAATGGCAGAGCTGGGACCAGACCACTACTGCACTCTCCATACCTTTCTTACACAACGCTAGGATTTGCAGTAATCAAACTGGCTTTTCACTAAAACATCTGCATAAATTAAGTACTGTGTATATTTAGTTTCAATAGAGATCCAGATACTTAAATACTTCTGAAATTGTAGTCTTAAGGGGCACTCTTCAGTACTTTATATCAATGATTATTGCCAGATTACTGCTAAGCAAGCAGAAGTCTGTTTCTTGCATGATTTTTCCCCATAAGTCTCCTATAATTTAATTTAACATTGCATATAGTCAGCCATCTGTTGCAAATCTAATGGAATAACGATAGTTGCAATATTCCATTTTTGTTAATGAAACTTACAAAATACTGCAAAAAAGTATTAATACTCTTGGTATTGTAGGAGCCTCATTTCCTATTTCTAAAAGAGAGTCCTTATTTAGTCTGAATTATAGGTTAAGTGCTACAGGGCCACACAATCAAATAGCAGTTAAAGACAATAAATGCTCCTATGCTAACTGCCTATGTTGAGAGGAGTGGTAGGCAAAGCTAGGCTAACCTATGAACACATTCTTTTAACACCCTCTTCCCCCTGCCTATGAGGAATTGGTTGATGGCCTTAAGTACATAATCTGTAAATGCAATAATTGGAGATGGGGTTCTTCTAGCATATAACAAGGCTGATACAGAGCATCTTGTAAGAAACAAGCACGTCACTCTACCTGTCCTAAGGCTGATTAAGAGTCTTGGCAAGAGGGCCACCATTTACCTTAGGATAGCATGACAGCCCTCTTCTTCCAGAGTGCAAAAAATTTCCCCCTTAAGCAGCAGCCTATGCAAAACTGGCCAAGTCTAGCTTGGCAGCTATCTCCATGCAGTAGCTGACATTCAGCAGCACTGTTTCTGTTCTGAAACTCAGTAAAAACTAGGGTTTTTTCTATATAATGCATACTTTGGTAAGATTTAGACTCAGTTTGGGCTTGCATAGAGGGAAGTTAGATAATAATCAGCCTTAATCGGTGTGGTATCCTACTCTTTTAAAACCTAAAATCAGCAAGAGTAGCTTTTCTACAATAACTTACACTTAAGGCAAGAGTTTATCACCCTTTGCAAAAATGTGTTTACCGTATAAAGATATCACTGGCCATCTACTGTAGCAGAATGTTCCTAAGAAGCTATTTTCCCTGGTTTCTTTTAAAGTGGCTCATACTTCTCTCTTCCCTTTCCATCATTAACCCACGATTCCTTTTGTGATGTGAGACTAGTGTAGGGGACAAGAACTAGTCAGTGAACATGTTGAAATCATTTAGCAAAGAATAATGATCTTTCTCATCAGTGATGAAACTATTAACAAAAGTAAAATGTATTTTGTAAGGAAGTATTAAATTGGGCAAGTACAGAAACATCTATCCTCTAAAATAGAGCAGATTTGTAGTTAACCTAGCTGCAGTTTCTCATGAAACCTACAGCCATCTGAACAGCCTCTACCATTCTTGATTTGCAGTTTGGTGAAACAATCCATAATGAATCACATTTAGATTACACTTTTCACAGGATCTCAAAGCACTTTTATGTATTACAAGACTCTCTTTACACAGACAAAAGAAGGAGGTTGTGACTTGCTCTAAAGGACCACCACCCACAATACCCTGACTTCTTGCATATAAATCCTCCACTTAATGATAGAGCTCAAACCCTGAGGCAAAGTGAGATTTAGACTAACCAATTCACATCATTTTAGTTCAAGCTTTCAGTTTAAAAGGGGGAATGCTTTTAGCCTTGCACTGTAAGTTACTATTAACAGAAACTCTTGTTAGTTTTACTTAGTTATCAAGTAAAATTTCCTCAACTTATGATGCATTGCATTCTTAGATGAATGCTATGAAAGATCAGTACATTTTGATATAGCTGTTTCAAGACTGAAGTCAGTAAAACGCTCACATATAATACAAGCCTGTACAGAAGGGTTGTTACTATAAAACAAAACACCCATTCTAGCACCATGTGCCTTGTATGTGATCTTAAAAAAAACCACTTAAATCTATTTGATAGATATGATCACAAAATAAATCCCTTCCCAAAGCAAATGCAAGATTCATAAAAGTAAATTCTCATCTCTAATTTAGGTTTCATTGTTTAATTTATTAAACACATTGTGTAAAATCTACATTGCTGTTTCAGCTTTCATGTTTACAGATAGGAGCTTTTTATCCATGATGCAACAAGGGTCTCCCATAGCCTACCTTCCCATGGGAGTTACAAACATTAAATGTGGAGAATCTCTGGCTCATTTAGCTCTCTTTTCATTGCCTTCCCTTTATTTCCCTTCAGTCCCAGCATAAATGGGCTTGTGTTTCAAAAAGCATTTAAAACCATTCCCAGAATATACTGATATTCATTCCTGGAATCTGTCCTGGAAACAGGGAGAACTCAGAGAGGGCTACAATTCTTTGTCTGAAAAAAGTTCTTACATAAAAGGGCAACTTTTTTCTTTTGGACACTGACTTGCAAAAATATCTCAAGTGCCACCACCTAAAAAGTGCTGGATACATTTGGTGCTATTTGTGAGACTTCAGGTACTTGTGGGATTTGTATAGCATTATGTAGAGTTTGTGCAGCCTATTGTGCAAATCCCCAAATGATGCAGATTCACACCACTTTTCAGCTGCTGGCACTGTACAAAAGGGAAAAATATGCATTAGCTACTTTCTTTAAAGCAACAGTACTACTCAATACAAACTATCTGCAAACTACAGTTAATGCACATGTAAGTTGTCATGCATCAGAAGCCAAATTTTTAATAGTATGTCAAAAGGTATTTGTTTATGCTATTAACTGGATCCCTGAACTTTTAGAGTCCTCCTACCCATACGTAGAGATCAGATTGCACCTTTATCCTAGACTGCGTTATCACACTGGAACACATACTGTATATCTGTATTATCCTAAGATACAACTCTCCTCCATACTTAAATGTTACCTTTTATTATACATCAACTAATTTATATTGTTGTCCTTTACAAAGAAAATGTTAGAATTATATAACCATTCTTTATGGTATTCAAATAAATCATGATTCCAGATTTATACAAGGAGGATGAAATGTCCAGCTGTTTGGCCACTCTAGCAGCTCTCAGTTCCTGTTCAATGATATGGTACATCGTGTGAAATGAGATACTCACCAAAAAAAGTCTCGAACACGTTAAAAATGTACACACAATAAAAGTAATTTACATGACAAATAAGGAATGTCATTTATTAAGGCTGTGCTTCAGAAAGGACGTTTCGGGTCAAGTAGCCATCAAGGCACAGAATGGGAAGAGGTGAGCACAGCTGTCTCTAGAAGAGGAGTTATGTACAATCACTGATGAGGTGTGCATGCACGCAAACAATTTAAAACCGCACAGCTGGTCTTTGTAACAAAAACTGAACATTATTAAAAGGAAACAGTGAAGTTTTTAAAGTCCACAGTTTTACTTCATTATTTAAAAAAAAAAGTCAAAAGATTTCCAAAACATAAAATTCACAATTTGAATAAATGAAACATTTTAAACAAAGTGCTTCACAGCTCTGAACCCTGCATGGTTGTGCTGTGCTGTCTGGTCTAGAAGCATTTTGGAGACTTCACTGAAGTGTGTCACACAAAACTGAAAATGTCATTCAGGTGAAAGAGAAACTGGACATTTCCACAGATACTTCCAAAGTTTTTATGCTTTCAAGTAGTTGAGTTCTTTCAGCCACCGTCTCAGAACAACTGTATGTTACAGCAGTAAAGGTTCGGGGGATCCGTTAGCAGCAGAGGCCCATTTCAAAGGGCACGTGGTCTCTTCGGATTGATCTGTTTACTGGCCTGTTCCTCCTCTTGTAGAGCTGCCCGGAAAGATTTCACTTTATCTTTAAAAAAAAAAAAAAAAAACACACCCAAGGAATAAATGCCCCTGTGCCTGTGTTCAGTGTGGTTTGTAGCTAAGGCTTTAGGCTGCAAGTCTCTCACCAGCAAAGAGCACAAAGTTGTTGCATTCCATCATACACAAGTGCAGAGGCTACGGACAACAAGGGACCAGGAAAGATAATGGACATTTTTGAATACATCAGCTCAAATTCAATACTCCTCATACAAAAAGTTTCTTAGCAGCCTACTCCCCTCTAAGGCCTTACTCCTGTTTCTAGGAAGCTACCATAGGAGCACATTCAATGGAGGGGATGCATCCCATGAACTGCCTGTCCTGCTTATTTATATGGCACCTGTATGCACAAAATCTCCAACTGACATGTGCAGGATTAAGCCCCTAACGTGTTTCTACATATTAATGCAACTTCCAGTGCGATCTTTAAAATCTCTAAACTTGGATTGGAGACTGTTCTTACTGACATGACTGATCAAACATCTAAATGCAAATGATGCCTTGCAGAATCCATTATTTTCCAGTCACCCAGAAACAGACTTTTGTGACTACAGTTACACAACAAATGCAGAACGGTTACTAACTTTTCTGAAAAACTCTTGGTTCTTCAAAATGTGTTGCTCATGTCCATTATGCGTGTGCAGCTTCCAGAGATTTTTCCATCAGTGGTATCCGTTGGGTCAGCTCTAGCACCCTTTGATGCCAAGCGCACTCATGTGCTAGTATTAGGGGCTTGGTCGGACTGCACCCTCTCAGTTCCTTCTTGCTGGTTACCTCTGATAGGGATAGGAGGATGCATCATGGAATGGACATGTGCAGCAACACATCTCAAAGAAAGGTTACAGAAAGGTTAGTAACTATTTTTCTTCTTCGAGTCCTTGTACATGTCCATTCCATGTTAGGTGACTCCCAAGCAGTACCTTAGGAGGTGGGCTTGGAGTTCATGTATATGCAGACTGCAACACTGTTTTCTACCAAACGGCATCATCTGCAGCCTGTTGGGTGATGGCATAGTGGGAGGAAAAGGACTGCTGCTTTCGGAGCTTCTTTTTGGGCACCAGTGAATGCAAACAGTGCCAAGAATCCCATAGCACAGAAGCAGCACTCTGTACCGACATCGAGGTGTTCAGTACCAAGTCCAATCGGCTTCGCTCCAACGCCTGAGTGTGACTTCCATTAGGCTGGACTTCAACTTTGCCTCCCTGTCCTTCATATGAGGATTGAACTGGCAGCAGAGCTGACAATGTTCTCATATGAGAGTCTCCCCCAGACACTTCAGACAGCTGGAGTGTCGGATGCTCAATGGCCTGGGCTTGCCGCAGGCAGCATAGGGTTTAAAGCCCAGAGACCAGGGCATGTCCGGCTCCAGGAGAGGAGGATGCCCCACTAAACAGATGTGAAAGTCCAACTAGTTATTTACACTGACTCCTAAGACGACAAACTGAAGACAACATCTCTTGAGAAAAAGAAAAGAGGGATGAAGGAAAAACAGCAAGAACCACTGAGAATCACCTTGCTGAAGCAAGATAAACTGTTCCAGTGACTGTCACAGGCAGTAAGAAGCAACCAAGAGGATACAGAGCCAGCTGTGCCCCTTCTATTGGTGCATGAGTGTGCAGCACCAGAGGGCACTAGAGCGGACCCAACAGATACCATTGACGGAAAATCTCTGGTGACAGTACAGCACACACACGCATGTGCATGAAATGGACACGTGCAAGCGTTTGAAGAAGTATTAAAATACTAAGAAATGGGCTGGAAGAGAAGGGTGCCTACAGGTTTGTCACGGTCTTCCTTTCTCACACCCAATAGCACAAAAATCCATAGATAATTGTACAGCTTCACCCACCAACAAACAAGGAGATAAAACTGTCAAGTTGGGGCCAGTACAGAGAAACTAGTCCCTAAATCTCTGAGAGTTGGGGTCCTCATCACCATGAACACTACTCTCCAAGGGGAGGAATGGGAGAAATACAAACAATTGCTGAGCAATAATTTCCTTTTGCCTTAAATCTCTTTTTCCCCATTCTACAAAGGATTTATAAGCAGCAAGTGTATGAGGCAGTATGAATAGAGGCAAGAGTTTATCCTAAATAGCTCTGCTTGCAGCACCCATTTCAAAGGCAGCCTGTAAAGATTTTAAAAGAGCATCATGTCACCCAAATTGCTGCTTTACCAAAGACACTGCCAACATCTACAAACTTCTCTTCCGAAGAGGAAGCAATCTTCTAGGTCAGTGGTCCTCAACCTTTCCAGACTACTGTACCCCTTTCAGGAGTCTGATCTGTCTTGACGTTTCACTTCACTTAAAAACTACTTGCTTACAAAATCCGACCTAAAAATACAAGTGTCACAGCACACCATTATTGAAAAATTTCTTGTTTTTACCATATCATTATAAATCAACTGGAAGATAAATATTGGACTTACATTGCAGTGTATCGTACACACAGCAATATAAACAAGTCATTGTCTGAAGTTTTAGTACATACTGATTTCACTTGCGCTTTTTATGTAGCTTGTTATAAAATAAGGCAAATATCTAGATGAGTTGATATACCCCTCTGCGTACCCCGAGGAGTACGTATCCCTCTGGTTGAGAATCACTGTTCTAGTTAATGGGCTCACAGGTGGCACAAGGAAAGGATAACCTGCTTTTGTTGGATTAAGTGTAATCCACTGACTAACATACAAAGTTTTACAGCAAGAGCTTCAAATGTGTGACCCATGGGACACATCCAATAAAGGCATTCATGTGGCCTGCAGGACATATTCAGATTGTGCAAAATCTAAGCTTTTTTCTTTCTTTTTCTTTTTTTTTTTTTTTTAAAGGAACTTTCCAACACTATGGTTTCAAAGAAACCCCCCCAGCTGTAACGATGCAGCGGTATCTGCCTGAGTCCACATATATCCAAAAACAATGACTCAGAGTTGGGAACTCCATTAATCTCACTGGAATGAGCAATTCTGCTGTGAGGAGTGGCTCTAGATTAGATATAGTTTGAAGAGACAATTTGGGGCACAGAGAAAAATCTGCATTTGGACTTGATTGAAAGATGTGTTGATAACAAGCTGCAGAAATGAAGGCTTTTGAGCTGAGGACACATTGGTAAGCAAGAGCTGTTCATATCGGATCTAAACTGTGCTGGGCAGACACAGAAGAGTGACAATGTAAGAGAAGCAGTCTCCCCAGCCTCTGTTACACAGCCGGGAAATGCAGCAGTTGGGAGTTAACTGGTAGACTAGTTATTTCTCTCTGCCTTATTTTCCCTTTCCCTGCAATTTCATTCAAACTCTGTCCTTACTTTGTTGTTTTGGATGGGCTGGAAGGAGACAGACAGACAGACAAGAGAGAAAAAAGCTGGAAGACTGAGCGTAGGTTCCTAACTTTCTGGATAAAGGGGGCAAAGTGAAGAATTTTTCCTCTGTACTGTTACTGATAGAACAATTGCTTCCTTGGTCCCATGTAATGGAGATATACTGCTCTCTCTGTAGAATCTGGGTTGTAGGACGGAGGAAAAGATGCACAACAACGTTCAGTTATAGCTCTTTACCGTTAGTTAGTCCCTTTGATGTATGAAAACTCACAGCTAATAATGCGTACCTAGACACATTTTTCACAGGTTGGTCACAGCATAACTAGCAAGTTTCACAGATGTATTGCGCAGCCACCAAATTTACTATTTATGCCATGACCAACCCATGGAAAACGTATGATTTCTCCACAGCGTTTCTCAACCTGTGGGACCCAACTCAAAAGGGGGTCTCAAGCCTATTGGGGGGACGGTAGTATTCCCACCCTTACCTCTGCGCTGCTGCTGGCAGTGGCGCTGCCTGAAGCCGGGCGGCGGGAGAGCAGCAGCTGTTGGCCGGGCGCCCAGTTCTGAAGGCACTGCCACCACTGGCATGCCACCTTTGCTTCTGTGCTGGCAGCAGTGGTGCCTTCCGAGCTGGGCCAGCCGCTGTCGCTCTACGCTCTGCCTTCAGAGCTGGGGGCCGGAGCCCGCATTTCACAGGCTGTGACAGGGTGCTCACAGCTGCGAATTTGGTAGGCCCCAAACAGACGTGAGCAAAATCACAGCCTTACCTCGGAGTTCAGTCAGAATGTCAATTTTTTGTTCTAGGATTGCTTCAAGTTGCGTAGCATAAGAATCCACATCATAATCCACTTCTTCGGTCATCTCGAGAAGGGCTTTCTCATCCTCCAGCCACCGAATAGACTCCTAACAAGACGAGACGCAGGACAGCTGAATGCAGTAGCTAAAGGCCAAGTTTGAAGACAGACAGCTGAATTCACGAAGTCTTTCTGCTTTCCCAAAGCTAGTGATACCGTTACTAGACAAATATTAATTTCAGGCATTGTGATGGATTCACTTCAGGATCTGAATTTGATTTTTGCTTTCTGTATAGCAAACTGAAGGTGTCTAATATGTTTTATACGTGGTTCCTTCATTTCAGTGACTGTCAGGAACAACCAAAGATAGTGGCACCAATTCTCAGCTATAGTCTGGAGTACTCAGCCGCAGGCCACAGAAAGAAATCACAGCTTTATGCCACCTTTGTAGCCTTGATACAGGGACACCATACACTGAGCTAAACTGCTGGTGCAAGTATGTGTTGGCTGCCCACAGCTCCAACGGGCTATTCTGACATCCTGGGAACAAGGACACTCCTAGCCACATCCCCAAGCAAGCTGTGGGGGAGGGATGTGCGCCACAGGAGCCACTACAACAGCTCCATTCCACCAGAGGATTTCCCTACAATGAGGAAGAGCTCCAGGGGCTGGCTAAGCCAGCTTTAGTGCAGCTTTGCATTCCAGAGTGTTGAAAAGCGGCCCTATGGCAAGGGAGAATGAGGCTCATTGGCTTAAACTGGTCTATAATGGAGATTACCCCTGCCGGCACACAGCCCCTAGCTACCCCCTGCCTGCACCCTGAGCCACCCCCCTGCCGGCACACAGCCTCTAGCTACCCCTCTCTGCATCCTGAGCAGTTTTCAAACTCTGTGAGTTGAGCCACCTCTCCTTTGAGTTATAAATTTTGCACACAGCCTCCCCCGTCAACCTAGACAGGCTGGCTGGCCTGCTGAGGTGAGTCTGGGGATGGAGGCACTCGTGCCCTGGGTCTCTCTGTGAGGGACGGGCCCCAGCTCCACGGGGCCCTGCCCTCACCCAAAATAAAAGTCAAATTACGCCGATGCCCAAGGGCCCTCCACTGCCCAGCGGTTGAAGCCCAGAGCCCTGCAAGGCTAAATCCCTGAGAACCCGCACTAGGCCCTGGAGTTCTGAGCACCTCTGATTGAGGCAATTAAGTCCCAGTGACTTTCAATAAGGGTTATGCTCTTAGCTGGCTACATCACATTTAAAAATGGGACTCTCTTGAAAACTTTACAACAGGCTAATATTTCAGGCCCAGAGTGAAGTTATTTGTATCAGTTGTGTTTTGAAAGTAAATTTGTCAAAGGCCTGTACAGCACAGAATAGGCACTTATTTAATTTGTTCGGGTAAATCAAATACATTTCCGTATCTGTTCTAAAATCTACTATTCTGAATCTTAACTAAATACACGTATATCACCTTAAAGCTTTTTAAAAATACTTTATCTTTCAATGGCCAGGAGAATTATTCTAATCAGACACAATCTGCAAAGGAATATTTTAATAGGGAATTTCTAAATACTCACTTCCCCAAAAAGATTATTACACTGAGCACTATTCAACTTGCTATTCAAGTTGGCAACGTTCTTTAATCAGAATACTAAGTGCAACTTTTGTAGAGGGATTTTGTAGTAAGAAAACCAGGTTAACTTGTTACGATGTACCTTCTCAAGACAAAATACCCAACAACATAAAAAATAATCCTAAGTAAAAAACAAAAATTCATTATTTGTATTACAGTAGCACCTAGCAGTCATGGATCAGGAACCAATTGTGCTTGGTGGTATTTCTTCTAAATGGAGTAGCTTGTAGTGAAAGAACTGACCCATCTAGCTCTGTACAAAATAACTGCAACTAGAGGCAGGTCTGTCTGCTGAACCCAGCCTCAGACTTAGTTGCTTGTGGACACTAGTTAGGGTGCGTCATTTTTTATAATCATCCTTGGTTTGTACATACAGTCTTTTGCTTATTCAGTCAAATTTCAAGCTCACATTGTGGAATTAGTGCCAAATAAGCTTCATTCCGCAACATTGGAAGGAATGGTTAAAACCCGAAAGGAACCAAAGCAGAAAAATTAACTCAATGCTAAAAATGAACAGTAACTGCTCTATACTAAACGTGACTGTTGTAACAGACTTCTATAGAGCCTGTAATGTATATGTGCCCCGAGGTCATTTTGAGTAAACTGCATAACAACATAGAGAATGCTCACGCAACAAAGACAATTATTGCCCAAACTAAGCTGTTCCCGAAAGTTTAGCTATCTGAAATGGAAGCTTATCAGCAGACCTGTTGACCGTCAAGATAACAGAATCTGCTAAATCAAAAATTCTGCTAAATCAAAGAATCTGCCCAACAACAGCAAGTCACTCCAAGGCATGTCACTTGCCACAGGAGGGGCAAAAGCCCCCTCACAGGCATGGAGTTTGCTGGTTGGACAGTAGCCAAAACGTCACAATTGGTTTAAGCAAGCAATACGCTGGGGTGGAGATATACAAGGTTGTCAGAAGAGAGGCAAATTGGACGAGCCACGCATCACAAGGGGTGCACCAGAATCGCACCGCAAAGATGGCCTGATCAACCATCATTGCCTCTCCCCAGCTCACTGCTCAAGAAAGTATAGGGCATTAGAGCTGGTAACCTGGGTGTGAATGCGATAGAGATTCCACCTGGAGGAAAACCCGGGAACGTAACATAAAGAGTAAGGAAATTTGGCCATAAACTTTTATTGTTTTGTTGCAACTGAGTTCATCCATCTATGTGGTAAGTATTAATTAAATGTTTAGCTGTAAGTAAGTAAGTATATATTTAGTGTATTTGTGTTCATATGACTAGTTGTTAAAATCATAAGTTTTAAGTGTTAAGTTTTAAGTTGAAGGAATTGTAAAAGGATAAGGAGAAACAACTTGTGATAGAGAGAAAACCCTCAATAAATAGTAAATTTGAATTGAACAGAGAACGTGTGTCGTTGAATAATAGATTTATGAGCCGTTGACCAAGTCTTGGACTAAGACAGGTTTCAGCCGCTCTCATCCGTCCACAAGTTGGTCAGATGAATAGCAAGGGGGGCCTGTCTGAACCTAGTGACTCAATGGACAGGCGGAGTGACTGCAGCCACAAGGCTATCCTTTCCCCTTCCCTAACTCATGAGCCTTTGTAGCTCCGCTGCTCAACAGAGCTCCTGTGACTTCAAAGGATTCCCTCTGTCTGTCTGTCTGTCTGCCTTTCCTCCCCCCTCCCCTAAATAAGCGTTCCGTTATCGGATTCATTCACCTCATCAATATCACGGGTTGAATAGAAACGGTGCGGACCCCTCAATCAGTCAAACCTGAGTAAGTTGTATAAATGTGTGCTTGCAAGTGTGTGTCTTAAGAATTAATCTCTTTAGAAAACCCACTGTTTTAAGCAAGAAATAAAAAAGTCCCATTTCAAATTGTAAAACTGACACAAAGTCATAAATTAGTGAAAGTAGATAAGATAAGAAAAACCCCTCATACGTTTTCCCCCTCTCCTCCAAGCCCCCCGTCTGAAGCGAGGAATACAAATGAACCAAGACAGGAGTTTTTAACCCCTTGTCACCACAGTGACTTCTTTAAGACTATCAGCTACTGAAAAAGAAAATAAGTTATACTGGGTTTCACAGACAGTATAGCAGTATGCTCCTCCTCTGCCACTTGGATAAAGGAGTTGGTGGTCGGGTGCTATGGCGTATTATATATGATTCTGGTTCTGAATCTTGCCACAACGGCCTTGCCCATAAGAAGGCTGTTTAGAAATCTGGGAAGGTTTGACTACGCTAGTAAACCACATGACATTCCATGTCCCAAGAGTCTGAACTACTCTCTGGCCAATGTAAGCTATTTGATTAGTACAAACACAATGCAGTGCTCAGTATTGTACCTGGAAGACAGCCCTGTGATCTTCTACTACTTGCTCTTCCATTTCTACCATTTGTGACACAGCTTCATGGAAAGTAAACAGCTGCGGAGAAACTTCCTCCTCCTTGAAAAAATAATAAAGCTTGTTACCCTGTGATGAATTTTCCTTTAAAACAAATATATTAAATAGGTGTTTCATCCAATCCCAAGATAAGAAAGGGAAATATATAGACAGCAGTATTGCTGAAAGAGTGACTCAGGATTGTACAATTTATAACTACAGATCTCATCAGAAATTGGGGGGGAAGATAGGGGGGAGCTGGAATTAGCAAAAACATTAATGAAATTTCATTTATTTTTCATCTCTTTTTGTTAAAATTTTCTAAGCAGTTCTCCTACTGAGTAACAAAAATCAAGAAGGAAACAGAATGGGAACCACAGAAATCTTTAAGCCAATCAAGCCTACTTTTTTGTATGTATCTACTGGTAATCTGGAAGAGGAAGGAAACGTTAATTAGATTCACAGATACTAAACAGGAGATGCTGCCAACACAAGCGAGGACAGGGAAAGTAATACAGGAGCTCAACAAAGTTCAAATTAGATACCCAAGGATTTTTCTTCTGCGTGTATCCATACTCACCATTTTTACAAACTGGGTTTTACTTCTGTTGTGCAGTTAAAGAGGCAGGAGCAAACTTGTCAATCAAGAGGTAGGAAACTTGGCTACCCATTAGTCAACTTCTACTGTGCTCTCCACTACTCCGCTGGGGCAGAGCTGCCAATGCCTCAAGAGTTTGGCCAGTGACAGACTCAAAGCCAAGCAAGCAGGCAGAGGCTACTTCTTGAGAGCAAAAAATGCAGTACTGATTTGCCTGGCAACATGCAGGACAGCTGACCAAGAAACTCGCAGTTCTTTCTCTCTACCTAAGGTGAAGGAGGCCTAACTGTGGCACACTTCCTTGGCGAGCACCATCCAGCTGGGAAAAGCAAAGGAACCAGTGTGGAGCTAAATTAGGGCTTGTCTCCACATGGAGGCTTATACTATAATAATGATCATTATAACTATTCTGTAATAATTATTCTGGAATAGCTATGTCTGTAAATTTCCAAGTATAGACAAAGCTCTCAGAATCATTCTAAAGTATTCTCTGTGCTCTGAAGCTCAAAGAAAGATGGTGAGTCTAGAAACCACCCATAATTAAGGACATGAGGCAGACTGATCTGGGTGTTGTTCCTAAAGAGGAAGTAGTCAAGCCCCATCTCAAGGCAGCCTCCAACTGCAGCACTGAGGGAAACACAACTGTAGCAGTGAATTTAGAAACATGGGCATAAAGCAGAATAAGATTAAGTGTGGAAAAATGCAAGTTAGCAAACCTTTGGGGTGGGGGAAATCACTTGAACCAGCTATTTACATGAACGGGAAATATCTGGGGTAGTAATATTGAGAGCCCTCAGAGTGATAAAGAAAGAAAGGGCTTTACAGAATGCTGCCAGTTGCCTAATACGGGATGAAGGTGTGCTAGGGAAAATTATCCATAGAAAAAGCAGCAACTTGCAAAACAAACAAGCAGTACTGCTGAAGTGTGTTTAGCAGCAAGGAAAATAGAACAAATCTAAAACAGAGCAACCCCCAAAAAACAAATATTTTTAGCATTAACATTAATTTTATATGACAATCTGAAAAAGTCCAAAGTCTAACTATCCTCCATGAAGTAGCTAGTAGCTTTATAAACAGATATTACTCAGGATTTGATCTACTGTTGATCAATACTATATATACACACACGCCTAAAATGATTAAAGCTACTCACATTTTGTTCACAAAGAAGTTTAAGATCATCTCTCTGAGGTGAGCTCCCTACACCCCATTGTGTCTCTAAATCATCCATTTGATTTGGAGCATGGTGGATAATTGGACGGATATCTCCTGCAGCAGCAGGATCAACTGTCAGTTCCTTCACTCTACAGTCATAAAAAAAGATTTTATTTTAAAATTAAAGAAAGTCTATGTAAAATAGCAAACATTAATTAAAGCTTTACGGGTCAGATGCAGTTTAATTTGTTTAATAGAGGTGATGTCAACTTCACAAATTTAATGTGATTTTAAAGCCAAAAAGAGAGCCTTGTGATCATCTAGTCTGACCTCTTATATAAACACAGGACACAGAATTTCATCTATTTCATCAAGGCCATTGACCTGTGGTTGAGTGAGAACATATCTTTTTAGAAAAACATCCAGTTTAGATTTAAAGATGGTGAATACAAGACTGACTTTGTTATAAACAGGTACCAAAGGGGAAAAAACAACTTTAACCGTAAGCATTTTAAGAACTGTTTAAAAAAGTCAGTAAGAGTTGTAATCATTATTTTTAAAATAGACTCACAGATTGTACACCACAATCTGGCCAATACATTTCTTTATCTTTGTGTGCAGCTGTTTGGTAAATAAATTATTCAGAACTCTTTTACTTTAAAAAAATCAATCAGTGCCAGCACCCTACTCTAATAAGTAGAGAATTAATTCAAGCCCATTTAGCTTTGAGATCCTTAGAAAAGTTAAACATTAGCAAAATGAAAACAGTTTTGAAAAGTGCAGCTGACACCATCCTTTCAATCAATGTCAAGAATGTCCGTTTTAAAAAAAAGTTTATGAACTAAATGAATTCAAATTTGCAAATAAAGCAAAAAGGTTAGAAAAATACCCTTCAGTAGTAACTAACCTTAACAACTGGTTAATATGGAGTAAAACAAAAACAAAACCCACATATGTATTTATAGGATTCACTACACTAATGAAAAATAAGAAATTATACATTTGCTTTTATTTTTATCAGGTAATAAAATTTAAAATTATTAGAATGATTCAAAACAGGTTTATGAGAACCAATCCACTAAATCTACAAAGGTGACATCACCATTTCTTAGGTATGAAGGGAAAAGCAAGTTTGAATATGCAATATTCAAATGTTTATGAACAAAAAAATTGGAAAGATGATTGCAGACCATGCAGTACCATCACCTGTCAAACAGGACAAAAACAAAGTATGCGATGACTCAAGACAAGGGAAAAAATGAAGATCTGGATCTGTAAAATTATATAGCTAAACAGGAAAACGTAAAACTAAAGATTCCATGTATAGAATGAAGTAGACCTGGTGATCGAAGGAGAAAAGTCGTCATACTCATAGGAAGGAGAGAGATCAGAGCGACTGCCACTACTCTGTGAGAAGGGAATGTCCGAAGGACTAATTCCAAATTCCTTTACTCTGCAGCAGCAAGATACAGTAGCAAATTAAAAGAAAGTGTTCTTGTAAAGACATGAATTAAAATGACAACTTTTCATTTAAAATTCTCCTTTATAGTTTTGAAAAGACTGAAACATGAAGCAGTTTGTTTTAAGATAAAACATTTTCAGAGACAGTGTTGAGATATTTAGGACTCCCTCAAATTTGAGTGTCAAGTATATTTCTGAGAAAATTCAACAGGCCAAATTCTGCTCAGTTACAGCAGTGTTAATTTGTAATAACTTCACTGTCTTCAGTGGATATACATTGGTATAATAAACAGAATTTGGCCTAAATTCAATGTTCCATGGGATTGCTCCTTTCAAAATATCAAGTGACTACACTTATAATTACTCTACTGTACACTATTCAGTTTCAAGCATATTGTAAACTGTGCATGTGTTATGTACAGAGTTTGTATAATATGCACAGTCACTTATTTATAGAGAGATATGAAAATAACACTGCTAAAAGAACATTAAAGAGTTAAAATATTAACTAAAGGAAATGCAAGATTTAAACTTATGGAGAAAGTCTACAAATATTAGGTATGTACTAGATTTTAGCATACAAAGACAAATATAATTAATACTTCTGCACAGTATATGGGTCTCTCTAAAAGGTTCTCTAGAAACTTGTTACTGAAATGTTAAAAACACCTACAGGCTGGCAATACATTATTTTTATAGAACATAATAGCATCACAAGCACATGGACAGTTTTATATGCTTGAAATAGAAAAATTAAATGCCTCCCCTCAATTATGAAAAAGTGAAGATCTTCAAGGATCTCAGATATTCACTGCTGAACATTTATTTCAGCACTCTTGCTCTAACAACATACTCACATATACAGTATTTTTTTGAGAACTCCTGAAAACATTATGTAATTTAGAAGTCCCTAACTATTTCTCCTCATAAGCCCAATTTTTCTGAAAGGAGTAATACAAAAATAAGAGAAATTCTATCTCCCCACTTATTGACAGTTAAAACATATGCCCAAAGGCTTTATTCTATGCATTTGCAGATCAAGTTATCGAGTTTAGAAGAAAACTTAAATTTACAGGTGACAATAAATCCTGTTTGATATTTCATACTTCTGTACTTGTATCAGAAAGATAAAAGTGTGGAAATTAAAGCAACACAGGATATCTATACTCAACCAAAACACGTAAAAAGCATTTTTGTTTCCTGAAGGAAGAAAATTTAAAAATAAAAACAGAAATAGGGGGAAGGAGACGAAATCTAGAAGGGCTGATATACACTTAAAAGTCTGAGTGGTGTAACTATATCAGTGAGTGCTGTGATTTTTTGCTGATTTAGGCTTTGTCTACACCTGCAGGGTGTAGCTACATGTGGCGATGAAAGGCACTTGCAGCGGAGAGGCAGCCGGGAAAGGTTCCAACAGTGGGGAGCTGACAGAGTCTTTAAGGAAAGGTTCTAGCAGAGGGACACTACACTGCTAAAAATAGCAGTGGACAAGTAGAAAGCCATGGAGGAAACACTGAGACGTGGTACTCAGGACACCCATTGGCACTCTGCCTTAGCAAGAGTGAGAGCTTTGCTGCTGCCAAGTTGTGTGTCAGTTCGCTGACTCATGATCCTGTCTGCCTTGCCAACACACTCTTCAAGATCTGCCAGTCAAAACCTTGCCTTGCTGGTAACAATTGGCGAACCCCATCTCCCAAGGTTCCCAGAGATGTCTCTCTGCAGCGTCCAGCACCTCTCACTGGACACAGAGAAATTATTAGACTCACTGCCTGCCTCCAAAGAGACAGAGCACAGAATGGTAACTGGCTCACAGCTCCAGGTGTCCTGAGCAAGACATCACAAGCATATCCTAAGATGATGGGCTGTCTATACTCCCCTAAGCAGCATCTCACATGTGCTAGCTGGGCATTCGGGATCTGTACTCTACACACCAACTTAAGTGTACATGAACCTATATTTACACCTGTAAAAGCCCTCATACGGACACAATTCTGCACCAGTGTAATTGCATCAATACTAGGGGCTTTTTGCAGATGTAATTATACCAATATAGTTAAAGCAGCAACATTTTTTAGTATAGACCAGCTTAGAGGCTATGGGGCTGGAAAGCAATACTGTGCCTTTCATGGGGAGGTCACTGGTTTGGCACGCATACCCAATTAATGGCTGAAAGTTGTTACTAGCAGACAACCATTCAGTGGTATGTGGAATGACTTGGTGGTCTCAATTACTAGTAGACAAGTGTAACATTACAGATGACTATTTCAGCAGAGTCCTCAAGGACTGAATCAACATGGAGACTGAACCTGCCCTCTTACCCCAAGAAGAGGCACTGAAGCATACTGGTCGGTGTGAAGGTGCTTATACACTGTCGTAGTGCTGTCTACCAATAAATACCGGAATTCAGTTTCCAGTATTGTTAACTTTTGCAAGCATGAAATTAACTTCAAACAAAATTAATGCTTGGATCAGTCTTTTGGTCTGTGTTTAGAAAGAAATGCAAGCATACTAAAAACTATTAGAAAGTGCGTCAAATATTTGTATGTCACATAGTAATAGTATACCACAATTCAGAGATCTAATACAATGGCTAAATTAGCTATAAATAAAATATTTTCCATACCTATTTGCGTATCTCAGTGTATTTAGAGTGTTTTCACAGGATGCCATCCCTGGAGAGATAGTGGCAATCTGGGGAAAACAAACCACAAGTCAACAAGCCTTTAGTAAATAACACTGCAGAGCTTAATAAGGTTACTTGGTACTTCAGATTTCATATCGATTAACAGATTTTAAGGCCAGAAGGGACCATTATGATCATTTAGTCTGACCTCCTGCATAACACAGGCCAACAAACCTCACGCAGTAATTTCTGCATCAAGCCCATCATTTCTGTCTGAGCTACAGCACATCTTTTAAAATGATACCCAGTCTTGATTTCAAGACTTCAAGGTGATGGAGAATCCACCAGAATCCCAAAGTAAATTATCCCAACAGTCAATTACCCTCTCTGATAAAAAAGTCCACCTTATTTCTAGTCGGATTTTGTCTAGCTGCAGCTTCTCACCACTGGATCCAACTAAGCCTTTTTCTGCTAGATTAAAGAGCTGTCTATTACCAGAGATCTCGCCCCCCTGTAGGTATGTGCAGACTAGGATCAAGTCACTTCTTAACCTTTTGGATAAACTAAACTGATTGACAGTCCATAATCTCTCCCTGCAAGGCATATTTCCAAACTTTAAAGAGTCACTCTGCTAGCCAGAGCGAGGCTTTGATGGGGCCAGGAGCTGTGGAGACACCCTCACAGCAGGTATGAGGGGTCTGAGATCTCAACTGGGAACAGCTAGGACAGTACGCCAAGTGCTCTCTCCACTTCCCCCTCCCACTTGCCTTAGCACATGTATGTGTGGGTTCAAGGGGGCTGCTGCTCTCTCTTTCTCCCCTTCTTCTTCCCCTACTATTTGTGCTGCAGGGCATGGGACAGGGGTATCACATTCTAAATCCAGCATCTGACCACCCACCACTGCCTCCATTGGACAAGGGCCTGGTAACAGGGCTTAGTAACTGGCTTTGTTCTCTGCCCTAGCAAATAGTCATTTCCGGCCCCCCGTTTCAGCCCCACTCTTAAATTAGCATGATGGATCTCCTCTGATGCCAGGGGCTGCTAGACTGATCACCAGATTTGGGATCTGGAAGAGATTTTTCCCATACGACTAATTTGGTGAACTGCCATATATGGGTTTTCACCTTCCATCCAGCACCAGGATACCAGATTTGCTAATAACAAGTGAAACAACTTGAAGGTGCTATATGTCACCAAGTATTTACTTAAGCACCCTATATGAACCACTAACATTTATTAGACCCATGGCGCTCTTCTGATGTGATACAGAATCCCATACACCGCTCAAAGTCAGTCTTTCTGCAGCCTTTAATGAATCATGGATCAAACAGAGTGAGAGGTGGGGGAAATTACCACAAACTCCATGTTTTAGGAAATAGACAAAAGAGCATTAACACACACCATTATCATTTCCACTAAATCAGTCTCATTGACTTTACTTCATTATTCCAGCACCAGAGACACGCAATGTAACTTCAAATAACTTCTGTTGTGTTTTAAACGAAGTAAAATCACCACAGCTTTTGAGCTGTATCCATTTAACTCTATGGTCCTCTTTCATTCAGAAGCCTTTCCTATGCTCAGACTCCCAAAATTTACAAATACAAAATGTGATTTTAGATGAGCATCTGAGAAATGGGTGTGTCTTGCTGTGGTTCTTACTCCCTCTCCCTCTCATAATACATTGTCCTAGCATTCTAATTTTGGTGCTTAAAATTAATCTTATTGAGGAACTCTAGCCTACAGATAAAATTAAACCTATATTACATGTACAGGTTCTCTCATACATTGACATATCAAAAGATGTCACAGAATTTTGCTTTTAAAAGCAAGGCTCAAAGAAAAAGGAAGCAAAATGCCCGTCTACCGGATCCCTGGCATGATTTACCAGATCTTTTTCCCCCTCGTTCAGATGTTGTAAGAAGTACTAGAAGAAATGCTTACTTACTGTAACTGTTTCTTCAAGATGTGAGGCAGACATGTATTCCACTAGAGGGTGTGTGCACCCAGCACGCCAAAACTGGAGAATTTTACTTAGCAGCACCTGTAGAACAGCGGCGCTCGCACCTCATGGCCATAGACCCTTCCTGGCTATATCAAGTCTCGTCACGCAGACTCTCCTCAGCTCTATCGCACTAAACTAAACGCCAATGAAGAGGGGACGGAGTGGGTCATGGAATGAACATCTGCATCATATGTCAAAAAACCCCAGTTACAGTACGTGTTTCTTCTCTGAGTAGATGCAGCTGTATATTCCATTTAGGTGACTTAAGCTGTACAATCTGGGGATGGGGCTCAGAATCTATGTAAACAAGGTCTGCAGGACTGCCTTCCCAATATTTGCATCTGCTCTGGATGCCGCGTTAATGGCATAAGGGTTTTGTAAACATATGTATCGATGACCATGTGGCAGCCCTGCAAATGTCCAATACTGAGACGTCACTTAAGAACGCTATTGATGTAGCTTGTGCTCTCACAGAATGGGCTCGCACCTGTATGCATTCTGTGTTTCGTATGCAGCCCTGATGCAGGAAATTATTCACTTAGAGATCATCTATGAGGAGACCGGCTCTTCGTACTGAGTGCATATGACACAAACAGAAGAAGCAAAACCTGAAAGGGTTTAGTCCTGTCCAGGTAAATGGCCAGACATTGTCTGATGTCTCATGTGTGAAGATACTGTTCCTTCAGGAATGAATGTGACTTAGGAAAAAACACAGGCAAAAATACTGTCTGGTTTAAATGAAACTGAGAGACCACTTTAGACACAAGTTGTGGATGTGGCCACATCACTTTGTCTTTGGAAAATTCCACGTAAGGAGGTTCTGCCATCAAAGCCTGCAACTCTCACACTCTCGCAGATGTCATTGACACGAAGAATACAGGGTTTTTTTTTTGACATAAGCGAAGAAAGGGGCAGGATGCCAGAGCCTCGAACAGAGATCCCATGACAGCTGCTAAGGCCATGTTAAGGTGCCACAAGGGAACCGGTTCCCGAACCAGTGGATGAAGACAAAGAATTCCTTTCAAGGATCTCACCACTATGGCACTGGAAAACACTGACCTTACATGAATAGGCTGATGAAAAGCTTAGGTCACCTCTAGATGCCCCCTCAATGAGTTTAGTGAAAATCTCAACAACTGCAGATGCAGCAAACAGTCCAAAATGTCTTGGATACTAGCCAGCATTGTCTTAATTCCACAGGCCAACAACAATACTGAAAAACACTTCCACTTTATCAAAGACGGTATCCTCATAAAGGGTTTTCTACTACTGAGTAGGACCTTCGAACATCACTCTTCCTCCTCATTCAGCCACGGAGAGCCACACCATGAGATGCAGAGAGCTAAGTGTGGGATACAGAGTGCAATCATGATTCCACGTGAGCAGTTCCGGACGGAGAGTAAGGGATAAGGGAGGCTGAAATGACAGCACGAGAAAGTTGGAAAACCAGAACTGCCTCAGCCATGCCAGAGCTTGAGGATGACATGTGGAATGATCAGATTCGGCGAAAAAGCAAACAAGATAGCCGACTGCCTGCTGAAGAGGAAGGTGTCGGTCAGGGAGCCTGAACAGATGGCATTTCCTGTTGTCCCTGTATCATCAGGATACCCAAAGCTGCAAAGATGACTCTCAGAACACTGAGCTTCAGAGACCACTCATAGTTCAAGGAAAAATTACTGTTGAAATGGACCACAAGATGATTCTGGATCCCGGGCAAGTGATCGGTTATCGGAGTGATACTCTCATCAATGGAGAACTGCCATAACCTGATCACCTCTTGGCAGAGCACACTGGAGTGTCCTTCACTTTGCCTGTTCACAACACATCACAGTGGTATTGTCGGTAAGTATGCAAACTACCAAACCCTTGAAGTGGTCTAGGAAAGCGAGACAGGCATATATATAGACGGCCCAAAGTTCCAGGACATTTATATGTAGTGAAGCTTCCCGCTCAGATCACAGGCCCTCAACATTCTGCGACCCCAGATGCGCTCCTCAACCTACCAGGAAGGCATCAGAGACAGCAGTCATGGTTAGTAAAAGCCTTGACATACATTCCCCAGACCCATCTACCACTGCAAGGAATCCAGGATCAATGGAGTGAAGTGGTCAACCTGTCCAGGGGATGCAGGGTTGGACAATAAACATTTGCAGAGGGCAAAGGTGCATCCTTGCAAATTGAACCACCTTGCATGTATGCAGCCTACAAGCCTCAGGCACATGCAACCTGGCATGAAAGATTGAGACTGCAGACAGAGAAATTGTCTGAAAATGGTCGATCGGCGGGAACACTCTCGAACTCATACTGTATATTAGGGCCCCAATGAACTCAATTTTCTCAGTAGGAACTAACATTGACTTTCCTGTGTTTAGGATGAGATCCAGATAGTCGAATAAATGCAGAGTGATGCGTACGTGAGAAAAAGGATTTCCTCCCTGACCTGCCCCTGAGCAGCCAGTCGATAAGCTATGGGAAGACATGGATTCCCTTTTCCCTTAGGTAAGCCATCACAACAACCATACTTTTGGTAAAAATGCTGGGGAAGAAGACAGCACAAAGTGAAAGACTGTACTGAAAATAGTGGTTCGCCATGATGATGAACCAGGGAAATCTTCCATGGCTCAGGAGAATCACAACATGGAAGTAAACATTCTGAAGATCCAGAGCAGCAAACCATTCATTCTGAGTCAACACAAGGAGGACAGCTGATGACCATATGGAAGCTTATGTATCTGATATATCTGTTGAGGTTGTAGAAGTCAAGAATAGGTCCCAAACTCAAGGGAGGGATAAGAATCAGGAAGTACTGGAAATATAAGCCCTAACCCCACTGCTCCCGAAGCCAGTAAAGAGCAGACCTGTTTGAGGAGCAGTATCTCATGAGAAGGGTCCCTGAAGAAGAATGGGGAGAGAGGGTGGAGGGGAGGAGTGGAAAGGAACGGGATAGCATAGCCCTATATAATGGTGCTTAGGATCAAGCTTTTGGTCGTAATCAAGCCCCAAACATTACAAAAATGAGCCAGCCTGTCCCTGAATAGGTTGGGGTAAAGGAAATGATGACCGGACCACTGCTATGAACCAAAGAGTCAAAATGGGTGCTTGGGGGGCAGCGTGGGAGGGCATGACAACTGGCTGAACCTCAGACCCAACTACCTCCTCCTCCGGGATCTGGGCCCCTTTCTGAGGTAATTCCCTGTCTTGAGGGAGGAAAAGGCTACCCAAAAGGTGGGTTGCGGAGAGTATTGTTCCTGCTGCTAGTCACCAAAGTGGCGGCACTGCACTGACAGTGTATAAACCCCCAAGGAATGCAGAATGGCCCTAGAATCCTTAAAGAGTGCAGGGTCTCATCCATCATGTCTGAAAACAACACCTGGCCACGGAAGGGCAACTCCTCTATGGCATGTCAGGAGCAATACCTGAGTTCTGCAGCCAGAAAGCCCTTCTCATGGTCACAGGAGAGGCCATAACTCTGGTCGAAGCATCCACAATGTCCAGCATAGACTGCAACGACATCTTGGCCACTAAACAGCCTTCCTTGATAAATGCCCAAAATTTCTCTCAGGAGGTTTCAGGAAGCTGGTCCGCACTTGGATAACAATACCTGACAGTCTGCAACCTGCATTTGCCAGGAGGAGGAAGTGTAAATCCCTGCCCATTAAAACCATCTTTTTGGCATTCTTGTCCTTAGAAGTGGACTTAAACCTGCCCTGCTGGCCCCTATCATTCACTGCAGCTATGACTAGGGAGTTTGGGGACATCTGGGAATAAAAGCCCTCAAATCCCTGCAGCCAGAAAGAAATAGCATTTCTTTGTGCGCTTTGCAGCAGGCAGCACCAAAGCTGGCGTGCTCTACAGGACCTTTGCAGGCTCTAGCAGCTCACTGTTGATAGGGAGGGCTACTCTCCCAGGACCAGATGGCTGCAGCATGTCCACTAACTTATACGTGTTCTCCTGCAGAAACTCCACTTGAATGTCCAGGGAAACAGCTATGCACCACAAAAGATCCTGACAGGCCTTGAAATCCTCCAGCATTGGAGGAGAGGAAGAGCCAAGCACTTCTGAATTATCTGGGGACAAAAAAGAGGCAGTTCACTGCACTAAGGCTGGTTCCCGTTCTTGCACTAGTGGAGCTAGAAGATGCAGCTCCAAGGGCTCTGCACAGGGAAGGCTCGCAAGTGCCTGAACCTGTGGTGGGGCCACAGTTCCCGCCACTGACCTACCTGGCGACATGACCTTAGAACAAGCTGAGGAGTGCGACTTCCACAACAGAGGAGCATCCCATGGATTCCAGCATTGGTAGCCAGGAGGTGCTGGGCCAGGGGCCCCCATCCTGGCCGCGAGACGAATGCCAATCCTGGTGCCTGCAGTGCTCCATGAGCTGCTCCCAATGTGGGTCAGGTGATGAACAGCATGTGGAGAAAGAGCCTGACCCCAGTATTGAGGAGCCTCAGGTTTCTGGGAATAAAGGTAGAGCCAATCCTCAGGGAGCAAGTAACCGGTCTGACTCATCTGTCACCCAGAACGAGACAGGAATCGGCAGTGGAAGGGGAACGCTGGGGTGCGGTGCCCATAGACCCCAGCAGTCCATTCAGCCAGCGAGGCTGTAAATGATGCAGCCCTACCAAGGTCCTGGACCAAACTGGAGATTCTGATGAAAAGACAGAGGAAGTCTGTAGCCTCGTGGTATGTCACCAATGCAGCAACAGTTAGTGCTGGCTGTCAGTACCAGACTCAACAGACGCCCAGAGACCAGAACCAGAGTCAATGGTACAGGGTCACTAACCCTCTGCTTGGTACCCGGGAGTAGTTAGGCGGCACCTGTGCCTCCTGCGCACGGCACTAACCTGAGGCTGGTCCATGCTCTTCCTGGGGGAGGCAGAGGAGACTCTACGAGACCTGGAGCAGTCTCAATTGGTCTTATGCGACCTTCTCCTCAGCGCACTCGACAGGGAATAAGCTCCTGCATCTCTTCAGAGAGGTGCCTGCTCCAGGGCATGAAGCAGCAGCACTCTCAGAACCAAAGGGTGACCCCAATATGACAAGGGCCTCTGGGTCAAAGCAGGCTCCAGGGTCTGTTTGAGCAGCTGCTGTTTTAGGTGAAGGTTCCTAGTCATTTGAATCCATTTTGTGAACCATCTACACACCAAATACCACTCCTTGATGTGGGCCTCACACAAGGACACCAAGCACTGTGTTTGGGGATTGCTCCCCCACGACAGACAACACAAATCTAGTGAGGGCATCACAGGGGAATACTTAACTAAACACAACTAACACTAACCTAACTAACGTTAAGGTTACTACTAACTATATACCACCAGAAAAAACACTAAAATAGTGAGAAATTGCGAGATTAAGACCATAGAGAGCTCTGACTCCAGCCACATGCAGTAAGAAGGAACTAAAGGGGGTCAGAGCGGCACCACCTCATAGAGCTAAAGTGAGGCTATTGCCACAAGTGCTGTCCCTCTTCAGGTACTGCTAAGCAAAAGGCTCCGGCCCCAGTGGGCTGGGTGCACACTCAATTAAGTGAAATACATGGCTGCATCTACTCGAAGAACTGTTCTTCATTTCAGCAGGCGTGTGACATGTGACCTGACAGATGCACTGATTAAAGGGATTCATTTTGGCCCTCAGTTCAGGATAGCATGTAAAACTGCTTCAAGTTAAGTATATGCTTACATGCTTTCCTGAATAGAGAGGCTTTTCTGTACCAGGAGCTTTATCTGTAGATAAATTTAAATTGCTAACTAAGTATCAAACAAAAAGGTCTGGATCTTATCCATATTTCAATTTCAAGTTAAATATCAAAGTAAAATACTGCAGCTCTCAACTTCTTCAACATTCGGCTAGTCAGATACTAGTAGTGTAAGGTGGAAGAGCTAGGACATAGTTATCTAGTTTGTCCCTCCAAGTGTCCCCAGGAAAAAGTTAATAAGGGACTACTACTCAGGGCAACTATGTCCATGATCTTTCACACTAACATTTTTCTGCCAGTCCAGACAACAGCAGTTTAAAACAGATGAAGATTAGGTAATCTTGTAATCTTGTGTTTCATGTTGAAATGAGCACTACTGTACAAGAGCACTGAAAATCATCCTGAAAAGAAATTCTCCTACTTCAACAAATGGCAAAATATGGAGTAGGGAAGGCTGGAAAAGTCTAGGGAGTCCTCCTATCACATACTAATTTTAAACCTCTGATATTAGTACATACCAGTTGCTAAGAAAAACAGAGAAAAATTATACAATTAAACAGATCACATGACTGTCAGAAGCTTTTCTTTGTGAATTACTGTGGGCCTAATGAACAAGATGTGCAGGTTTCTAAATCCTTGCAAAGCCATTACCATGTAAAGGATGTATTGTATATCAGGCAATACCTTGCACCAGTTTGTGTTCAAACTAAGCCCTCACCTAACAATTGTTCCAATGCCTTAAGAGAGCTGAATGACTGAAGAGTTTTGTGAATGTACTATTGTATCATTCAATCGAAAAATTTCACTGTCCCAAATACAGCTCTGTATCTCTTTACATGTTCCATTCTTAGAGAGTACTGAGTGAAAAAGCTATCAATAATATCACACACAACAAGACTTTCTAGTCTTCCTTTAACTTACTACAATTTCCTAGTCATGAACAGTCTATTCAGATGATATTTGACAGACTACATGACTACATAATCTGCAATACTTAGGTATAACCGTGCAAGTTTCCACTACAGAGACAAGGCAAGTGAGGGAATATTTTTTGTTAGACTAAATTCTGTTGGGGAAAGAGACTAGCTTCCAAGCTTACACACAACTGTGTTTCTAATACCCTGGGACCAACCCAGCTACAACAACACTTCGAAAAAAGTTTCCACTAGTGCTTTCCTGGTAAAAGTCAGAAGATCTTTTTAAAACAATGGGCACCTTTCCTCACTCCATTAGGTGGCAGATTTGAACCTTTGTTCCTGAACTACTGCTCTCTTCTCTCTACGCCTTGGTAGGAAAAACTCTATCATTTTGGAATGTCTATATTTGGAGAACAATTCTGCTCTATATTTCCTTTGGAAACATGAATCTGAAATCACTGCCAAAAGGCCCTGTTTCTAAACGTGCACATCACAAATGAATCCGATATGCAGACGAGAGAGAAGAGAGACAAAAACATTCAGTTATGAAACAACATGCATAGTACATACACAAAACCAACAGGTTCTCAGTGTAATATAACGCCAAAGAAGATGCTTTGTAAATATGTATAATGTATTCAAGTCTCAAGAGGAATGATTCACCTGTTGTTGCCTACTGGTGCATTACCTTAGAAAGCCAT
Source organism: Mesoclemmys tuberculata (assembly GCA_007922155.1). NCBI lineage: Eukaryota > Metazoa > Chordata > Testudines > Chelidae > Mesoclemmys > Mesoclemmys tuberculata. The sequence continues at coordinate 34,037,704 of ML675629.1, read as the reverse complement.
CATTTGACATGCTAGTTACCTGCCAGGTACTGACAACCATCTTTGTATATTTATTTGGAAGCAGGCTGACATTTATGGAGACAGTAAACATCATCAGAGAAAACATGCTTATCCAAGCCTCTTTTATCTGGGTCATATTTTCCTAAACTGTTACACTCAGTTGGTATTTCTCAATCTTAGTCTTACCCAGCAGAGGACTGAAAAATAAAATCTAATTTAATCTGTTCAATCTTTTGAATTATTCAAGGGTGAATAAGAGTGCTTAGTTAACCTTATAGTAACTGTGGTTCTTTGAGATGGAGTTGCCTATGCAGAGACCACTCTAGTGCTCACGTGCCCCAAGAGTGCAAAACCAGAATCTTTTGAAGAGCAGAGTGTGTTGAGCCGCATCCACCCTGTGCATGTCCTTGGGTCGCCGGCCCCGCCTAAGCACAAAATGCCTCACCAGTCCCTCAGCTCCTTCACGATTTCAGAATCCCAGATAAGAAAGACTGTGGGACAGCAGCGATGGAAGGCAGCCCATGGGATCCACACAAACAACATCTCAAGAAACAATTACTATAAGATAAGCATTGTTTTCTTTGGTATGTGTCAGTGTGGATCCCACTTTAGGTAGGATTGAGGAGTTCTGACTGTCACTTAAATAAACAACTGTGACACTGCTCTACTAAATTTGGTATCTGATCTTGCAGTCAAGTCAAGGGCATTGCATTTAATGTAAGAGGATTAACTCTACGTAGCTGCCTTGCAAATTTCAGACACAGAAATCCTAAAGCATGGAGAGGATGCAGTTTGTGCTCTAGTGCAGTGAGCTGTAATATTTGAAGAAAATGGTATATGAGCCATATGATCATCTAATAGCAGACAAATCCAAATATACTACCTAATCCATTTGGCAATTCTCTTGAGAGGAGATGGCAAAAAAAGAAGGGGGACAGCCTAAAAGGGTTTGTCCTGTTAAGTGAATATGTTACAAGGCCCTCCCTAGGTATGGAATTCTCTCTCCCCATGAAAGGTGTGGCATCTTGGAGAAGAAGGGAATGGATAAATTAAGAGACTGACTCAAATGAAAGTCTGACACAATTTGGGATGAAATTTTTATACCACCATATCTCTGTGCAAGGAGGGTTAGCCATGAAAGCTTGGAGTTCACTAATGGTTCCAACTGACGTAATGGTGACTAAAATGGCCATCTTGTGTACAAGAGTAAAGATACTTGAGAAAGAGGCTCAAAGGGGGGCTTCATGAGATTTGTAAGGATAACGTGAGATCCCACACTGCAATGGGTTCTCTCACTAGTGAGTAAGGGCTGGTCTACACTGAAAAGTTACAATAGCATAGCTGCATCTCTCAAGAGATGTGAAAAATCTACACACAGAGATGCAGTTAAATCAACCCAACCTCTGATGTAGACAGCACTAGATCAACAGAATTCTTCTGTCAACCTAGCTATCACCTCTCAGGTGGATTACCAACAGCAATGGGAGAACCTCTCCTGTCACTGTAGTAAGAGCCTACACTGAAGCACTACAGCAGCTCAGCTGCAGCACTGTAGCTTTTTAAAGTGTACACGTAGTTAAGCATGAAGTAGCTCCTTTAGAAATGGGGAGACAGGAGACCAGAGCTTGACGAGCATGACTGTATGGAATGGTAGCATGTTGAAATAACTGCAAGGTATACTTGATGAAACTGAATGAGAGTCCTGAGGGTTTTAAATGAAGAATGCAGTTGAGAATTTTTAGTACAGGAGCTTTCAACTGGTCACAGTTGTGCTGGACTGCCCAAGTTGAAAATCTTTTCCATTTAGGAGGAGTAAATCTTCTTCACAGAAAGCTCTATATAGAGAGCACATGATCTGTGGCACATGACCAGCCAACACTCAGGTTGTCAGATGTAGGGAGTTCAGGTCTGGATGAAGTATTTGACCATGGTTCTGTGATATTTATGTCTGGAAGCAGCAGGGAAGGTTGGGATCAGCATTTGGAGGAGATCTGATGGCTAAATACTGACAGAGACCAATCTGACTATCAGGATCAGTGCTGCTGCAACCTGTTTGATTCTGCATACCAACCTTGGAATCCAGGGAATTGGTGGAAATGCATGAGACCTCGATCCCACACTATAAAAAAGAGTCTTGTAATGATCCCAGACTCAGGTCTCCTGGGCACAAAAGGCTGGACGTTTCATATCATCTTTGGTAGCAAACAAGTCTATACTGGGATTTCCCCCACAGTGAGAAGCTGGTTTGATGGAGCTCTTCAAAGGCCATTCCCATGATCGGTGATATATTGTTTGCTCAAGAAGTCCTGTTAGGTTGTTGTTACTTCTGGAAGAAGCAGAGCAAGTGCTGCTGTCCATAACAGATGATATATAGTATATACTCTGTATATAGTATAAACAGGCATACGGTCTGTGAGAATCTGCAGCATGGAGTTCTGTTGGATAGGCTGGAATGCTCAACAAACCAATCTGATTGTTCATAGTTTTAGAAGGTTTATGTGAAGATTCACATCCTCTTGAGGACAACTCCCTTTTATCTTCCGGTGGTCCTATTATGTGCCCCAAGCTGTTCCTGATGCATCAGTGACAAACATCTTCGCAGGACAGCCTGTTCTAACAACGTTCTTGGGATCTAACAGGGCTTAGCAGTTCATTGTTAATAACCACAACCAGCATGCTCATTTGATGTTTGTACAGCAATAAAGCAACCTACCTTAACCAGCCTTTTAATGGATGCAGGTGAAGACTGGCTTGTGGCATCACATATGTGCAAGCTGACATGTAGCCTAGAGGTTTGAGGCAGTTTCTTACTGTAGTTGTCAGATTTAATTGGTTAATGTTAACTACCATCTGTAGGGACAGATGGCTATCCTCAGGCAGTTATACTTTTGCTGATTTTGAGTTCATTAGGGCTCCTATAAATTCTATCAACTGTAAAGGGGTGAGAGACAATTTCTCATAATTCTTCAGAAGATAACTGCCTGAATGGTGGAAAAAGTAACTCAAGACAACTTCTTGACAAGATTTGCCTTTGATCAGCCAACTGTCTGTGAATGTATAATCTCAGATGTGCTGCCACTCCCCTATGCATTAAGTTCAGGCTCTCAGTCCTGTGAGAGATCAAATGGAAACACCTGGCACTGGTAGTTATTGGACCCCCTCCCCATGAAAACACATGTATTTGCTGTAGGCCAGATAGATGACAATATGAAAGTGGGCATCTTATAGATTGAGAGCCTCAAATCCACATTAACATAAGAACGGCCAACTGAGTCAGACCAATGGTCCATTTAGCCCACTATCCTGTTTTCCAACAGTGGCCAATGCCAGGTGCTTCAAAGAGAATGAACAGAACAGGTAATCATCAGGTGATCCATCCCGTTGCCCTTTCCCAGCTTCTGGCAAAAAGCAATCCCTGCCCATCTGGCTAATAGTCATTGGACCTATCTTCCATGAACTTATCTAGTTCCTTTTTTGAAACTGATTATAGTCTTGGCCTTCACAACATCCTCTGGCAAGGAGTTCCATAGGCTGACTGTGAACTGTGTGAAGAAATACTTCCTTTTATTCATTTTAAACCTGCTGCCTATTAAGTTCATTTGGTGACCCATTTTTCTTGTGTTATGAAAACAAGTAAATAACACTTACTTATTTACTTTCTCCATACCAGTCATGAGTTTGTAAACCTCTACCATCTCCCTTCTTAGTTGTCTCTTCTCCAAACTGAAAAGTCCCACTCTTATTTACCTCTCCTCATATGGAATCTTTTCCATACCCCTAATCATTTTTGTTGCCCTTCTCTGTACCTTTTCCAAATCCAATAAATATCATTTGAGATGGGGCGATCAGATCTGCACGCAGTATTCAAGATGTGGGAGTGCCATGGATTTATATTGAGGCAATATGATATTTTCTGTCTTATTATCTATCCCTTTCCTAATGATCCCCAATATTCTGTTAGCTCTTTTAACTGCTGCTGCTCACTGAATGGATGTTTTCAGAGAACTATCCATAATGACACCAAGATCTTTTTTCTTTAGTGGTAACAGCTAATTTAGACCCCATCATAATATGTGTATAATAAGGATTATGTTTTCCAATGTGCATTACTTAGCATTTATCAACATTGAATTTCATTTGTCATTTTGTTGCCCAGTCACCTGGTTTTGTAAGATCCCTTTGTAACTCTTCACAGTCTGCTTTGGACTTAACTCTCTTGAGTAGCTTTGTATCAACTACAAATTTTGCCCCTGCACTGACCCTTTTTTTCAAATCATTTATGAATATGTTGAACAGTACTGGTCCCAGTACAGACTCCTGGGGGACATCACTAGTTCTTTCCATTCTGAAAACTCACCATTTATTCCTACCCTTTGTCTCCTATCTTTTGACCAGCTACTGATCCAGGAGAGGACTTGCTCTTTTATCCCATGACAGCTTACTTTGCTTAACAGTCTTTGGTGAAGGACCTTGTCAAAGGCTTTCTGAAAATCTAAGTACATTATATTCAATGGCTCACCCTTATCCACATGCTTGTTGACCCCCTTAAAGAATTCTAGTAGACTAGTGAGGCATGATTTCCCTTTACAAAAACCAAGTTGACTCTTCCCCCAACAAACTGTGTTCATCTATGTGTCTGCTAATTCTGTTCATTACTACAGTTTCAACCAATTTATCTGGTACTGAAGTTAGAATTACTGGCCTATAATTGCCAAGATCGCCCCTGGAGCCTTTTTAAAATTTTTTATTTTTACAGCATCGCTAATCTAGTGAATATTGATCCTGAAAGGACATGATGTTGGAGGAAACCACTACCATCCTGAATCTGAGATGAAGTACATATTTGTTCACTCTTTCCAGGTCTAGGACAAGGAAAAGACACTCCCCCCTCCCCCCCTCAGGGTAATTGCAGAAGCACCTTCTGTATAACTCCTAGATTAAGCACAGAAGCCACTTCTTTCACTTGATTTTCACATTAAAGGTCCCTTAAGAAGGATGGGAAAGAGATGTGGACGGGGCAGGTACTAAAATTGAATGGAATAGCCATGGAAGACAACTGCTACCATAGACTATGCCTGATAGAAGAAAACAAGCTGGAACCCAAACACATGGGTGGCCATGAGTGCTTTGAGTGTAGCTCTAAATCCTCACATCAAACCTACTGCCTGGAAAAAGTTGTAGAGTGACCAACAGTTGTCAAGGAAGATGATGGTCTCCAAAGAGAAAACCTCAATTTCTTCCTGGGAGGATATTCAGAAGTATCTGTTAGGGCTAGGTAGGCGTCTTCTTCATTGGTTGCCCTGGTACCTTACAGTTTGGGGCTGATATGTAGATGCTGACAGAACAGTATGTGGTGCTGGAATCCTGGCGTATAGCATGTCACCCGCACGAGCAATAAACAATTCTATACTCTCCAATAGTAAGTCCTCAATTTTGTTTTGTACTTCAGGAATGCCAGAGGCTTGCAGCCATGAATCATGGCACATGGTCACAGATCTAGCCACGGTATCCATGACAGCCTGCAGCAATGTTTTTGCTATTTTGCAATGCTTTTAAACTCCTCTCTGGAGTCTTGTGGAAGTTTGGCTCTGTATGGAGCTACTTTATTCCAAGTGAGACAGTTGCATTTTGCAAGTAAGGCCTGATAACAGGCAATTCCTAGCTGCAGTTACAGAAATAAGCCTTTCTCCCAAATAGGTCCATTTTGGGGTGGGGATGAGAGTGGTGTGACCAATTAAGTAAACTAGTAAAAGGCAGAAGGAGTGTTACATTTGAAGGGAATTAGTGTTCACTAATTACACTAAACAATTATTCCAGTAAGCGGTAGCAAACATATACTTCTAGTTCTATCTTCTTTGCATCATCGTCAAGAGAGAAGTGAGGACTGTTGCGGCAGCTCAGCCCTTTATGTGAGGCGGGGGGCACACAAAGACATGTACAGCATAGACGTGGCCCAAAGGACACTGCTATTTGAACAATTCCAATTTTGTGCATATGTGGGATCCACATGGACACTGAATTGAAACACCACCCTTTTTATTTTTCCAGGTTTTAAAAACAAACAAAAAACCCACAGACATTCAAATGCTTTTCTCACATAGCCAATTTAAGAACAGCTCTTGCATTTAAAATTTCTAACTTGCCCTGGACACAGTCCTTAGTGTGGAATGAGTGCTTTGCAAAAATGGAAATAAAGTGACTAAAATATCCCTTCCCAGACTACCTTCTGAATCCTATTCATCTCACTCAAAGCAGATATCTAAATAGAGACCCAAAACAAGGACCCTGGTGGATCCTGGTACCTGCAGTTTCAAATACTGCATGGTCTCCAGAGACCTGTGAACTCTGGGACACAGAATCTCAGCACGTGCAATGTATAACAGAATGTGCCCATTCAAATTAATATCAATTTTAATTTGTATTAATTTGAATGTGTTTGACTGTACGTTAACAATTAATGCTTTAAGTCCTTTCTTTTATAAATATCAGAAATAAAGGGCAAACAACTATGTTAATGCAATATTAAGATTTTTACAGAGATGTCAGTCAAATCATATATTCCCACAGTAATTAACTTTGCATTCTTGCACAAACCTTTTTTTTTTTTTACTTCATATATTGTTAATTTTCCTTAATGTAATATTTTTGCAATGTGGCATAACTAGAACCTTAAAACTTTTCAATTACTGACTTGTGATGCATTTAAGTATCAACCATAATGTTGCTTTAAGAATTTTTTAAGAGGTAGATAAATTTTTTTTTTTTTTTTTAATTTCTATTCTGGTTTTATTTAAAAGTACAGTGCAATGTGAGATTTCTGTAGCAGAAGATTTTCTCTATTGCTTTTATTAAATTAGCAGTAAGAGACCTGGCTATTGCTGGTTTTTCACTAATTACCAATATATTTTATTTCAGGAATTTCAAATATTTAGCCCTTAACATTTGTAAGCAATAAGTTAGCCAGTGGGAATACTGTTCCACAATCATGAACTTGTGCTAATACACACATTTAAAAAGTCTACTATAGTCAAGGCATGCTACTTTAATATGCATTAACTAGTTAAGTTGCAGTGGTGGCTTTAATGTGAGCAGAACTTAGTACATGTTAAAGACACTGAGCCTTATGTACACTAATCTCTTCAAACATGTTAGCATGCTAACACTACACCTTTAAATCCTAATCTAGACAAGTCCCACAGGCATATCCCCTTGTGATTTAGTCTACCGTTGTTACTTCAGCAGGTCAGTCAGTTTGGTAGAATTAGTAACTTCTAAAGCAGTCAAAAGCCTGGGAAAATGCTTTTACATTCCAGTGCGCTCTCATATATTTTCATAAAAAAATCATAACATATGATTATGTTTATATACACACATCCCTTAACATACCACTTAGATTAGCAATAATACAGTATTTACAAACTCAAAGAGGATGCCCTTACTAAAAGTCTGGAGCTATGCTGATGCTCCTTTGAAGCTGAAGATTTTGTTGGATGTTTCCAACTTCCAAATACTCAAAGTACTGTAAGAAAACTAGAAGGAGTACTGTGCCAGCAAACCAGAGTTCTGCTTCTCAGAGGGTCGCAAGGTAAGATTGCAACTTCTCCTTCTGAGCTTTGATAGCTCAAAACAACATCTTTAAGCAGATCTTACATCTGTCGCTTTCTTTATAGCGGAACAGGTCCCACTCATAATTGTCCACATTGAACATCTCTTTTTCAACTCTTGAAGCTTCTGGATCACATTCTGATTTCCTACATACAGTAGAGAACATTTTAAACACTGAGCCCACTAAGACTTACTACTAAAAATTATAACAGAAAACCTAATAAGCTATAATGGACAATTCAGATAAAATAATCCATGAATTATTCATAAACAGCTTTTCAGACTCATAGAGCAGCCCTCCAAGACTGAGCTGTCCAAGAGAAAAGAAACTAATAGATATAATGCACTAGCACATTTCAAGAACCCGACAGTCATGAATTCACATGAATGACAAGATGTTCCTTAAGATTAAATTTATGGATAACATATCCAACCCACATTTGCAAAATGTTTTGAACAATAATGGCAAATTAGAGCATTTGAGACCAATTTATTTCTCTTGTTAAGAAATCCCCTGACGAAAAGATTCTTTCACTGGCAACAGGATAATTAAAAAAAGAAAAGACAAATTTTCGAAAGTATTTTACATGATCAAAAAAATGAGACTGTTTTCTTTTAAAGTATTTACTTTTTGTTTATAAAAAAAACCCAAAACAATAATCCACCTTCTAAGGCTACAACATTTGATACTTTATGTTCAGCAAATCCAAAACTTGTTCGTACTGGCGGACAATCCATGTGTTCTAGCCTACATACCACATAAAGTGTTAACTTTGTACACACATTAGCATTTTAATCAGAGTTGTGTTTACTACGAGAACCATAATTCTCAAGTTCCTGACTTCTCAGAGTGTAAAAAAATCACAAAGCTGCTTTAACAGTTTATAGAAGTTCCTTCTTTAAAAATAAATAAATAAATAAAACAGGGACACATGGACATGACCATGCTATTATATAGTCAAATAAATGTAGCCACTTGATTGCATACTCACATTTTTCACACACAAAGGTTTTACACCCTTTACATAGAACACATTGTGCTTGAGAGTGTAAATTTTGAAAACAGCAGTGTAGACACTCTTAGCAGAAAAGTCCCCAGGTTTGCTGCATCCTTTACAATGCCATTTTAAAATACAGAGGTAAGAAGAAAAATAGCATCAGCTGTAGTTTCTCAAGACTGGAAGCCTTTCTACTGGACTCTCTGCATTAGTTTCAGTTTTGCACTTTCAGTAGAGCACAGTACACATTAAGTTGATGTCCTAAAGCATGTGAAATCTGAACTGAGTGTGTCACCAATGACATGATCTAATTCATAACATATCAATGGCTGGGAAGTAACTGGTCAGAAGAAAAAGAAAGACTGTTTCAAATGTAGGAAAGGCTAGCTAGGGTTTGTGAAGGTGCTGAACAGCTGACTGATCTGTCCTAACCATCTTAAACTATATTCGATAATATGTTACTTCACAAGGTGTGCAATCTGTACATATCCGGAATTTTCACACTTCTCTGTTAAAAATGAGTAATTTTGCAACTGCTTATAAACCTCGTTTCTATAAATGCCTCCACAAATGTGTCAGAGTTTTAAAAAGAAATCTTAAAAAAATGAATCTGAATGCAAAAATACAGCATACACAAAATAATTTCCACAAACATTTTTTCACTGTCTAAAAACCAACAGCCAAAAAGATTTGATCAAACTTACACATACCAAAAAAAACCCAAAACCCAACAATTTGTCTTTAGGTTGACAATAAGCATGAGAAAATTCAGAATAAAAAGTTATGAGTGCCTGAAAAAAATGTGGCTTATAATGTAAGGGTCTTCATATTCCTAACTATGGGAATACTGTAACTATGTGGTAGAAAACAAACAAAAAAAGTCATGCGGGCACATTTCCACACCCCTACATTTAGAGGCTCATTTTACAGAGAACACAAAGAACTGATCAAAGAATCACAAGAACCACTCCAGCATTCTCAATGCAATAAAAAAAAAATTCATATCACAGATGTCACAAAATTGTAAAATTAAGCCAATTCAACCTAAGAGAGCTGGAAAATAATACAGAGATATGTATGTAGTACTTTAAAGAGTAGTAGGATTTTGGTCAGAACTGCACGCTTATTCAACAGCTCTGATTCCTGCATGTATTCAGATTCACATCTGTTTACTTTCCTAATTTAAACAAGTTTTCACCACTGTTACCACAGCTGATCTAATACAGCTATGGCAAAGTGAGCTTGGTCTATTCTGGCTTGTGCACTAGTGGTAAAATATGTTAAACTAACTGTACGGCCAATTTCTGCTCATGGAAAACAGGCACAACTAATGGAAGACTAACTTGCAGGATCTTTATTATAGTGCTGATGCACAAACCAGAAAGAACACAGCTCAGCTTTCTGATCTTGGGTGAAATTAGTTGAGCTGGCTGCTTGGGGGGGGGTGGGAAGAGGGAAGGGAGCACCACATTTCCATTTATAAATTCAACATTTGATCCAGAAGTTATTGAAAGGGAACAGTTATAGAACAACAAAATGTCAATTTTACTAAGTCGATTTCACAGTAAACCTGCACTTTAAAGTTAAAGAGAACCTTTGGTTCTCCTAATCTGTCCCTTCTGCCATTTGGCAAGATAAGTCCAACTATTCAGAATGTAGGATGAGCACTGGTATTGGACTTTGAGGTAAGTACGTCACTAACCCTTTCTTTAACTCTTCTATACTAACTTCTCTAGTCCCTTTCACCCCCAAGCAGACTAACCTATAGTCTGAGGACCCTGATACCAGCTCTGAACTAATTTTTTTTGTCAGGTCAGAGAGACTCATGCATTTCACCCCCATCTAAAACAGTCTTTTCCAAAGTTCTGATACTACCGCCAAACACACACACAATGAAGATATCTGGCTAGGGAGAAGGAAATAAGGTAAGATTTTCTTGTTGAAAGGTGATCTGTAGGTGTCATGCCATATGCTGGATACAATCAAGTGTAATATACTCTGTCAGTAGCAAGTTACCAACTTAAACCGTAAGATTATCAATAGACAGTTCCTGTTCTCTTTATATCACTTACAATCTACTAAATAAACTTACCATACAGGTACGGGAGTTTTCTCCTATGAATGAATCTCTTAGCACCTGAGTAAGTTTACTTGCTCTGAATGGAGTATGAGGTTTATTTCGGCCTAAGGCTCTAATGCACTCCTGAAAGAACAAACAAGTATGTTCTCCTCAATATTAAGGCAAAAAATATGCAACATAAAAGCAATCCACATATAGAAAATATAAGCATTGGATGATATGTTGCTGTACTTTAAGCTAATATTAAATTAATGTTAGGAGTCCACCTTCAATGAATGTAATGACAGAAGTTCAGACTTGACACTAAGGGTATGTCTACATTCAAGCTGGATGTGCAATTGCCATCCTAGGCAGATTTACACATACCAGCTCTGACCAAGCTAATATACTAAAAATAGCATTACAGCAGCAGCAGCAGGAGCAGCATGACAGGCTAGCCACCCTCAATACAATCCAAACATGTGACCCCAGATACTAAGGTGACTAGCTCATTCTCCTACATGCGCTGCCGCAGCTATGCTGATTTTTCAGCACACTTGCTTGATCAAAGCTAGTATATGTCAATCTTAGCTGGAAATTATATCTCCAGGTCGAGGGCAAATGAATCATTAGTCTCCAGGCTCACAATCACAGCACTGTAGTTATGCATTTTAAGACAGGCACATACCCGTAGTTTGTGAAGGCAGGAAAGTAAGGAAACACATTGGGACTGTGAATATGGAGTTCTAGGTTCTATTTTTGGCTCTGCCACTAACTCTCTGAACATCTTAAGACAACACTTGGGCCTACATTTTCTTAAGTGCCCATAGGTGCTCAACATCTTAAAAAAATCATTAAAAAACATTAGCAACATGGTGAGGCACCCAAAATTACTAGACCCCTGAGAATGTAAGCCATTCTCCATATTTCACATTCCTCATGTGAAAAGCAGGGAGAATGCCTCCCTCCCTCATAGGTATGACAGGAAGCTAAGGGCTTGTCTACACAGCCCTGCAGTGTGGACTAGGGAAGTATGAGTTGTGGGTTTTGAGGTGTTGCATTCTAACTGCCCACTGTGGATCCTGCAGACGTGAACTATTTTGCTGACAGCATTCAAAAAAGTAGTTAAGAAAATGACAACTTAGAGCCATTAGAGAAAAAAACTACTTCCACTTAAGAGTCATTACAGAAACAACAATTGGTTCCCAAAAGTTTATTTATAAGAAGTTTAGGTTTTTTAATGAGTTTAAATGTTCATTAATTACTAATAAACAAATTAATACTTCAATTTATTAATCATCATTTAATTAAGGTTCTATAACTACATTAGGACCAAAAAAAGACAGTAAAGTGTAGGTCCGCCACCTAGCAGGGAAGGAGAGCTAATAACAGACGACACCCAGAAGGGTGCGGTGATTAATGAATAGAAGGTACCTATTTCACCTACTTCTGTTTGAAACAGCACTACGTTAATATGACCTAGGTACCATTCATCCAAAACCCGGCAATGTCCTTCCTCAATCCTCTTTTTAAAAATAAACACACAATACTTGAATAAATCGGATGGGGTTAGGCCTCAGCCCTGGTGAAAATATATATATACACTGCTATTTTAGCTCTATAGCCTAAGCCCAAATCAGGTAATCCAGGCTCTGAGACTTGCTGCTCTGGGGGTTTCTGTTTGTTTTGCAGTGGACTAACTGACCCTGTGGTCTTTGTTGACACATACGAACAGTTGATTAATGCACTCTGATACAGAACAAGATCAAAGTGCATTAACAAACTGTTAATATACATCAGCAGCATCCATATGGACAGTAAGTAAACAGCATGCTACTGCAGGGTATATTTACACCCCAGCTTGCTGCAAATTACTCATTCATGTAGGCAAGTCCTTAGTCTGGCTGCTCCCAGCTACCTTTTGCGCAAGGCTCAATCAGGTATGTGTGCTCTTAGAATGCCTCCCGGATTCGGCCCCGACGACAAAGCAGGCAGGGAAACGCCTTGTTTGTGAATCCCACCAGGGTTTAATAATGAGCTACGGCACCAAGCAGTTTGGTGGCATTAAAACTTAGGCAGTTTGCACATTCCACCAGTGGAAATTTAAGCGCTTTGGGGACAGTACCAGCAGAGACTTAGGTGACTAATGAATGCAGACGCATGCAGGGTTAGACAGCAGCCGAGCAGAGGTTTTGAACAGCACCTAAATATTGGACTTAGATACCAAGTCCCTCAGTGGATCTAACACCCAAATGTCACTTGTTAATAATGTTACCATCCCATGCTTTTGTTAAGAAAATCTTTATACCTCATCAGCAAGTATTTTTATGTTCTATATCATGCTTGTCAGACGGTAATAAACAAGTAGAAATACTCTACAAGTATTCTCTTAAGCATTTAGAGGAAACACATTGACAAATTATTTTAAATCCTCTATCAGTTTAGTGGACAAGCCCTACCTGCACAAACACTCATCTTATTAGAGACTTTTTTGTTATACGAAGAACAATAATGAGAAGAAGGCTTCCACCTGCTCTAATAGAATCAAATGAATTCCATTTACCTTGAGTGCTAAAAGGCTCTTGTTAATTTCAGCACCTTCCAGTCGTGTTTGCCTATCTGCACTGGAAGTATCTGCTCCTCTTTCATTTCCAGCCAAATCAATCAGAGAAAATTTACCATGCAGTTTCCCCTTCCTTCTGAGAATAATCTGAAACACTGCATGGCTCCGAGATGAGTGTGCATTTGCAGATGTCTGACCAGATGTTCTTTAAAACAAAAAAGGGAGAGAGATGGGATGGAGGGTGAGATACTATTTAGTGTATATGAAGGCCCACACACACAGAAGCATCCTGTATGTTAGCTCTTCGGAGCAGAGAAACGTTTTCTTATAAGTGTTGACAGTGCCTAGCACACACTGTGGACACTACAAAACTACAATTTAACAGCGGTACAAAAACAGTATATTTAAATATATTGCTCTCTCTCTTCTACCTGAGAAGAGAGGGGAGAGAGAGAAAAGGCAGTAACCAAGCTTTTCCCCCCTCCTCTTAACTGCAAATAATCAGCTTTGGAGCATTTAAAAACTGAATCATAGAAAGAACATTTTAATCTACTGAGAGCAATAATCATGGCAAAAGACTATTTTTAAACACAGTAAGGCTGGATTTTAAGAAGTTAAACATTTTACAGTGAAGAACCACTGTCACATAACATAAATGCATGTTGTCTTTTAAAACCTAAAAATCTGGCTGTATTTCAGAGAATTAACAATGTGACATTAAGACAGTAAGCTGGTTACATAGCACACAGAAAATTCATCTCAACTTCTCTTGGCAGATGTAGATAACCAAATAACCTTTAGCCAAAAGGGAGGCAATTCCACAACTGTAGTCAATCAGCTCAAGAAAAGCTGTTCTTTACAGTGTAGAAAGCTAAGAATTTGAATGGACAAACACACACGCTTATTACAGTGTTCTGATTCACTATATTTACACTGAGAAACTAAGTAAAAACATAACAGATACCTGCAGCTGTTGCCTATTTCAATAAGCTTGAGTACATCTTCAACACATTTGACCTCCCGTTCCTGTAATCCCACCACCTGGACTTGCTGTTTACCATCCTCCAGCACCCTTAGTTTGGTCTTCCTGTTCAACAAGTCAAAAACCTTTAAAAAAAAATTGGTTATAACAAGAGGTCTTTAGGACACACTTAATTCTAAATAATAATAATAAAATTCAGAAGAATTCAGCCAAACACGTCATTAGAAAATGCTCTGAAGATCCACATGAAAGTGAAATGAGAAATCATGTGTTCTGTTCACAAGCCTCGTTTTGTTCTCTGAAGAGATTATTCCCAAATCAAGAACTTTCACTTACCTTCCCACTATAAATCTCAAAAAATGTTGCATATACTTGAAGTTCTAACTTCTTATAGTTTGGCTTCTTTAGCATTAAAAAGACGTCTCGAGCTGTAAATAAATTTCAAAATATACAGAAATCTAGTTATGCATTTTCCTCTAGTCAAGAATCTTTAAATACACAATTGTCTATTTATTCATATGTATCTCTTGCATACGTGTTACAACTATCATTGGTGGGATCAGTCTCAATCAGGCATTCCATTCTAAGGTATATTTATCTTAAGAATTCCTTTTGGAGTTAAAACTAGCAAAATATTTTGAAGCTCAACTCCTTAGCCATTCGTACACTTCAAGCTTTCTTAACAACACTGATACGTATATTGAAGTAAATAAAGTTTACAAGCTTCAAAGCTATTTTGGTGCCTCCACTCTATTATAATGCAAAATATGCAGACACTTACATTAAAAGGGATACAACAGAAAGTAGTAAAATCTAGTGATCTCCAGCAATTGTCAGGAGAAAACATCCATGCATATGATCACTTACCTGCAAGTGCATAAATTCCTTTCGAACAATCTTGGTTCTTTCCTGAAAAGTCACCACCCATAGTCTAAAATAAAAACGCCAGAACAGAACTTCTTACACGTTTATTAGTTATTATGAGAGAGACAAGTTGGATGAGGTAATATCTTTTATTGGACCAATTTCTGTTGGTGAGAGGGACAAGCTTTTGAGCTACACTGAGCTCTTCTATAGGTTTGGTTATTTTATAAATGAAACGATTAAGTGAATGCGCTGACAAAGACATTTGTAATGTGGACACATGAGGTTACTGAGTTTACAAGAACTGCTTACATGGGTTTTTCCACTGCCTGTTTGCCCATATGCAAAACATGTCGCCATTCCCCTTTCGAATATGGTCTCCACTAAAGGACGAGCTGTAAACCTTAAATCAAAAAGCAGGAGTGTTAGAGGTTCTTCATTGAAGTTTAGCAAAGTTAAATGTAAATCCAACATTTTCCCCTGAGTTAGAACTGAACATTTCTTTCTAAACATTTTCGTGAGTATTTTTTCAGTAAATTACTGTTAGAAAATTAAGCTAGGAATGACTGTCTAAATCAAAGGATTAAAATAATCTGTGAAACAGTTTATTTTCATTATGTATATGACAGTGGATTTGCATTAATAGAGTAATTTCTGACACAAGTTACATTTGACTCAGGATGCAGTAACAGTCACATCATGTTTTCTGCCTTGTAACCAATACTTATGTAGGAGCGCCAAAAAAGAAGATTCTGCAAGCTCTCCAAATCCCTAACAACTTCTTTGCAATTGAATTCCCTAGTAGATATTTCCTTAGCCAAGAGACATGGCAAAATAAAAACAATAGCCACACATTATCCTATCTCGTCTATAACAATGAAATCAGACATGATGAGATCACAGCAATACTCCCATCACTAGAAGAGATACAGGAGTCACTGTAGATGAAAATTGTGTTTTGAATGGAATTAGTTTGTACTACTTTTGAGGAAAAAACCTGTATATTAAGTGATTATTAAAGATACACAAAGGTGTTTGTCCCTGCAAATACTAAGTACGTAGATTTTCTAAGTTTAAGGGAAGGCCACTGAAAAGACAACACAAAGAAGGAAAGATCATAAGCATTTTAAGTTTAGATTATAAAGGATCAATGAGAATGTACTCTTAAAATATATAGTTTGCTATATTTTGTGGGCATAAATTCTCTGTCATAAGATACAGATCACTTTTGAAAACAGACTGTTTTTAGAACTCCAATTATTCTCTACCCAATTTACCATAAAAAGGAGCCCTAACTTAATAAAACAAGAATGAACCCTTATAAATAGGTAGATTTGGGCACAGGATAAGCTCAATGGAAAAGAGCCCAACATTGTACAGTGTGTAATAAGCACTGGAACAGATAAATAGAGTTTAAAAGTAACTAAAATCTTTTTAGTTTTAGCTGGTTTTAACTCATAGCTGCATTGAGCAATAACATGAAGTCCAGGAAATAGCCATTTATAGAGATTCTTCGCCTCCTCCGTCCCCATTTCAAGATCTTACAAAAACCTCTAAAAACCATTCTCTATAGCTAAAAAAAAAATATTGTACTGCTTAAGAACACTTGCTAAATTTAGAAAAGCTCTAATTTCTTACCCCAAATAGCACTACTTATGACTTACATAGAATTATTTTAGCAGATGCTTTCAGGGTGTTAATAAGCACATGATTTGCGCACAGTTTAAAGGACTGCATTATTCATGGTAATTCTACGTACATGTTTTTGAATGTGCACATTCTGAAAATCTGTGTCCCTCTCTTTAACCACTGTTCAGGGACATAACTAAAATGCAAATGTACTGATGTCAGCTCAGACTCTCTAATATGGAGCATGTGAGTGATTGCTGTCCCCCATTCCATACATCAACTACAAAAAATTATCGTTTCTTTTGGGGCAAAATGGTTTCTAACAGGAAGCTTTATAAACAAACCTAATATTAATTCAATGAAAATTTTCTGTGACTCAGCACTTAGATTCTGCTGTAAGGGAAGCAATCAGGAGAAAAAAATATAGACTAGATAAAAGGTGTAGGAGGGCAACTTTGTTCATAGTCCAACATATTCATAGATTATAAAACCAGAATGGACCATTGTGACCATCTAGTCTGACCTTCTATATAACAAAGGCCATAAGACTTCCTTGAATTAATTCCTGTGCTTAACAGACTAGTAGCCCAGATCATTAAGTTATATTAGCCAAAAAAAGAAAAAAAAAAAAAAAAAAAAAAAGAAAAGCTCTCTGCACCTTGACGCATTCCAGAGGGGCAGCTGTGTTAGTCTGTTTTCAGTAAAACAATGAGAGTTCTGTGGCACCTTAAAGACTAACACATTTATTTGGGCATAAGCTTTCCACTTCATGCATCTGACAAAGTGGGTTTCTGCCCACGAAAGCTTATGCCCAAATAAATGTGTTAGTCTTTAAGGTGCCACAGAACTCTTGTAGTTTTTCTCTCAATCTTGTTATTATAGCAAAGCTAGCCTGGGGGAGCGGGGGGGGGGGGATTTCTCATATTAATGATACAATATTGCACAACTGGCTAGCTATATTATGGGAGACTTTTGTATTCTTCCCAACTAGGAAGCATTGGCCAATGCCAGAAGCAGGACGCTGGAACAGATGAACGATAGATCTATTTAGTTTAGTAATTCCTCTACTTATATATGCTCTTCTTGAATTAGAACTCCAAGATTCCAAGATTAACTAAGCATGGAAGATGAGTACAATTTTCTTCATTCTTTCCTTTGACGAAAGGAATACCTCTCTAGAGGTTTTGAAGAGGTCATAAACAGCTGAGACAATACTTTAGAAAAAGCAAACCCTAGATTATATAGGAAAAACCTGAAGTTTGCAGGATTATACTTAATTTGTTAGGCAACATCAGTGATTCAGAAATGGGGTCACAAACTTACTTTTTTAGTGATAATATTATTTCTCCTCCTCTGGCTACTTGAGAGAGTATGTTACAGTTAATGAAAACCTCCAAGGCACAGGACAGCCTGAAGGAAGACACTACAACTGAGTCCTTTTTTTCAAGACCGTTTACACGTAACGATGTAAATGCAGTGTCTTTTTTTTTTCCTGGAGCATTTACCTCAACCTGTTTTCTCACATGGAGCTATATGGTGGACATTGACCATAGATTGGAAGTTGGATCTTTTCTTTAAGAGCTATTACCAAAAAAAAAAAGAAATGCTCTTTCTAGCCTGAGAATATGCACAGAGCTCTCTGTATAACTGGGTTTGACATTATATATTTTAATACACTTATGCAACATACACTGTGTTTTAATACAAGGCAGAAACACAAACATATCTAAGAAATATTTAATAATATATGGCATTGACAGTTCAAGAGCTAAAATGGTACCAAGCCCAAAGATACACCAATTTTACTCTTAGTATGTTCCTTAGATGCAACCCTAAGCTTTCAGAAATACAAAGATTAGTCCTTCCTGAAAATCTAGAAGAAACATCAGGTTTAAAACTAAGATGTAATATAACTTTTCTTTTATATATTTAAAAAAAGATGACATTAGCATCACTGCTGTGAATTTAGAAAATACTGCATTAGCACTAGGTTATCAAAGAAAATTATAGTAGATGATTATGCAGTAGGGCTAAACACTCCTGACTGCCACACTGAGGAACTTTCAGTATGAAAATATAATAAGAGGATTTAAAATTCTGAACTAAACTGGAGGAACTCATCATCACACTAAATCTTTTTTTCTTTGTGATATAACTAAATTGTGGGAATGTAATAAAATATGTCTCTCTTATTTCAAACACTTCTTTAATGGGAAAGCTACATTTGATTATCCTCCCAAATAATTTTAAAAAATGGAAGAAAACACACCACTGTGTTGTATGAAAGGAAGAGAGAAGCCTGTATTAACGAAAGAGACCTGAGATTTACTGTTTCAGTATAAATGTATGTGTGTATATAAATATATGCACGCAGTTTTTATTAAATTTTATGAAAAAAACATGCACACAGATCTAAGTACACAAACTTTAATACAAACTTAAAACTCCTTTCAGAGTTGAAAGAGATAAGAGAGAAATAACAGCAAAGGAAGAATGAACTTTTAAGAGGTACAGAGATGGGAGAAATGTAGATTATTAAATAGAGGGCAAGATGTTTGAGAAAGTGTGCACTACAGATAGAAAGTTCCCACAAGGCAGATTGTGTGCTGGGACAGAACAGAAGCTACCACTGGATGAGCGGAGGAATTAGTGAAAGAACTAGAAAAAGAAACATGCAAAGGCATAGCTATGCTCCAGTTTAGACAAACTTTTAAACAAAGTGCTTTTAAAATAAGGAGCTTTTAAAGGGCTTTTAAAATAAGGAGGGTGATTTTTAATTGGATCCTGAAGTGACCAGAGGGCCAATGGAGTGGTCTGAGGAAAGAGTTAATGAAATCACACTGCATATGTGAGAAGGGAAGAAGAAACATTCTGCACATGCTGGTCTAGAAAGGTGGGTCTTGGGGAAGGGCAGAGTTAAAATAGTCAAGGCAAGTGGAGGTGAAGGGACAGATGAGGAATTCAGCACAAATTGAGTTAATGGAAAGATATACATAGGCAAAGCTATAGAATTGGCAATACACAGATCTGAAGACAAATTGTAGGAGGAGGAGTAAAATCTAGGGTCAAGAATAAGCCCAAAGATACAGAAAGTGAAGAGACAGGAAAATAGTCACAAAAAGTGTACACATACCTGTAAACCATTTCATTAGGAGCAGTGTCATCAAAGGCATAGTCAAAGCGAAAAGTTTGGTTTTCTAGGTACCTTGTTAAATCCACCTTTTGTTTTGGTTCATGTACCATCACAACATCTTTACTAGGAATTGTTATTACATCAAGGTCTTTCATTACAGTTTCTATAAAATAAATGATTGATATATATATATATATAAATATGTATCTATATAAGCTATCCACGCATATTAACTTTTACATCATTTGGTCATCTACATTCTTACAATGCCCAAGGTAATGAAACTGCTCCAAGTAAATGTGATGCGATGGATCTCAGCTTCTGATCCCTACATTTTAAAAAAATCAGGTACTTTAAGATTTGAAAGTATGTAATTCCATTTTGGAGGCCTAGTGACTATTCAAATTACTAAAGTTTCGAAAATGAAGTTTCTGAGCACCTTTCTAGCAGCACTTGAAAGAATGATAGCTTCATAATTCACAATAGCCTGCTTATTCTATAATTACTTTCTAAAAAAAATGCTTTAGTTCTTCTAAGATTTTATTTATGACATACCCAAAGATTATTGCCTTTTATGTTTGCCTATTTTTAAAATAAATACATAAAATAAATAAATTTTCTTCAGCTAGACAAATACAATCCAACACTATTTCGGCTATCAGTCTTAAATTCACAAACAATATAAAATTGCTTATGCAGCTGGACATTTTTACAAAATGGTATCTTATTTTTCACACATGCCCTTTGCTTTACTCTTTATAGCTATATACTTATTATGTGAAGATTTTTCAAACATGGAAACTTTTTATTCCATTTTACACACAATATATCTTCATTCATAATCAATCTTGGAACAGATTCTTTAGTCAGCAAAAGCATAAAAAAACCTGATCTTTAAAATTGTATTCCACTCAAGCGAAACCCCTTTTTAAATGATTTTGTTAGAAGCCTACAAATTTCAAAGGATGCTGCCTATCTTCTCAAACAAACAAAATAAATGGATTATTAACTTCATGGGTTATAATTACTACACATCACTACAGTTTGTTAACTGTATGAGATGTATCAATCAGTAAACACACAAGAATCCAATTATCTATGAGATGCACAAAAATAAAGATCCTTTGTATGTACAGTCAAGACCACTAATGTGTCCTGCTTCTGTCTCTATATAAAATCTCATTAAGGCACACAACTTAAGAATATGATGTAGTTTTACACAATCAAATGGAAAGCTTTGACTTCAACAATTATGTTTTGATTCCTGGCTATCATCTTTTAATTGCACAGATATTAGGAAGCAACAAAAGTATAAAACCAAGTTACCAAGTAAATTACTTATTTTTCAAGTGCAGTACTGAAAAATTAAAATGTGCATTATTTTGTGGTAAATGAGGAACTGAATCACAGAATATGGGTGAAAGGAGAGTTTTATAAGACCATTCTTTGCAACAAAACTGTACCTTACTTCTAAGTAAGGTACTTACTTCTTACTTTGTAAGTAGTCAGAAACATTTCTTCTTAACTGTGTACCTGAGATAGTCTGAAATACCTGTATGATGCCTATCATAATTATCTAATATAGCAATCTATGCCACTTGCTGATAATCCTCCGGAATAACTTTCTGAAATCCAGCCTAAACTTATTTTGCTTTAATTCATTACTGGACATTTCAGTTTAACCTCGTAGTGTGAATGAGTCTTGGCCTATGTCTTAGGGCGATCTCATCAAGCTCTTATAAATCATGATTAAGTCTTTTCTTGAATCAAAATGTTACAAAACTGAATTTTTTCAATCTCAGAATCTGCCCTTCTCTAAGAAAGTAACAATACTCAAATAAAATTTTCTAATTACCCTGCACCTTACTATTTTAGGGCCTAGTTCTTGCAAGCCCTCAGTGCGTGGAACTTCCACTGACTTCAATAAGAGTTCAGTGTGCGTAAGACTGGTAGAAATTGAGTCTTATGTCCCATTTTAAACTACATAGAGCTAAAAATATTCCAACTGCCGAGCATGAATAAGGAAACACTACTTTTTTGAATATATAACTTATTCCTTTATTAATACAATAAGCTCCCTATTCAACTTCTCTCCCTTAAAGCTGCCATACACTAGTTTCTCCAAGTCTTTTTTGTTCTCTAATTAGAAGACTGGGGGAGTTGAAAATATTAATCCTTATAAACCTCCAAAATAAAAGTGTGCATGTTTTTCAGAATGTTATGAAATATATTGTGTGTGCACCTGACTTTTTGTTGTTGCTGTTATGGTTCCTCCACAATGAATCTTTTTATTTTAGTTCCTTCTTCAGATGCAAAACTTCAATATTATATCCCATTCCTATTCAGCTGCTCATCTCCCTAAAATCCTCCACCGTATCAGTTCCTTCACTGGTATCAATCACCAATACAGATGACTTACAACTGGAATAAAAACAGACCTTTTTCCACCCCAGAACAGATCCACAATCCATGACTCATGACAACGGGCTGCCATTTAATTTGCCTCTCTAATCAGCTTTCAGTCTAGTTAGTTATCACCTAAGCATTCTCCCCAAATGTATTAGATTCCTCAGTCATACTTCAATAAAGATGAACTGCAATGCTAAAAGGGAAATTGAATTGCTACCAGATTCATGTGCTGAATGTCTCTAACCAAGCAGGTTGTGGGAAGCAGTTTTAGTTAACCTGAGTTTGTGATTGTTTTATTGATCCGAATATAGTCAAGGAATAATGAAAGAAGAAACATGGAAGAAAGGCAAAAGAGAAGAGCTTTCATTGTGTATAAATAATGTATCTTTCTCTCCCACCCCTTCTCCAAAATTCTCCTGTCACTTCCTGTCTTTCTGAAGATATTCCAGAATGTGTCATTCTGTGACACAATTCCAAAAGACTCACTGGTATTTTAAGGGTATGAAAATTATGCTCTTTAAAATCTTCAGCCAGCCAAGATGTCTCTGAAAGTTTTAACAAAGGGAAAAACCTTTTTCAAAAAGTAGGTTAACTTATTTCAGCAGTGCTGACTGAACTCCAGTCAGTAGTGGGTAATAAAGGAGAAGCTGGCAACATATGAATACTGATCTGTAAGTGTTGTGTCTCTGCCAGGTAATTCTCAAATATTCTTTATAGAATTCCATCTGACAAGAGATTTGCTGGAATATTGTTCCCACGTCTTCCACTGCACAAGTGGAGAACCATTTTGACCATGCATATCATCTTGTCAGTTCAAATCCTGTACGCAACGGTTCTCATTAAATATCTTGACATGATACCATTTTCTATTCTAAAAAGCCTATGAAATATTTCAATCAAACAATCAGTTTTCGTCATCTTGGGTAACTATGATATTTATGTTTCAGAAAAGATATATTACTAAACCCACCACACATCTTTGTGTATATATAATTATAGTTTAAAGGCCAGTCATTTTAATTTTAAACTTTAGGTTATAAAGGTACATATTTGCAATTATAAAAATGAATTTATATTGGAAGAACTAGTTCAATGAGGCTCCAGTTTTGCCTGGCGCCTCTTGGTGATTCTGTAATACAAATACTATCGAACACCACACACCACCAGGAGCTGCTGCTCAGTGAGACTAATACCATTAAATGGTCATACCTTTTTTATTGAGCGGCCGTTTTCGTACACAAACACATATCCTGTGCTCATCAATCTACAAACAAAAACAAAATCTTTCAGTGAACTAAGTACTAATTTTAAGGGAGATTATTTTAAAAGTTTGATCATTACACCAGCTATTCTGAACAAAGATTTTTAAAGGGTAGTAAATCTGAACTTTCAAAAAGTGAAAGTGCTGAATGTACAATATTCAAGAACCTAAAGGCACAACTCTATATTCACTGCAATGAACAGCTAAAACCAGATTCTGTAAGGTGCAGACATCCTATAAGGTGTTGAGTAACCTGTGCTTCTCCAGGGGCAGACACTCAGCTAGTGTAAATTATCCTGACTGATTTCAGTAAAGCTACCACACTTTACATCGGCTGAGGGTCTGCTCCATTGATTTCAGTGGGAGATGAGGGTCTCAGTACTTTTCAAGATAAGGTCCTAAATCTAAATATTTAGAATGGGGTTTTCATAGGAACCTAAGGGAGTTAGACACCTAACTCCTTTAGGCTCCTTTGAAGATTCTGTCTTACAAATGTATGCCTGTAGAGCTGTAGTATTGTAAAGTTAGCACACACTTTAATGGACATAAAATTTAATAATTCCTTTCAATACAAATTACCTTCAACAAAATAAAGTTAAAGTTATAGAACTATAATCCTATGGTATGAAAACTATTTTTAGGTGTTTAATCACTCAGGAGCAGATTTGTAAAAGATATTTAGGCATTGCAGTGTTGAGCACTGCTGCATCTAAGTCTCATTTTCAAAAATAATTTAAATACTTAAGAGCCTAAATCTCTTTGAAAGTCAATGGGATTTTGGAGCCCAGAATCATTTTGGAAAATGGGACTTACAATGCTACAGTGCTCAATACTGCACTGCCTACATACTTTTTACAAATCTGGGCCTAACAGCTTCACAAAAACATCAATATCTTTTTTTCTTTAAATTGAAGTGTGCCAAAAAGATATAGAGGACTAAAAAAATCTGTGATGAAAATTCTTGCCTTTTAAAAATAATTCCTGAGGTAAACTTACAGGATCTGCAGTTGTCAATGGTCTATAATCCAAACTTCCCCTGAAATCTCTTATCATACACATAATTTCATAATTTGGGTTTGTAGCATCAACATCCTATGAAAAAAATAGCAGAAAGAGTTAAACTTTTTGCTAACACAGACACTTGCAAATACTTTCCAGATACAATTATAGAAAAGCTACAGAACCAATATCAGATGTATATTATGTTTACTGAAGTCTTAAATTTATTCAAAAGGCATGTTTTCCAAATGTTAAACCACATATTGTTCACACATCATTAGTTTTTGGATCTGGTCTCACTACACCATGTAACTATTTTACTCATGAAGAAAGAAGTTGGATTTCTACAGTAAAAACAAACAAAAACATACATACAAGCATGGTGTTCAATTTTAAAATAAACTTTTAGGCAACAGAAAACATCCTTGATAAGGACTCAACACAAAAAAAACTTGGAAGGGGGGAATCTCTTGCCCTTTCCCAAAACCTCCTCCATTAAAATAATACTGACTAAAGTAATATAAATACAAAATAATAAACAGACAGATCATCTACAAGTTTGTCATCTCCCACTTATAAAAACTGAAAATTTCTCCTACATAAATCCATATAAAATGTGTTACCTTCATGGCTGCTTCTTTCTAACATTAAGAAAGTTACACTGTTCATTACAAAAAAGTCTTGGCCATACTATTATTCTGAAAACTTAGCACTTTGGTTTCACAAGTTGAAGAGCTTTGAGTATACTAATACTCTACTACTGTTGCATTTTTAAAAGAGACATTTGAAAATGAATACAACACACTTGGATAATCATGAAGATCAACAGAATAACTCCTGTATGCAGAAGTTTAGAAATGCTAGGTACAAAAAAGGCTCCTTTGAAATCAATAAAAAAAATTAAGATTTAATTGACGATTTAATGCAGGCAGAGCCTCAATAAATAAATGTTTTAAAACAGGATACTAAGTATTACTTGTTCTCATACAAAGAAACAGTACCTTTTTGTTTCATGTAAATGGATGAAAAGTAGAAAAAAAGAAATTCCACATACATCCTTTTAGATAAGCTTAGGGCCATCATAAAGCCATGAAATCAAGTTGATTGAATCATTTACTTTCTGATGGTACTCATGTCACCAGTGGATTGCTAGTATCTCCTTAGAGACTAAAACATACATACACGACAGCCAACAAAGATTATGCTACTGGTTTTTTAAATCTTTTACTCTGCTGTGACAGAAAGTCATTAATATTAAAAAAAAATTCTTACAGGATTAGCAACTTTGTATTTTCACAGAAATTTGTAACAACTTGTTCCCAATATTGCTTTTATGTTATAAAACTAAAATGTCTGACGAGATATTTAAAAACACTCTTCAAGCCACAAACTCTCAAGCATGCCACCCATATCCATCAAAGATTAGAAGAGGGCAATTTGTCAGAATGTTCTATAATATCTTATGCAGAGTTGATACCCTATTTTGGGTTAAGGATTTTAATATTTTGGTCCATATGTTTTTCTTAGGCAATATCTATCACTCAGATTGCATTTGTAAATATTTATGGCCAGGCTAGTGAATGCAAAACTTAAAAGTAAATATGAGTGAAACAGAAGAATCAGATAAAATGATACGGTGAGTTACCACAACAACACAACCATGCACTTAAATGAGTATGGAACTTGAAGACTAATCATTCAGTTTTGTACATATGAAGAAAACATTTAGTTTCAAGCTAGTCATAGTTTATATAAACAATAAAGATCGCAATAACTTGGCATACATCTCTCTTCTGGACTCAGGCTTTCCACAATATGTATAATTCATCTCTGAACTAAAAATACACACCTGAGCTCTTTTTTCTCTAAGTTCCTGCTGCTGTAACCTTCTTTTCTCACGTTTCTCTTGCAATTTTTCAACTTCTTTCACACAATTAGATTTTCTACGTGCTTAAAGAAAAAGATAAAATTTTTAATAGTTTTCAGATGGTCACATGGATTGAATATTTACACTACAAATTTTCAATTAAATTATAATTACTGAAAAAAGAATGTATTTATTTACATCTTTATACTGATTAGCTCCTCAAACAGCTAAATAGTAGCAAGGCATAACTACTGCAACTTTATTTCTGAACTTTACTAGCCCCTCAATTTAAAAAGTATGCATGGGAATTGAACAAGAAATACCCAAATAAAAACAACAAATGATGTCCCTCAAAAACAAACTAACCAATATAAGTGATTTCTTGGTTGAGCTATAAAAAACTGGACAATTTTTTTTTTTTAAAAAGGAACAGCCAAGGTTTAAAAATTAAAGGAAAAATTTAAAACCCAATCATCAACAGGACAATGACAGAACTCAACCTTTTGTTTCCCACAGTAATTTGAAAATGCTTCTTATGGAGACCTACAGACACAACTGTGTGTTTATATCATTCAACAATCATTATGGATTACACAGATGTCCAAGTGAGTGTACATGTAATGCCTAGAATGAATGAATCCTTGATAGGTGGTTTACATACAAGGGGGTCCAAATTCCTTTTTTGCAGCTTGAACTGGAGATATATCTGAAACACTACCATTCTGTTGTGTAGAGGAAGACTGTTCAGGAAGTTGAGTAGGCCGTGCACGTGCAGAACCAACCGCTGCAAAAGAAAAACAAAGCTAATCTAAAACTAATCTTGACACGAAAATTTAACATTTTTCATTTAACAAAATGATCTTTTCACATTTTCCATCTTACTGTTAGATTCTGAAATATTTTATGATTAAAAACAAAAAGGTCTTAATAATACCTAAATAAATGGATAGCTTACTAGAAAAAAATGGAAGGTATGTTTTTAGTTATGACACACTATATAGTGAATTCCTAATCCTAATGTTATCAACATAAACGAGTAACTAAGGCCTCCATCCGACAAATATTTAAGCAAACGTTTAACTTAAGAACTATTCATGTAAGTGAAGTTAACCATATTTCTGTGTCTGTAGTATCGGGGCCTAAAATTTTGAGTTATTTATTTGCACTGTGGTAACATCTGAAGACCCAAACTAGGATCAGAGTCCCATTGTTCTAGGTGCTCTACAAACAAATAATAATACATAGTAGCCTGACGTGGGTCGCACTGCACCAGCACTCTTATGCCCAGAAGATTTTGATCTGGGCAAGCAACCCTTGTCCATGCTTTTCAGTTTTTTCTTAGGTACTGTAGAGAGAGTGGTGTTGCACCTTCGTCAAGGCCTTCAGTGCCAGGGACCCCTTATGTTCTGAGGGTCTCATAATCCCAAGTCCTTCCTCGGCACTGGAACTCAAACTGACCCCAGCATACTCCTGATCAAAGCCGAGGAACTGGGTCCCGGCTCCAACTGCCATGGGGATGGATGCAGCGCTGCCTCCATTAGAAGGCATTTCAGCCTTCGGCTTCTTTCCTTCTGTGTGAGGGGATGAAAGTCTCTGCCAATTTTACAACATTTATTTTGTTATGTCTCCCCAAGGCACTGAAGACACTTTGTATGCAGGTCACTCTTCAGCATGGGCTTCTTACAAGCCCCCCACAGTTTGAAGCCAGGGGAAGGAGACATGCCCCAGCCTCTGGGAGGGAAAGGGTGATGATCCCTTAAGGAAATCCAATTAATCTAACTATTGTAATTCTAACTATTCACTAACTACTAACACTATCTAACTATTTACAGGTAATCAAAGGAAAACACTGGAGGAAGGACCCTCGCTGAGCAAGAAGCAACAGATTCCAGCTAACCTTCACAGACGCTAAGAAGGAACTGAGGAAAGGAGGGTTGGCAGAGCTCTATATAGGGCGCCATGGAGGAACGACTCCAAGGGTCTCCAGAGGCAACCCTAAGAGTACCACTGGGGTAAAAATCTTCCAATAGCCATGCACAAGGCATGCACACACCTAATTGGAATCGACATGAGCAAGCACTCGAAGAAGAAGAATGCATAGTCTCTACCTCAGAGCTAGCAATATTTCGGGGTGGGGAGGAAAAACATGGGGCACAAAAGAAAGAGAAACAGGATACAAATATACAAAGCAGAGAAGACTGAATGCTTATAAACACATCTCATTCTTATTTTGGCACCAAAGGGCAGGTGACATATAAAGGGTGGGTGTTGAGGATACAATCAAAATATGTTCATTTTTTATATAGTCATGTGCATGTACACCAGTGGCCTGACTTTCAGCAGTGCTGAGCAATCCCATAGAATATTAGAGTGGGAAGGGACCTCAGGAGGTCATCTAGTCCAACCCCCCGCCCAAACCAGGACTATCCTCAGCTAAATCATCCCGGCGAGAGTTTTGTCAAGCCTCAATTTAAAAACCTCTTCCCACTTAAGTCAATGGAAGTGGCAGGTGTTCAACATCTCTGAAAAAATCGTGCCATAAATATGTAAAATATACAAATAAACCTATAACAGCTGCTTAAACCTATCCCTTTTTCAGTCGGCCAGGTTCCTGTAAGCATCTCAGAAGAAGTGGGTTGTGAGAAGGGATTTGAAGGAGGAGGGGGTAATACTTTGAGTGGCAGTTTGGACAAGACAGTCCATGCATGAAAGGCAACACGGAATTAGAGCATGAAAACAACTGTGGGAGTAGCAAACACAAACAAGTAAAGACCCAAACACTCCCCCAGTATAGTTGAGGGGAAAATGTGATAAAAAAATCAGAGCTCCAATACATCAACAGATGGGATCGAGTTTATAGTATGGATCAACTATATTGAACAAAATAGTATGCTGACACAAAGGCTTAATTAAATTACCAATGAAAGGTAAATTCTTAGTGTCAATGGTGGAGGAAGAGAAGTGGAGCTCCCATCACAGTGAGAGTTACATAGCTATCCTGCACCAAGCCGAAGTCATTACTGTACAAAGGCATCTCTAGACAACATTGACAATATCAACATTTGCAGAACTAGATTTATCAATTGTTTAAAAAATATAAAGTGAATTAATGTAATGAAAAATGCAAAATTAAGAAGGACACCACTTATACAATTAAGTGTTTTAAATGTAGGCCAATCAAATTAATTTAAACAAGAATTATTCCCTTCTCCCTAACAATACACTGAAAATTTTCTTTCCCCGCTTTTATTCCAATGGAAGTCTCTGTGAGGGGAAGGACAAGGGACAGTGTAAGCAATCCCAACCACTCACCAGAAGATTCTGGAAGTTTATAATGCAGGTGCATTGATCCCACAAATAAGAATATGCAGAGCCCACTCAAAGATTTTTAAGTTTAATCACTTAATTAAATGGTTCTAATGTGACATAGCAGTAATGCTGACAAATCAGATACAGCAGTGGCAAGAACACACACACGCTTGCTAGGTAATACATGTTTATTTTGGTATTTTTAGGGAGTTTATGCATCACATTTACTTATCTAATAAATATATTCTTTAAAAACACCCTTGTCATATTTCACAATTTCATATTGTATGTTCATCCATCCCATGACCATGCTGGACACAGGTGCTAGTAGATGCCCTCAGGTAGAGAGCCTGCACCTGTTCCTCTCCAGTTTGGGCATTTGCCCCCTTTGCTTACGAGTCCAGAAACTCCTGACCCAAAATCCAATTACACAGAGAGCGGTTTTCAAACCATTTATATTAAAGAATGTGAGGTAAGGGAATGAATACAGATCAATGGGCTGGAACAACGCTGGGAAACTTAAGGGAATTCAACAACAAAATAATAGCACAATCCTTTCCCCCACCTCCAGAGGTGCCCAAAACCCTCATCCACTCCACCTCCTGGAATTCTCTAATCCCACCAGTGGTGCATACAGAGCTGAGATGCGATAGCCTGGTGAGGTATCTGCTCCATGTCTGCTCTATCTGGGCCTCTAGCCTGATGGGGTGCGATGCTCTCTGGCCTTCACTTTCTCCCAGGACACTGGCAAGATTAAGCGCTGGCCACCAGCCCCAGTCCATCACAGTCCCATTCCCCAGGCACTCTCACACCCATATGCAAAGCAACACCATCCTTCTTGCTTCCAGAGACCACCCACAGTACTAAAGCCAAGATTGCCCCTCACCTCCTTGGCTCCTTCCAGCCACATGGAGTCCTCTAGTTGCTTGCCCCTCTAGGCCATTGAGCCTCCAGGACTTGGCTTTCACACTTGGGTGCCATCTGCTGGCTTATTACAATACATTCCTTTGTGCTTTTGATACTGCTTTTGATTGTTGCTCATTCCAGTATTTAAGTAGTCTCTAAGGCAGCAGTTCTCAACCTTTCCAGATTACTGTACCCCTTTCAGGAATCTGATTCGTTTTGCGTACCCCAAGCTTCACTCACTTAAAAACTATTTGCTTACAATATCAGACATAAAAATACAAAGTGTCACAGCACACGGTTACTGATAAATTGCTTACTTTTTCATTTTTATCATATAATTATAAAACAAATCAATTGGAATATACATATTGTAATTATATTACAGTGTATACTATACAGAGCAGTATAAACAAACCATTGTCTATGAAATCTTAGTTTGTACTGACTTCGTTAGTGCTTTTCATGTAGCCTGTTGTAAAACTAGGTAAATATCTAAATGAGTTGATGTACCCCAGAAGACTTCTACATACCCCCAGGTGCACACGTACCCCTGGTTGAGAACTACTGCTCAGACTTCAGTGGTTCAGGAGCCAAATTAGCAATCAACATTACCCAAAAGAGCCACAGTAGTTTGAATTAATTTATATATTATTCTCACGTAAAATGACTGACAAAATATTATTATTTTATCAACTATAATTGGTTAATAACACAGAAAAAGCATCCTGAGTGGTTAATAAATATATCACAGTGTTTTAATATAGTGTGCTGCAAAGAGGCGCATTGAAGAGCCACTTGCAGCTCCCAAGCCTCAGTCTGAGTAACACTGCTCTAAGGGTATGTCTACACAGAGACACAGAGGCAAGTTCAGCTAAATTAACTGAAGGCAGGAATCTGATGTGCATTAAGCCCCTGTGTGGATGCTCCAATTCAGAAGTAAAGTGACTTTAGTTTTACTCACTCTTAACTTTCCTGAGTGTCCTGTAGAGATGCTTTTAAAGACTATTTAACTACTGGATTGAGAAACAAGCAAAAGTAGTATCAAAAGCACAAAGGACCATAAAATGGTGAAATATGAGAAGAGACTGTTTTAAACAACATATGTATTAGATACGTAAATAAGTGATGCATAAAACGTAGACATGCACTCGATCTCTCATACTGAACTTAGGCCATGTCTACACTATAGGGACTACGATACCATAGCTATACCAGCAAAACCCACAACATAGATGCAGCCTACAATGACAGGTGTTCTTCCCACTGCGGCAGGAACACCTCCTCTCCAAGTGGCGGTAGCTAGGTTGATAGAAGTTTTAACTGTAAACCAGGCTTTATACATAAAACTGATCACCTATTAACTTTTTTAAAAGACATCACCACAATAGTTCCAGTAATTACTCCCTCCTCCCATTAAATTTCGCACAGCCATGTAATAACCTGGGCAGAATGTAGGATTGCTAGAGGACTTTAAATAAGTGGCAAGTTAGCATTTTCACCTTCTTGCTTTGCGGAATGGAAAGACACAACTGAGCGTTTACCTCTGTTGTCTCTGGCAGGAGTTTCATTCTTAACAGGAGCCACAGTCCGTCGATTCTATAAAGAGAGAAGTCTCCATAATCTGTTCACCTTATCACATCTTTTGTAAAGTGTAGCCCAATCTCTGCTTACTTTCAGTGAACAGAAGTAATCACAGACACCACCATGAGCAGTGTGGGGAAGTGATGCTGCAGTGTCCCTCCCAGCAGCACGTATGATGAAGAGGATGGGAGTTAAATGTATGATTTAATAATCTCAAAAACCTTCTCTCAGAAAAAAAGAGTCCAAAGATCATTTTCTTCATAATATACAAACTTTTCCCAGTAAAGGACTCAAACTATATTTAACAAGATTAAAGTTGATTCCAAGCTAAGAAATTCACTGTCTGTCCCCTGATCAATTGCTGATTTCTTCTTTTTCAGTTCTGCCCTTCAGAAATCTCTTAAATTTTGTCAGAATGTTGGGAATCATTAGGAAAGGGATAGATAAGACGACAAAAATATCATATTGCCTCAATATAAATCCATGGCACTCTCACATCTTGAATACTACATGCAGATCTAGTCACCCCATCTCAAAAAAGATATATTGGAATTGGAAAAGATACAGAAAAGGGCAACACACATGATTAGGGGTATGGAAAAGCTTCCATATGAGGAGAGATTAATAAGATTGGGACTTTTCAGCTTGGAAAAGAGACAACTATGATAGAAGTTTATAAAATCATGACTCATATGGAGAAAGTAAATAAGGAAGTGTTATTTACTTGTTTTCATAACACAAGAACTAGGGGTCACCAAATGAACTTAATGGGCAGCAGGTTTAAAACGAACAAAAGAAAATATTTCTTCACACAACACAGTCAACCTGTGGATCTCCTTAACAGAGGATGTTGTGATGGCCAAGACTGTAACAGGGTTCAAAAAAGAACTAGATAAGTTCATGGTCAATCAATGGCTATTAGCCAGGATAGGCAGGGATTGCTATTTCCCAGAGGCTGGGAATGACCAATGGGATGGATCACTTGATTACCTGTTCTGTTCATTCCCTCTGAAGCACCTTGCATTGGCCACTGTCGGAAGACAGGATACTGGGCTAGATGGACCACTGGTCTGACCCAGTATGGCCGTTCTTATGTTCTTATGATGAATATGGATTTCTAAAAATATTCCTGAATTAATTTATAATGAACAGAAATGAAAGTTAAACTTAAAATTCTTAAATACTGCAGGTATAATACTAACATGAATGGGACAATAGTAACTTTAATAGACCATCTTGTAGTAGATATCACCAACCTTCACAATTTTGTTTACTTTGGCTGAAGGAGTGGGAGGTGGTGGAGTCTCTGGGCTGGGTTCAAGATCTTCATCAGGTGCAAGATCTGGGTTAAGTGAGAATATACTCTCCAAGTCAATCTGTTAACAAGAAAAAAAAAAGATACAGGCTTGTGAGTCTGCTCAAGCAAATTCACCCTTATTTCTTTTACATTTACACAAAGACAAGCAGACACCTGCATTTATTTTGATCCATTGTTGGTTTTACTTTTTAAACTTGTATCTCTTCAGCTGAAGAAAATTTTTAAAACAATTTTGGTCCTCTGCCTGCAAGCACATCCATTGTACAAGATGAGAGAATTATAACAACCATTAGGAAGCCATTTTTGTGATGCTGGAGTAGCATTTCTGACTTGTGACAGCTATAGGAGTTTTATGTAAAATATCCAGTTACATAAAAAAGGAGAAATCTAGTTTGGTTGGAAGTATGTAAATTACAGTCTCTCTAGATAAGAAACTGAGGGGGAAACTATTTAAAACTCACTCCTAAGTACTTTCTTACACAAGAAAGCAAAGTGAAAACTCTGTGAAAAAAATCTGTAAAATAAATAAGGAAGCATCTGTTTGGCTCCTACTATATTGCAAAAAGAAGTTTTCCTATTCTTGGTTCTGCCGTTGGCCTGCTAGATGTCCTTAGGAAAATCACATCCCTCTCTGTCTCAGTTTCCCCTGTCTGTAAAATAGGGATAATGAGACTGACCTCCTGCGTAAAGAGCATTGAGATCTACAAGGAAAAGTGCTACATAAGAGTTCGGTATTATTATTATAGAAATGTATGCGCTGGAAGTAAATTACAGCACCACAGAAACTGATGTCCTTTGTTCTGTGATGCATACTAAACAATATTTGGAACCAGGAAATCACAGTTTAATCTAAAAAACAAACAAATATATTTTCCACTAGGTTTACTTTGTGAACGAATTCAGGTTCAGGATAAAATATATGCAGTTTTAAAAGAGCATTCCAATGGTCTTTATTCTAGAAAAGTAAAGAAAATAGAGAAGTTCTAAAATATTTCGTGTACCTCTTTGCCTTTAGTGTCTCCATTTTCAATCCATTCAACTGTAACGCTTTCGTTATCTTCATTGAGAGATGTTACCATAGCTTGATGTATTCGACCTAGAAGGGAGACATAAGCACTCATTTATTAGCAGTTAAGAATTTTCCCTGAAAATTCCCTGAAGAGACCTTATTGAACTAGGCATTATACAGATTTCTATATACAAATAGACACAATCCCTGCTTCCAAAGGCTTACAGTGTAAACAGACAAGACACGAAGCCCAAGGTTGAGCCCACAAAACTAGCTCCTGGCAAGACACTAGTATGGACAGAATCACAGGAGAATCATCCCTCTCTGCCGCCCCCTCGTCCCCCCTTCCTCCTTCCCATGCTCCTTGATGCTTCCTTTTCCCCCTGGCCAACCACAGGTCACCCTACCCTCACTTTCTGCTCAAAATGGTCACACTACATGGGCTGAAAAACACCAAATGCACTGTATGGCTAGGTATGTTTATTGTAGCAGCAGGTACAGAAGGAGAAAAGATTACAGAAAAAGTAATTTGGATCAGCTGATCAGTTTCCTGAGCTTTACATTTACAACATGCACTAGAACATGAGGAAAATTGCCCAAATGGTGCTACAGAGATACACTCTCAATGCATGGAGAGTAACGCATTAGTGGCTCCACAAATTATGGAAGCCCATGGTCATTTTCAGTCAGATCCTCAGCATTGTTAACTCCTTTGCAGCAAAATGGGTTCAGGTCACTCACTGAAGAAGTCTATTTATTTTGTAATACACTTTGTGCTGATCTGTAGGTGTTATACTACAGAATGCAAGACAAAAAGACAGTGCTTTATTTTTGCAAACACACTGCAAGGCAATGAGCCCTTCTTGGGGCTGTTCATATAGGTGATGTTTCCTTTCCACTCCTGCACCAGCTGAAAAGCATCTTCCTCATGAACAGCAGTGCTACATATCTTTCCGGTATGCCCACCGCCTTTTTTAAACAGAATCCTTCTCCATCTCTTGGGAGACACCCCGCAGGGTAACATTCTATATTGTAAGGACAACCTGCAGAGGTAACATGCAGTTAATAGCCTGCCCTTTGGGAATCCCCCACACCTCCAGCTCCATCCACCCACATTAGCACAGGAGACTTATGCAAGGGGGAAATAAAGTGAAGATAAGACACTTTCCAAGTGCACCCCATAATAGGAAGAGCAAAGGGGAAAGGAATTCTGACATTATGGGGGGAGTGACACGATCACTGTTGACAGAGAGACTAGTAATGGACAGTTATTACTTGTCTTGTTTCTGTTCTGCTAGCATCTGATACACTATAGCCTCCACAGAGAGCAGCATTATCAGTTGCTCAACACCCAGCAAACCTGGGAGGGAAAAGAAAGAGGACAAGGGAAGACTTTTTGCTGATCTCATCACAGAGACCAAACAAGACTGTGAGGCAAAGGTTTCATGTTCCATATAAAAATGAAAGAAGGACAAAGAGCAATCAAAGGAATGCATGGACAGAGATCGTCCAGGAAAAGATACCAGACGTGGCAGAAATGGACCAACTTACTGGAGAACATGGTTACACTTTGCTCACATACAGCACCCCAAACCTAGCTATGTTAGCTAGTTAGCTAGTGATTGACAGCAATTGGAGATGGCAAGCTTCCAGCTGGCGATGGCCACACGCTTCACCATACTGAGGGGAACTCTCATGTTGGGGTTTCACCACATTGGCGTGTGCTCTGCACAGATTTCTAAAAAAAAAAAAAAAAAAAAAAAAGGGGCCCTTCTGTACCCTGCAGTTCTGAAGCTGCTGCTGGTCTTCCCAGCTCTATCTTACCCTACCAGTGATGGCTGGCCAAACCCAGAAGCAGCACTCCGCCAAGTAAAGCCACTTCCATGTAAACATAATGCAGACACTAAATGCTCAATTTCATCCTATTCCTCCAGTGGTGTTCGCATGGCATCCAGGAGGCTAAACTTGTAACTGTCTCCCAACTCATGCAGCCAGACTGCTAATATATCTGGAGCACCCTGTCTATATTAATGGTTGTCTTGGCACTCAGCAGTACTTCTTCCATGTTGCCTGACAGAAGTTTTAAAATGGTAGTGGATTGCTAAAACTGGATAAATTGTGGGATATCAGGAAAGGAATCACAAGAGTTTATTACCTTGATCCCAAGTCCCAGAACTCCAGAAAGTCCAGGTGGGTACCACAGTACACGAGGAGAAAAATCTCAGAATACATAGTCAGCCTGTGAAGTGTTGTATCATTGGATATCTGCTGAGAATGCTGTACAGTTATTTTGAAAAAGTGTGGATGCAATGATTCACAAGGTAAGTAGTTTATGTGGGCACTTAGCAATGTGGATGCCTTATTTTTACAGAGTTATAATGGAAAAGCATACACCACATTTTCAACATGCTGACAAGGAGGCCCTGGCCAGTTATTGACTAGCATTAAGTTTGTGAGATGAAATTATTTTGCACACTGTTATGGGGAGCGGTGATGCTGAAACCTTGTGTATACACAAAGCTTGCAGCAGTGTAATTAAACGCTTGTCTACTTGGCAGAGTTATATCGGGATAAATTAAACATACAGTGCTATATTACACCACTATAAACTCCCCATGTGGACTTCCTATTCCAGTATAAGAGAGCTTTTTATGGTTTGGAAGCAACATAAGCTAAGATCAGAAAAATGCTCTCATATTGAAATGGTGTGTCCATGCAGGGAATTATTCCAGAATAACTATTCCTGAATAACTTCATGCTTCGACAAGTCCTTTACCGGTGCAAATCCCTGCGTAGACACACACAAATCAGTTTAAAACTGGCTTAACTAGTTTAATTTTGCCAATTACACAGGTTTAATTTACACTCGTGAAAGCTTTAGGTGCCCACAAGGTCTCAAGCAGCTCTCTCAAAAGGAGGAAATGTGAACTGGAGAAAGAGTGCAGTGCTGCAGCAGTTTTGGAGAAGCCATTTGATGTCAATGGAAAAAGAAAAAAACAGAATTGTTTCCATTGTGGTGGATTTAGCAGATTTAACCTATGAGCATTATTCATTTGTAGTGCCTAGGAGCCCTAGTCATGGACCTGGACCCACTTGTGTTAGGTGCTGTACAATCACAGAACAAAAGACACGAAAGACAAGAGACAACATGTGGACAGACAGAGCGGGGAATACAAGGAAACAATCAGACAATGTTAGTCAGCATGATAGGAAGTGCTCTCAGCACACCAGTGGTCTAACCATTGTCAAGCTTATTGCAGGCACCATGGCAAAGCTGAATTCTGAAGGTGGATTTGGAGGAGGACAATGAGTTAGTTTTGCAGATGTCTACAGAAAGCTCTTCTGAAGCAGGAGCAGCAGCATGGGAGAAAGCACAGAGAGGTTTGTTTGAAAATTTAACAAGTGGTATGCGGCTCGCAGGGCAGGTGCCAGCTCACATCAAGGTCCCCATGTCTCAACTGGACACTGGTAGATACACAGCTGGAATATGTCTGGCTCATCTGTGAGTTAAGGTTGATAAATAGGTATTAGAATCATACAAAAGCATTTAGTGTTTAGATCTATTTAATATTTGTGAGTTGCTGCCTGCATTAATTTTACTTGTGAATTAATATGTTTTCCATGCTGTAATGTAATATTTGAGCAGGTGTAGTGTGAGCCTCTTGGACTGTACAAATCGCCATACAGGAGAGGGATATTACTTAGTGTGAAAAGGTGTTCATCTAGAGAAATTACTTTGCCCTTCCCAAAAGGCAGAATAACTCATCCGTGTGTCTATATTCACTTGTTTTTAATAACTTTGTAAATAACTCTAGTTTCCTTTTTTCTATTTAATAAATCTTCATATAATTAATTATAGGACTGGCTACACACATTGTCTTTGTTGGGAGACCTAGAGTACAAGCGACCTGGGTAAGTGACCAGTCCTTTGGGAATAGGCATAATCTGAATATAGCTGTAATTCTTGGTATGAAGGACCATCTATCATGGAGATATACTCATCTGGATGGCAAGACAGACCACAGTACCCAAGGGGACCATCTGTGACTCCATGTTAAAGCTATTGAAGTACCTGAGAAATTTGCACTTGGTGCAACTGGATGGAGAAATCTAAGTTTAGAACATATGGCCAATTTGGAGTTTGAGCCTTGATTTTTAACAATCCGCTTGAGGTTGTTATTCACACTATTGCATCACCACTAGGAGCTTCACAGAGGACAATAGAGGCTGGCATCATGGGCTAAACAGAGGCAGGAGTCAACACAGTGAAAGAGAGAATAGGTCAGGTGGGAATAGGCCATGACGGGCTCTAACAGTGAAGACAAGCAACTTACATTTGACGTGATGGAGGGAAAGCCAGTGGAGAAATTAAAAAGGTGTGACATGGTGTAGATGTAGACATGCAAAGATGTAGAACTGTGGAGTCTCCAATGGCTGCCATCTACTGATTGACATGAGGGATTAACCCTGCAGTGTGTCATTAATGGAAGTACATCGAAGAACTCCACTATTTTAAACACACAACACTTTTGACTTCATCCAATTATATTAGTTTCTTATTGTGTTTCACACCTCCAAAAGCACTCTTCTAGGATGTTTTGGATTTTTCCTTTTAATCCTGGGAGTTTAGGAGAAGGATATAGATTTTTTTCAACATTTAGTGTTTGGATGGCAGATCGTCTTTCTTTCAGACAGACGCGGAAAATACAGCAACTCCCAAAGTTTGGGAGGGAGGGAGAGGGAGAGGGAGAGGGAGAGATTTTTATGGATGTTAACCAAAGTCTGGATTTCTTTCCATTTCCCAACTCACCTGGAGCCAATCAATGTTGTTTCTTAAGTTGTTCAGCTAGACATTGACATAAGGCATCCCTCTACTCACACTGACCACAATTTACCTCTGCATACATGGAGGTTACAATTTGCAACCTTTTGCAGCTGCTTCTGCAGTTGCACCTAAGAGGAGATTCCAGGAGTCCAGGGCAGTGATGCCACTATCACCGTCTACCAAACTAGGTCAGCTCTGCTCGCCAGCAAGGAACCATATCAGCAGAGACTGCAAGGAAGATGTGTTCCCAGGAATTCTGGCCATACCCCTCTCTGACCACAACTGTCCAATTTGTGGGCAGTGCCT
>ML675629.1:33874031-33998071 GCA_007922155.1 Mesoclemmys tuberculata | reverse complement strand
AGGCACTGCCCATTTGGACTGTCTACACCTAAGGCCACAGTCTGGGTTTCTCCAGTAGAATCCAAGTAAACTGTGACCACTGACCGTGCTTCTTCAATGCTAACACAAATGGCAAGGCCCCAAGCTCAAGCCTAAATCTGGATGTACCATCACTAAGCTTTTGACATGTGAAAGCATTACCAATTATAATGATACACAGTGTGGGGGGGAGGGTGGAATTCACTATAGCCCGAGGTGTGAATTCAAACTGATATAATAACCCCCCTTGTGCAGACACTCTTATTGCAGTATCAGAGTGCTTTTTTTTGTTTGTTAGTTTGTTTGCATTACACCCCTTCCCACATGACATAAGCTAAACTAAAAAAAGCTACTGTTATACTGAGATAGGAATGTCTGCACAAGGATTAAACTCATATGACTATCAATTTAAATTCACATCTTGAGTTACTCTGAAGTTTTTACCTGTGTAGACAAGGCCTAAAACTCATACATAGCCTTCCTTGCCAATCGTAAGCTCTCACCATTCCAGTTGGTAAGCTGATTGGCCCATGTAACAGAGACCTGATCACCCCCTCATGACCAGAGGTTACTCACCACTGCCTTGCTACCAATTTCTTCCCTCTTCAAGGCCCCTTAATAACTTATAGATAGATGATGAAAATATTCCCCACTGGGGTCTTTAAGCAGGGAGTCCCCAGCCCTTCTTCCCAGAGCAAGATTTCAATACAAAGCCTCCCTGGCTTTACGTGGCTGGAGCTCAGCCCTCTGGCTTTCAGGTCCCCTTCTGTCAGTATGGGTCTCTTGCAAGAACCTTTTGCCCACTCACTATCACAGCTTCCTCCTTCTCAGGGTCTTCCCTGCAGGAGCCTTTTACACACACTACAATTTCTCTGAAATTTCTTGAGCTTTTCCTTGTCATTGCAGCCTCTGCTGCTCTTTATAGGGCAATCATCCTGAACTCCCCCAGGTGTAGTTCATTTTGTAATCAGGATTGACTATTCCTAACCCTTAAAGCAGTGGTCCCTAAATGATGGACCCCCAGGACTAGTCCTCACCAGGTAGGGAGGAAGGGTCACCCAGCTCTACTCTATCCCCAATCATTGCCCCAGCTCCTGGCTTCTGGGGATGTATGGACCAGGTAAGGGTGGGGCCAGCAGAAAAAGTTTGGGAACCATTGTCTGAAGGGATGATACCACAGAGAACTCACTACTGTAACAGGCAATCACACCTATGTTCCTATAAATAATTTCCCAGGACTATTTTCAGGAGCCGGATTATCTATAGGTGCAAAATAAGTAAAACAGCACAATCCTAATCTATTTCACTTGCTCTGGCAAGCACCTCTAGGGAAGTGTTGTCTGAGACAATAGGTACAGTTCTCCAATAGATTTTCATACACAGTTAATGACCTGTAACAATCTGAACTCTTGCAAAAGATTTTTCTTTCAAAACTGGTTTCACTAGTTATCTGTTTTCTTGGTAAAATGAGTAATATGTGTTTTCGTCAGTACAGGTGTTATCTCTGCTTGTTCTACAAAGAGCGTTTTGTGGGTTGATTTGCATGACTAAATCAGCAATCCTTTACAAATCATTAAGACTTTTCAACAGTGTTTTAAAATTGGAAAAGAAAACATACTGAGATTACATTTTCTATAGTCTCAGGGGTACTATTTAATGTTTACTCCATTTGTCAGTTTAGAGTTAGGAGACAACTCAAATGAAAAGCTTCTTAGTTAACTGATTTGTGAGACATTACAGAATTATCTGTGTTAATTGGCTGATATTTTAAAATTGCTATCTATTCCACCTGAAGAGACCCAAAGTAATATTCTATATAGAACTATCTGTGTAACAAGGTGGCCTGTCCCTCTAAGGGCCAGCAGATCTGAGTTCAATCAGCCCTGCTTGTGCTATAATTAACTGCTTGCCCCAGCCTCAGGAGGTTGAACTAATTGGGGTCAGGTGACAGACAAACCCCTCAGCCATATAAAAGGGGTGAGAAACTATTTGGCAGAAGACTCCAGGGAACAATTTGGGCTCCTTTGGAAGGCCCTAAAGTACAGCTTAGAAGGACTTCAGCAAAATAGCCTGGGAGTCTGCTCTATGCTCCAAAGGGGAAGACTGAAAAGCAACCCATAGGGACTGTGAGGGGATGCTAGAGAAGCCGCTTGGGAGTCAGGACTCTATCCCAGAACAGAAACACAAACTGAGCCTGGAAGGTGGGGTAAAGAGGAGCCAAAGTGGGGCTGAAGAACCATTTGTTTGTTTGGACTTTTGTTACCCCCAGAAGGTGACTGAACTTAGAATGACCCAACAGAGGGCTGAGCCATGAGAATCTTTGGTAGAGACAAAATACACTGGTGAGGGGAAACTGAGGTAAGAAGTGCCTGCAGCGCCACACTTGGCCATAGCAGGGGATACCAGAGAAAAGGCATGCCTTATGACAACACATCTTTTAAAAGAAACCATATTTTATAAGTCTTGAAGGAAAAGCAGTTATCAAAACTCAATCAATGGGCTATCCAACAAGGCATTACATTAGTAGTCTGTTCCACATTAGGTCATCCAAGACCCAGAATAAGTTTAATCTTTGCCATAGTAAATGAAAGAAGATCAAAGTAGCCTAGTCCTGGAAGGGAGAAGACTGAATTTTCTCACAAATGGGAGCCAGCAGACCATAATAAAAGATCACAATACTCATTCCAACTCTATGCCAATCTTGATCTGCCTTGTGGCAAGAATTTTTTTTTAAAAACCTAGCATTTATTAAATAACTCTACCAAAACCAAAAAGTTGTCTAGATTCTAAATATTCCCAGCTAAACTATCAAACATACAGTGTAACATTAAAATAGGTACTACTCAGTTTGTTGCTTAAAAGTTACCTACTTTACAACAAAAAAGTTTATATTACTCAACTGGCAGAAAGTAGTTTTATATCTTTACAATCATCTCTTGCTCGCTACAAACACTATTCCATTATATTTTTCTAGTACACAGCTGAATACAGCAGCTGCAAGACTAAGAAATGCCAGTAACCAATTAGGCTGGCATAAACCTTGTCTAGCATATAAAGTGAGATTCAATTTCAAATGCTGAAGCACAATAGCCAAATGAACCTGCAGAGTGCTTGAAAAGCATCAGTCCTTGATTTGTAGTATATATTTTGGAGTCAGAGTATTTAAAATCTCAAATATAAGGATTTTCATTAAACTGTATTATGACAGGGGAAAGATAGAAAAAATAATTAGCAAACAATGAGTAAGTTTTTACAACATAGACGTCTACAAAAGGGGAAAAAACCCACAAAAATGCAGCAGGAATGCAGGAGTGCAAAAATGATGCACTAGGATTTCAAAATCAGGGTTTCTTCAATTTCTATTTCCTATAATCACAGGATTTGGATTCACATTACAGCACAACAGCGTCCCAAAAAGTAATGCTGCTACAGATATCAGTTTCACTGAAAAATTTATTTAGAATGTCTGTATTACATGTATCAATAAACTAGTGCTGAGATAGCTATGTTACCTCTCACAAGCTGGAGTACTCTGAATACACTACATCTCTCAGACCTACACACTGAACATTGCAAGGGGATTTAAAATTAGTAAAATAGTTAGCTTAACTTTTACCCACATACTTCCATTCCACTGATGCCCTAGCTGTAAAAACAAAGACTGTCAGCCACAATCCCTTC
Organism: Mesoclemmys tuberculata; assembly: GCA_007922155.1. Classification (NCBI taxonomy): domain Eukaryota; kingdom Metazoa; phylum Chordata; order Testudines; family Chelidae; genus Mesoclemmys; species Mesoclemmys tuberculata. The sequence goes on along the minus strand of ML675629.1, from coordinate 33,994,372 downwards.
ACTTCCCAGCCACGGGATAGAAAGCCTGAAGACAAGTGAGCAGGGAAGACAAATGCACACATTCAGATCCATTTCGGAGAAACGCTTCCACAACTGGAGCTTCCTGGATTTGGATAACAGTGCAGGAGAAGGTTTAGGAATAAGGAGAAATTGCAAAAACCTATGGCCAAATTAAACATCTCAACTATCTCCTAAATTCACTCAGTGATGCTGAGTAAGTATATGTACTGAACTGTACATAGCTTCCTTACCCACATCTGGACTGAATGTTTTTCACCCAAGAAATGCCTTGAATCTGCCCTAATTCTTGAGGAAATGACCCCCTTACATGGCCAACACTTCTAAATCTTTCTAGGGGATTTCAGTGCATTATGCAAGCTAGCCATCAGCATTGAGCCAGCACTGATAGGAGGAAAAAAAGTGTCAAGATGGCTGGTTAAGAATAATTACATTATGCTTAGGCGTTTTCCCAATAGGAGAATCTTAAATTACTTCTCACTGCCCCAGCTGGCCCAAAGCTTAAGTCAGGAAAAAGAAGTGCAGCCCTTCCCCCAAAACAAAAAAAACAAAGTTATAATAGTCGACAAGGGACATTGTTTGCATTTTTCCACACACAATCTGAAATCCTGACTTAAAGCATTCTGCTGTGGAAAAGCTTCTAAAGACCTAGTAATACTTCTGAAACACCCCCGATCCCCAAGTAACAAATGCAAAACTACAGAACAAGTTAATTCCAATTCCACACAAAGGCTCTAGGTCTGATGATAGAAAACAAAACAACATATTTTTCTTCCAATCCTCTCATTCCTCCCTACAAACCTTTGCAGGAAAGGAGACTACTTGAGCCAATCTACGTGTGTGTGCAATTAGCCAAAATCAGCTAACTACTTGTAACAGTTCCAGGTTAAAGGGGCTTGAAAATGGGAATTGCTGGAGGCAATTTTCATGAAAGAAAACAAAGGACTTTAGTGTAACATCTCTGACTTTACTTCTTAAGGAACATGGTAGGTATTACACTGGATCAGACCAGTGATCCAATTATTTCCGTATTCTGTCTTTGACAGTGGTCAGCACTAGATAACAGAGGAAGTTTCAAGAAACTCTAAAGTCAACATTTACCTATTCTATATTCCTATTCTATTCTATTCATCTATAGAAGTACTACACAGGCCTCATCACTGGAGTATCCGTGTGTCTCCCATTCTTTAATAGATGACAGGGTCTAATTGAGGAATAGCTTGTCAATAGGCAAGAGGTATCCTCACCTCATCAGTCAATGGTTAACTAACAAGATAACATGTTAAACATACCTGGCCAAGTTGTAATCCTCTGAAAATTGTCATTTGCATCTGACAGTAAAAGTGTAACTGTACATTAAACAAATTCTCCTGAAAATACTCTGAAAACGCCCAAGGGAGGGTTGCAACGCCTCTCCTGGGACGTGTCGCTAGCCTACACAGACCATTGTCCAAATGTTGTCTCTGGACAGCATTTAACCACAGCTCGAGCTCTGTGCCACTATATCCCTCTAGCCCAGTATCCTGTCTTCCGACAGTGGCCAACACCAGGTGCTTCAGAGAAAATGAACAGAACAGGTAATCATCAAGTGATCCATCATGTCACCCATTCCCAGCCTCTGGTAAACTGCAATCCCTGCCCAACCTGGCTAATAGCCATTGATGGACCTATCCTTCATGAACTAGTTTTTTTTCGAACCCCATTATAGTTTTGACCTTCACTACATCATCTGGCAATGAGTTCCACAGGTTGACTGCATTGTGTGAAGAAATATTTTCTTTTGTTCGATTTAAACCTGCTGCCTATTAAGTTCATTTGGTGACTCCTAGTTTTTGTGTTATGAGAAGGCATGAATAACTCTTCCTTATTTTCTTTCTCCACACCAGTCATGATTTTATAGACCTTTATCATATCCCCCCTTAGTCATCTCTTTTCTAAATTGAAAAATCCCAGTCTTATTTCTCTCTCCTCATATGGAAGTTTTACCAAACCCCTAATCATTTTAGTTGCCCTTTTCTGTACCTTTTGCAATTCCAATAAATCTTTTTTGTGATAGCAGCAGACTTACAAGCTAGCAAGTCTAAAACAAAAAAAAAGCAACCAAAAGAGCAAAAGAAACAACAACAAAAGACAAGAACATGCAAAACAGCTTTTTTTTTCTATTCTGTTTAGGTCCACTGAAGAACAGAGATAACTATAATTTTTATTATAGAGATTGCAAAAAAAAACAAAAACCCCTACATAAATAAATTACCATTTGGGTGGATAAAAATCAATGTTTAAAAAAAATATCAAAAGTCCAATTTTTATTTAAATCAGATTTATTTTTAAAATCAATAAAATACTAAATTTCTCCCTCATTTAAAAAAATAACGGTTACAATTAAATCTCATCACAAACATGCTAAACCTACACTTAGACTCATAAAAATGAATTAATGGCTCTTGTCTGTCCAGCCTAACTACCAGCTCTTGCTTCTTCTAAGTTCTGGGCTTTCACTTTCTGTTTCAGTTTCTGTTTCTCAGCAGACTAACCTCACATGTGCAAAGAAAGAGACAGGCTGGATAGGATTGTTGTTGTTCTGTGCCTATGTGATGGTGGAGCTGGGCCAAGCAAGGCAGAGGAGTTAGTTAAGACAGTCTTAAAGACAGAGAGACAAAGGACTGAGGCAAAGTAGAAAGGAACAGTGGAGTGGACTGAAAAGAAAGACGGAAGACATTATTCAGTACACACACAGCTTCCTATATTCCCCCCCACTTTTGCCACAGAAAAACTGTCATGGCTTCTGGGCATAAGAGAGACTCTATCTGGGAATATTCTGAAGAAATGCCTTCCCTGGGTAAAAAAAAGAAAATGTGTCAAGTGTAGGCAGTGAAAGAAGGAGATACAGAGCCTAGTTGCAAAAATGAAATATCATAATGAAAGTTGCTTATTGGGAAAAAATGATGTAGATGAAGATGTGAATATGTCTGTAGAACAATGTGGATCAACTGGTTAGTAACTTAAATAAGCCATTTTGCAATGCATCGTTCTTGAAGACTCTCCCTATGCCTTTTAGTATATGTGTGATTTAACAAATAAATTCCCAAGCTGTTTGCTATGTTGGATGTTGCTAGGAAAAAAAAGTTTACCTTAGCTAATCCTTATGGCTTGTTTAATTAGTTAATTAGGTTTAGAATCTATCACCCAAGTGTACAGAATCTGCACCCAAGGTACAGAAAGCTGCAATAAGAGCAATCTAGAGTTGCCAGTTGCCATGGGTGTCATTTTCTTATTTTATACTACATAACACATGCCCCTTATTTTGGAACATCATGGCCACAGACCATAATGGTGATTCCATAAGTTTATTCCCTATTTCACTTCAGCATAACTCAGCTTTCCCAAGGGAACCCCATCCTATACTTGTTTTCTCAAAAAATGCAAGTGCCAGAGAGTTCTAGGGGACTTACTCCAAAATTAAATGCAGTCTAAGTGCAATCAGTCTTAGCTTTTCTGGTCATTTGGAATGAGATCTGCATCCTTGCTGAAAAAAACCATAAATGATTAACTGAACAATGGAGTGAGAAGAACAACTATTCAAAATCATTTTTGAATTTTGTTTCAAGACCCCATTTAAGCGTAAGAGACTTTGACTGTGACTGCCTATCTGCAACAATGTCAGAGTCATCCGTTAATACTTTTAGCAGCAGTGCTGCAACTAAACCTATTTCAGATAAAGTATCAGTAGCAAGCAAAAGATTTCAATCATCCAGTAAAACCACCACGGATGGGTTTGTAGTAAGGACCAGCAAATATCAACAAGACAATACAGATGAAAAAACTGCTTCATTCATTTATGCTACAAATTCTCCTTTTTGCATTGTTTAACAATAAACACTTCATTGACATGGTTGAGTCCTTACGAATAGGCTACACTCCACCTGGTACAGCAGACATTGGTGGAAGGTTGCTAGCTACGGTGTATGAGAAGGACAGCATATGTTTAATGTTCTGATGACTTGTCTTAGAGTTAAGAAAATTTGAAAATTAAAAAAATAAATAAATATTAAGGACAGCCGTCAGCCAGCAACTCAGGAGACTGCTGCAACTGCAAATGTGAAACATGTAACACTGAGCCAGGGCAACTGCTTCGAGTCAGCAGCCTTATAAGAAGCAGCCAGTTGCAAACCGAGTGAGCTGCGACCAGAGGAGAGGCAAACAGGAGTTCACCTGGGGGGAGAGCCCATAGTGGGGTTTTGCCTTTCAGACTTAGCTATGCAGTAAATACAGCATCTGAAGTGGCTCTCAGAGGAAAGATATGGAAAGTGAGCGATCTGCTGTCACCTGCACTGAATATGCTATGTTTGTCTTCCTCCCACAGGATAGAGCCGACTTCATCTGTACAAAGTGCAGGCTGGTTTCCATATTGGAAGAGAAGGTTAAAGGACTGGAGACCCAAATATCAACCCTGCGTTGCATTAAAGAAAATGAAGTCTTTCTCAATCGAAGACATGATTTGTTACTGCAGGCACAGTGTGAGGAAGATTCAGAGATAGCAGTGCAGGAGAAACTGAAGAACGGGGAAGAAAAATCGGCAGCATGTGACCTCCTGAAGAAAGAGAACTTATATGCCCACTATGCAGATAGACGTAAGGAATCATTTTCAGGCTCTCTGCACAGGTACTACAGCGGAGAACAAATTACAAGACTCGTCTGAGGGAATGGATCAGAAGGAGACCCTGTTGATCAGAAGGCAAGGGATGCATTGTCCTAGGGATGGGAATTCCATGACCACCACTCCTAAGAGGAAGATAAGGGTGATGGTGGTCGGGGACTCCTTCCTAAGGGGGATGGAGTCATCCATCTGCTATCCGGACCAGGAAACTAAAGAAGTTTGCTGCTTGCCTGGAGCTAGGATTCAGGATGTGACAGAGACTGCTGAGACTCATCAAGCCCTCAGACTGCTACCCCTTCCTACTTCTCCACGTGGGCACCAATGACACTGCCAAGAACAACCTTGAGCGGATCACTGCAGACTATGTGGCTCTGGGAAGAAAGATGAAGGAGTCTGAAGCGCAAGTGGTGTTGTCATCCATCCTCCCTGTTGAAGGAAAAGGCCCAGGTAGGGACTGTCGCATTGCAGAAGTAAATGCATGGTTATGCAGGTGGTGTCGGAGAGGGCTTTGGATTCTTCAATCATGGGATGTTGTTCCAGGAAGAAGGATTACTAGGAAGAGACGGGATGCACCTAACAAAGAGAGGGAAGAGTATCTTCGCAGACAGGCTGGCTAACCTAGAGGAGGACTTTAAACTAGGTTCAATGGGGGATGGAGACCTAAGCCCGAAGGTAAGTGTGGACATGGGACACCACAAGGAAGCAGAAGGAGGAGGGTGCAACAGGGGAGGCCTCCTGATTCAAACTGAGAAAGTAGGGCAATCAGCTAGTTATCTCAAGTGCCTATACACAAATGCAAGCAGCCTGGGAAACAAGCAGGAGGAATTGGAAGTCCTGGCACAGTCAAGAAACTATGACATGATTGGAATAACTGAGACTTGGTGGAGTAACTCACATGAGTAACTCACAGGAGCACTGTCATGGATGGGTATAAACTGTTCAGGAAGGAAAGTCAGGGGCGAAAGAGTGGATGAGTTGCACTGTATGTAAGAGAACACTATGATTGCTCTGAGCCTCACTATGAAACTGAAGATAAGCCGGTTGAGTCTCTCTGGGTTAAGCTTAGAAGTAAGAACAATCAGGGTGATGTCATGGTGGGTGTCTGTTATAGATCACCAGACCAGTATGATGAGGTTTTCTTCAGTCAACTAGGGAGAGTTTCCAGTTCACGAGACCTGATTCTCATGGGGGACTTCGATCATCCTGACATCTGCTGGAAGAGCAATACAGCAGAGCACAAACAATCCAGGAAGTTTTTGGACAGTGTTACGGACAACTTCCTGGTGCAAGTGCTGGAGAAACCACCTAGGAGCCATGCTGCTCTTGACCCGCTGTTCACAAACAGGGAAGATTTGGTAGGGGAAGTAGAAATGGGTGGCAACCTAGGCAGAAGTGACCATGAGATGGTCGAGTTTAGGATCCTGACAAAAGGAAGGAAGGAGAATAGCGGGATACAGACCATGGACTTCAGAAAAGCAGACTTTGACTTCCTCAGGGAGCTGATGGGCAGGATCTCCTGGGAGGCTAATATGAGGGGGAAAGGAATCCAAGAAAGCTGGCTGTATTTTAACAAAACCTTATTGAGGGCACAGGAACAAACCATCCTGATGTGCAGAAAGAATAGCAAATATGGTAGGCGCCCAGCTTGGCTTAACAAAGAAGTCTCTGGAGAACTTAAACGCAAAAAAGGAAGCTTACAAGAAGTGGAAACTTAGATGACTAAGGAGGATTATAAAAATACTGTTCCAACATGCAGGAATGAAATCAGGAAGGTCAAAGCGCAATTGGAGTTGCAGCTAGCAAGGGATGTGAAGGGGAACAACAAGGAATGTGAAGGGGAACAAGAAGGGTTTCTACAGGTATGTTAGCAACAAGAGGAAGATTAGGGAAAGTCTGGGCCCCTTACAGAATGGGGGAGGCAACCTAGTGATAGAGGATGTGGAGAAAGGTGAGGTACTCAATGCCTTTTTGCCTCTGTCTTCACAGACAAGGTCAGCTCCCAGACTACTGCACTGGGTGGCACAGAATGGGAAGGAGGTGAACATACCGAAGTGCTGATGGAACAGGTCCAAGACTATTTAGAAAGATTGGACATACACGAGTCCATGGGGCCAGATACAATGCACCCAAGGGTGCTGAGGGAGTTAGCTAATGTGATTTCAGAGCCATTGGCTATTATCTTTGAAAGCTCATAGCAATTGGGGGAGGTCCCTGATGACTGGAGAAAAGCAAATATAGTGCCCATCTTCAAGAAAGGGAAGAAAGAGGATCCAGAGAACTACAGCCCAGTCAGCCTCACCTCAATCCCTGGAAAAAATCATGAAGCAGGTCCTCAAGGAATCCATTTTAAGGCACTTGGAAGAGAAGAAGGTGATCAGGAGCAGTCAACATGGATTCACCAAGGGCAAGTCATGCCTGACCAACCTGCTTGCTTTTTATGAAGAGGTGACTGGCTCTGTGGATGTGGGGAAAGCGGTGGATGTGATATACCTTGACTTTAGCAAAGCTTTTGATATGGTCTCCCACAGTATTCTTATCAGCAAGTTACAGGAGTATGGGTTAGATGAATGGACTATAAAATGGACAGAAATGGCTAGAGCATAGGGCTCAACGAGTAGTGATCAACAGCTCCATGTCTAGCTAGCAACTGGTCACAAGCGGAATGCCCCAGGGGTTGGTTCTGCGGCTGGTTTTGTTCAACATCTTCATTAATGAGCTGGAGGATGGTGTAGATTGCACCCTCAGCAAGTCTGCAGATGACACTAAGCTAGGGGGAGTGGTAGATACCCTGGAAGGGAGGGATAGAATACAGAAGGACCTAAACAAATCGGAGGATTGGGCCAAAAGAAATCTGATGAGGTTCAACACAGACAAATGCAGAGTCCTGCACTTAGGATGGAAGAATCCCCTGCACAGCTACAGACTGAGGACCGACGAGCTAGGCAGCAGTTCTGCAGAAAAGGACCTGGGCGTTACAGTGAATAAGAAGCTGGATATGAGTCAGCAGTGTGCCCTGGTTGCCAAGAAGGCTAATGGTATATTGGGCTGCATTAGTAAGAGCATCGCCAGCAGATCGCGGGAAGTGATTATTCCCCTTTATTCGGCATTGGTGAGGCTGCATTTTTGGGTCCCAGTTTTGGGTCCCCCACTACAAAAAGGATGTGGAAAAGTTGGAGAGACTCCAGCAGAGGGCAACAAAAATGATAAGGGGGCTGGAGCACAAGATTTATGAGGAGAGGCTAGGGGAACTAGGCTTGTTTAGTCTGCAAAAGAGAATGAGGGGGGATTTGATAGCAGCCTTTAACTACCTGAAAGGGGGTTCCAGGGAGGATGGAGCTATGCTGTTCTCAGTGGTGGCGGATGACAGAACAAGGAGCAACAGTTTCAAGTTGCAGTGGGGAAGGTCTAGGCTGGACATTAGGAAAAAGTTTTTCACTAGGAGGGTGGTGAAGCACTGGAATGAGTTAGCTAGGGAGGTGGTGGAATCTCCATCTTCAGAGGTTTTTAAGGTGGGGCTTAACAAAACCCTCACTGGGATTATTTAGCTAAAGTTCATCCTGCTTTGAGCAGGGGGTTGGACTAGATGACCTACTGATGTCCCTTCCAACTCTAATAGTCTATGATTAAAGATTTAGTTTAATAAAATATAAGTGCTATTGTGTTTGTGTGATTTGGTTCTTACCATTCCTAATGTACTGCTGCTGCATCTGCAGGTTGACACAGTTAATGAGTATTATTTATTATTTCCTAAATTAGTAAAAATCACAGAAAGTATACCCTGCCAGATGTTGTAAAATGCTGCATTGAGTTGTAAATTAACTTGTTTTAGCGATCAGATTTGCACCATTTTTTAAGAAATATATGAAGTATCATTGATTTAAATCAAGTTGCCCACTGATTTTCTCTTGGTGATTTAAATCATCTTGATTTAAATCAATCCACCCTGTTTTTTTCCTAAAGTTAATTATGTATTTCAGGAAAAACTCATCAGCATGGCCATCAAAAAAATTGTTGAGAGAACCCCTGGGAGGCATGCTGTAGAATTTCCATCACTGGAGGTTTTTAAGAACAGATTAGACAAAACTTGTCAGGAATGGTCTAGTTATTACTTAGTCCTTTCTTGCGTGCAGGGGACTAGACTAGATGACTAACTGAGGTAGCTTTCAGTCCTATACTTTTCTAATTCTACGATTTTAATCCTGTTTTGCATTTGTATGTTTTAGTTATTTGCCTTAAGAAAGGCCAATGCTTATTTGTTGGTATAATTTGGTACTTTTTATTAACCAGGAGTGTACACTATACACTTATTTAAGCAGTTATATAGCTTAACATAAAATTGTGTTAGAGAATGGTGAATTCAACCCTGATTACTGGAAAATAACATGAGTTAAATAGCTTTATATAAAATGTTATCAAGTGCCCTCTCCACCTTCCAGAAGTTTGTAGATTTTAATAAACTAAACCCCCTGCAGTTCAATACTCCACCCTCCTCTCTCTCTTTCTTCATATCCAATGTCAGTTGATTCTATCCATTAGCCTGCTCTTTGACCACCAATTATTTGAACCTATTCCCCTAGGGGAAGCAGTTCTAACTTTTTTCCTTCCTAGTAGGTAAAACAAGAAAAACTGAAATTACAGCCTAATGTTGGTAGGATCAGAAATCTTTTCAAATATGTTATGCTCATTTAGATGATTCAGAGGCCCACACAAGTTCAAAAAATGAAACATAAGCCTTATAAAGTTGAGCTTTTCAGAAAAGAAAAGCCCCTCCCCCCTTTTTTAAAATCTCTCTCTCACACACGCACATGAGAAATTCAATTTTAAATAAATATTTAGCAATAACCAACTCCTTGAACTCAGAAGTGTTTCTGGAGAACTCTCTTCTATAATCCACTCCCTTGGTAGTGTGATCATAATTCCAGAGAACCATTAAAATTGCAGTGTTATTCCTTATGCCAAACAATCATAAAAACAATGTGACAACTCACGTGCTCTAGCTGAAGGAACAAGTTAGTTGAATTACTCAAAGTCCATGGAACTCAACACTGTTCCCTACCTATACCAAATAATTATAGAATTCAAGGCTGCTCTTTACAAAAGTCAAGGCTGTAGGAGCATCAAATCAACCATCACAACTATATATAGTACTGGAAAGATTGTATTAGGAACGCTAAATCCAGTTTTAGGCACCTTAAGAACAGAACATTAAATCCAAGGAGGTATAGCTAACTGCAACTAACAATTATGATCCCTGCCTAAGAGTTTTTAAAGGCATAAAAACTATTCCAAAGAGCAAGATGTAATTACTAGTCAGAGGTGATATAACTAGGGAGCAGTGGATAAAAAAAAAAAAAATCAAGCAAGTGGACAAATGTGATAACTTTTTCCTCTAACATTCACTCTAATACTGAGGTGTATTAGCCTTCACCGGAAAGTTATTTAAAATTAGATCAGACAAAACACATGATAATATATTGTTGTGAGTAATCCTCTAACAAGAAAGGAATGAAAAGGATGATTTAATAAGCCTTTTAATCTCTAGTTATGGAAATGCTTGTAGGTCCATAGTTAAGGTTGAGTTGAATTTTGCACTTAAAGATAGGATTCAAGTATACAATCACAGAAGTTTAGGGTTGGAAGAGACCTCAAGAGGCCATCTAATCCAACCCTCTGCTCAAAGCAGGACCAACCCCAACTAAATCATCTCAACCAGGACTTTGTCAAGCCTCACCTTAAAAACCTCTAAGGATGGAGATTCCACCACATTCCTAGGTAACCCATTCCAGTGCTTCCACCAACCTCCTAGTAAAAAAGATTTTCCTAATATCCAAACTAGACCTCTCCCACTGGAACTTGAGACCGTTGTTCCGAGTTCTGTCATCTAGCACCACTGAGAACAACCTAGTTCCATCCTACTTGCAATCTCCTTTCAGGTAGTTAAAGGCTGCTATCAAATCCCTCATTCTTCTCTTTTGCAGACTAAACAAGCCTAGTTCCCTCAGCCTCTCCTCCTAAATTATGTGCTCCAGCTCCCTAATCTAGCCCTCAACTAGACTCTTTCCAATTTGTCCACATCATTTCTATAGTGGGGGGCCTAAAACTGGACACAATATTCCAGATGTGGCCTTGCCAGTGTAATTAGTTATATATTGAAAAAATAAAACATATCTTCCCAAAATCACAGCACTTACTCTTTGGACACAAAATTACTTTTCTGAGATTTCTTAAGTAAAGCTGTTAATAGTTAAAACTTGGGTGCTAAATTTCTTAAAAGGACCAGAGTGGTTTTTTGTACATGAAAGAGCTCAGACCTTCAAACTTCCAACAAAATTAACAATCACAAATTGAATTTTATGTTTAGAAATTAAATCTTGGTTACTTTTTAGAATATAGTCTTTTCCCATTATTGTTCATAACTGACAGATTCTCCTTCAGCTAAAGCTGAACATATTCTTCCATATAATGAATTCCATGAACTGCCCTCTTCCAAAATTGTTGCTACCACATCCAAGCAAAATGGTTGCTATCACATCCAAACCAAGATGGGGTTTCTTTAAAATATAATCTTAACTCAATTTCCTAGGTTTGTAATACTTGCTTCTGGGATAGTTCCAAAATCTCTATAATTTTTTAACCTTGCATTACTGATGTGTACTCTAAACCTTTCTACCAGTTTTGCATAATTTTTATCTGTGACTAAACAGTTAGACCATAGACTTGCCAGAAGTAATAAACCACTTTTGCTTGGATTTGTGCCTACAGGGCCACTATCAACCTGTTCAGAGATCTGAAAAATAAGGGCTCTCAAATCCAAAGACAGGACCTACATTTTAGCAGCTTTTAGCTTGCAGCCTAGTCTATTTTTTCCTTTGTGCAATTTTATACCTCTGCTCATTATTCTTGTCACACCAACCTTAACAGGTCTTTTTCCTCCTTGATGTTGACACCCTTCAGATATTTGTAGACGTATGTCACCTCTTATTCTTTCATTCCCCACCCCGAGCTATACATATTTAAATTATCTTAATCATTCTTCATCTTGTAATTGCTCCAAGCCCTTTCTAGTTCTGTATAACTTTATCCTTCAAACTCCAGTGGATGAAATGCCAGCAATAGAATATTAAATAAACTACTAAACAATGACCCAACAGTTCAACGCTGATTTTCATCTTTAGTCAAATTTTATCATACAGAAAAATAAAAACATTCTTTCAAAATGAAAGACATGGTAAGAGCTAAAAGAATTTAATTTCACACACAAGCTACCTTTTTGTATGTATATCTTCTCTTTTTCCACATACCTTATCCTTTTCCTTCCTGTGTTTCTCTTATGCCCCTCATCCACTGACATGCTTTGAGTAGCATTTATCTCAGCAATAGGGGAAAGAGGTGCTTCAAAGGAGGACTCAGTGCTTCTGTAGTCACTGCTCACAGCAACTACATCATCTGAGGGGAGAAGATCTTAATTTCTGAAGGGGAGCTTCTGATCAGCTCTTTTGCCAGTGTCTGGGGATCCAGGAAATATCTTTATAGTTACTACCCGACTAAAGAGTTCTTGTAAGTGACTGGCCAACGTAAAGAGTGAGGGCAGAGCCAAAATCTTCTACTTGGCAGGTTGAGGTAGAATGTGGGATTCTCCATGAGGGAGAAAGAACTGGGAAGGGAGAAAGATCAGTTGTGCAATCCGAGTGATCACACAGGAGCTTTAAATCCACCATTAGAAATAACTTCCCACTTAATAAGCTTAATACCAAAGTATTAAAAAATTTCTCTAAGGAAGCAGATATCTATTTTTGGCTTTCAAGCGCTATTTATAATCAAACACTATAGAAAAGCAGCATAAATACCATTGAAAGGCTGCAGATTATATCTTTAACTTTAAAGACAACATACAGCACAATAAGAAACTAATGCTTTTTCAAGTTTGAATTACTTTTTAGTGGCCTATCATATGTAACAACACTCCTTGTCATGCCATGTGCAGGAACTGAATTGAGAATCTGGATCTAAAAATATGAGACTTTACTGCTCAAGGTAAAGGACTATGTCCATCAGCTCAGATGCAGTAGCAGACACAAAGCTCTATATGTGGTCTAGCCACTAGTGGGAGGACAAAGACACATTGTGTCAGCGTGGATGACCCAGGGATAAGGTAACTGACTCGCATTATTTGTTAGCACATTTGAACAATCTTAAAACCAAGCAGTCTCAGGCCTGGTCCACATTTAAAAATTAGATTAATCTAAATTATAACACTCGGGTGTGAATTTTCCCCACCCTTGACTGCCAGAGGTAAGCCACTGTAACCCTCAATGCAGATATGGCTAGGTCAGTGGTAGCATTCTTCTGTTGACATAGCTACTGCCACTCAGAGAGGTAGATTAACTACAGGAACAGAAACATCCCTTCCATTGCCGTGAAGCATCTACACTATGGCTCTATAGCATCACAGCTGCTGCTCCACTAACACCCAAAGCATATATATGGCCTCAATTACAAAATCTCTCTGTCACCAAGGAGAAGAGCAAAAGTGTGCTCTTAAAGTTAGCCACAAATGCCTGCAAACTTAACAGAATTACATAAAATCATATTGGACTTTCAAACTTATTATGAAATTCTCAATTATATCAGTAAGAGTTACACATAAAAAATATGATAAAGGAAAGCTTGACAAATTGATGCTAGTGGGCTCTTTCAAGGAGCAGCAATATCAAATCCTGCAAAATCTATTATTTTATTTCTTTAAAATTAAGTTTGCAGAACTTATTGTTACAAAGATTACTCTCAGATCATGTTTTAAGGTTAACAGATGTAGCAATGTCACTATAAGTCTAGGAACTGCCACACAAGACCAAATCAGTAGTCCATCTAGTCCAGTATCCTATCTCTAAAAACGACTAAGACAAGCTGCTTCAGAAAAAAGTAGAAGAAACCTTGTAGTAGGCAGTTACAGAATAATATGCCCATAGGGAAAGTTTCTTCCTAAATCCCATCAGTTGGAGGCTGGTTTACATACTGCAGCCTGTAGTTTATATCCCTTGCAAGACTTTTTGGGGGTTGGTTGGTTGGCTTTTGTGCTTCATTAATTTTTACTAGAGCACTGGATATTTCTTCCATCCATGTCAACATTCAATTGTTTTTTGAATCCTACTAAGCTCTTGGCCTCAGTAATATCTTGTGGCAATTAGTTCCATAAACTAATTGCATATTGCTTATTCTCTTGTATCTGTTTTGAATTAGTTGCCTTTCAATATCATGGAATGTCACTTGTTCTTGTATTATGGAAAATAGTAAATAGAAGTGCTTGATCCACCTTCTCTATACCATTCATGGGTTCTTGGATTCCAAGACAGAAGGGACCATTACCATCATCTATTCTGACCTGCTATATAACACAGGCCATAGAACTTCCCCAAAATAATTCCCAGAGGGTATCTGTTAGAAAAAAATCCAATCTTGATTTTAAAATTGATAAAAACTTCCCCACACCTGTTGGCAATTTGTTCCAATAGTGCATTACCCTCACTGTAAAAAAAACAATTATTTTTATTTCCAGTCTTAATTTGTCTAACTTCAACTTCAAGCCACTGGATCTTTTTATGTTTTCTCTGCTAGGTTAAAGATCCCATTATCAAATATTTGTTCCCCTTGTAAATACATATAGACTGCAATCAAGTCACCCCTTAGCTTTCTCTGTTAAGCTAAACAAATTCAAGGAGCTCAATCTATCACTATAAGGCAAGTTTTCTAATCCTTTAGATAGTCTCATGACTCTTCTCTGAACCCTTTGCAATTTACCAACATCCTTCTTGAACTATGAGCACTAGAATGGGATAAAGTATTCCAGCAGAGGTCACACCAGTGCCAAATACAGAGGTAAAATAAACAGGGAAATCTCTAGGAGTAGAGGGGTTAAGCATCCCAGGATCGCATCAGCTCTCTCAGGCTATGTCTTCACTGATGGCGGCAAATTCGCCGTCATCAGATCAACTTCTCTAAATCGACTGAGCGGTCAGTGAAGACCTGTTCAGTCGATCCAGAAATCGACGTATTAAGACCACCTTCTCCAGTGGCGTAGCACTGCGTCAACAGGAACACAGTTCCCGTCCGCGCAGGGCAGTGAAGATAGCGCACAGAACAGAAGCACAGAAGTCAATGGGAGTTACGCAAGTTTTTTGCATAGTTTGCGTAACTCCGGTCAACTGTCGCCGAATCTCAGCGGTAAGTGAGGACAAGCCCTTAGTGACAGCTTTACATTGGGAGCTCAGGGCCAGCTCAGGGCCAGCTGATTGTCCACTATGCCACCCAGATTTTTTTCAGAATCACTACTTCCAAGGATAGAATCCCATAAACTAAGTACGGCCTACATTCTTTGTTCCTAGTTATATACATTTACATTTAGCTGCACCCAGACATATTGTTAAATTGTGCTCAGTTTATCGAGCAATCCAGATCACTCTGAATCAGTCCTCTTCATTATTTACCTCTTCCCAAATATTGGGTCATCTGCAAACTTTATCAGTGATGCCTTTGTTTTCTTCCAGGTCAGGAATAAAAATGTTAAATAGAACATTTATAGAACGTTAAATAAGGCCAAGAACCGATCCATAAAGGACCCTGCTGGAAACACACCCACACAATCACAATTCCCTGTTTACAGTTAGATTTTGAGACTTATCAGTTAGCCAATTTTTAATCTTGTGCTATGTTAATTTAATATTGTTTTGGTTTTTTTAATCAAAATGTTGTGTGGTATCAAGTCAGACGTTTTACAGACATATAAGTATATTATGTCAACACTGTTACCTTTATCAAACTTCTAATCTCATAAAAAAAATCAAGTTAGTTTGAGAGGATCTATTTTCCATAAAACCATTTTGATTTGTATTAATTACACTACCGTCCTTTAATTCTTTATTAATCAAGTCCTGTATGAGCCACTCCATTAGCTTGCGGACCTACCATTATCACAGTCATCCCATTTATCCTTTTTTGTAACTGGAAGACAGTGTTGTGCCAGTTTTTCCTCAAACTTCCCTAGTGCTCCAAGACTTATAGAAAATCACCATTAACTCATTATTGAGTCGCCTCTTATTTATCTCCTAAGGTAAACACTCCCCATCTTTACATGCTTACTTCATATTGAAGTTTTTCCTATGCTTTTATTCATTCTTCCCACCAATCTCTGAGCCCCCTCTATTTCTACTAAATCATTTTTGAGATAGTGAGCAGCACTAAACAGAATGGAAAACACCAATTTATACAATGGCATAATAATTTAATAATTTGTGATCTTTTCCTTACTATTCCAGCCTGCAGAAACAAAGCTCCAGTACTGTTTGGGGGAGTGAGAGAGAAGGATGAAGCTGCTGCTCTGAGGGGTATGTGCCATAGACTGGGCTGGACTGAGGCAGAGAGCACTTGGGGGAGGCGCTGCAGGGCATGGGGTAGGCTTAGCCTATCTCACCAAAAGACTGAAGTTGTAGAAGGAAAGCCAACGTATTATAGAGCAGAGTTAGCATACAATGATTTACTAAGGGTGGTCCTCATTAACTGTATTATTTTGTGTGTGAAATAGCAGCAGCACTAAACTGATTTGATGTAGTGTGTATATTTTAGTGGGAGCAGCGATTATTTGTGCATGCAGGGTTCAGCAGCAGGAAACAGGCAATGTCTGGACCCCATCACTGTGGTACATGCTGGAGACTAGAAAACAGGAGCACAGCCTGTGGCACTGGTGTATTTTGGTGTGATGAGCAGGTTTAGTCCTTAGAGCTAGTAGGTGATGGGAACGTTGTTCAAGCTGGGCGGATATGGCACATAGTTTGAATTTTACGTCAACTTATTCACATGATTGACAAATCACAGCTTATCTTGGAAATAAAACCTCAATGCAATTAACAGATGCTCTACGTCCAGCTACATGTTCATTATTTTGAAACATGAGCACTAAATTTCAATGTAGCAGATAATTCAATTACTTAAAAATAAGTTGGTTACTGCTGTTCCATTCGATATGAATGGAACTAGTTATGTTCTACAATTATAGTTGAAGACACCAAGATGGTATTTGTACCAATGCCCATCTAAAGAAACCAAAAGTTTCCTGCAAAAACTACTATAATGTCTGTTCTTGGAAGTGTTGAGTTTCATCCAAAAGCTGAATGTCATGATGTTTTGGCTACATTTTATTTCTATTATACTTATTTTCCATTTGCATCCTACAAGAGACCCCTGTTGGAATTTTAACATCTAATCACAATAATTCTCAATTATTAATCTTTCTGAAGTATTCTAATCTCCTTGCTCTCAAGTGTATTGGTTTTTTGCTGCTATGTGCAAGACCCTCAAATGCTGTATATGACTCAAAATCAAGGTATTTTATAGAAAGTTGCTATTCCTTATAATAATTATAAAATTGAGAATTTTTTTTTAAAAGGAGGGCTTAAAGTGTTACAATTTCAATACAGCTCTGTGAACAGAGATAGAAACAATCAGAATAAATGGTGGACCGACTGGAGACTTTGCCCATCCTTTGGTGTGATCCTGAACACTGATCCAAAGTTTGTTGTCTGATCCTAAAGAATATCAGGTAAACAGGTAAACAAGCAACTACTTGATTTTTAGAGATCATACTTACCACTCAGATTCATGTTTTGTTTTATAGAGTATGTGTTCAGTCAGTTAGCCTGGACTCTTACCTATGTGTTGCCCTAACCTTCCAACACTCCACACACAAATTGCCTCTCATCAGTTTAGCCTTGCTTTCAACCCAAAAGTAGAAGCCCAAAGTGGCACAGCTGGGAAGGGGTATGGGTTAGAGCCCCAGTCTTCTGACTCAGGCTGCTAACCTGCTCCTTTTGCAGTGAGGCACAGGGTAAATTGCTTCAGTGCTGACAGTCCTCTAGTGCAGTGATTCTCAACCTACGGGCTACTTGCGCCCAATGAGCACACAGACTCAGCCCATAGGACTTCCTCAGGGCCATACAGGTAGTATATATTTATTGTGTGGATGCAGCCCACATAACAAGCTGTATATGGGGCCTACAATGGTAAATAGGTTGAGAACCACTGCTGTAGTGCCTTCCCACAGTTCACATACAAGCCCAGAAGAGCAGTTTCTCCCACAATTCACTGGAAAATAATCAGAGTGGGAGCAAAAAAAAAAAAAAACAACAACCACCTATGAGATTTGTCCCCACACGTTCTAGTGGCACACAGCACCAGAGAGAACACATCACTTGGGTACAGCATCGTAGCTTGGCTGCTCACACCCTGCTGAGCTAACACAGGTTTCTATATACATGAACAAAGACCTAAAATGTTTTATGAAATCAAATGCTTTTATTGGAGTTTATGTAATCATTACTCACTTTGCTTCATCACTTAAACTAATGATTAATATGGATATTATATACAAGACTTTACTGTTCTCATTTTTTATATCAAAAGTGACCAGAAGTAGTCAGAAAAAAAAAATGTTTTTCTTCAAATGTAAGCAAGACATGCAATCCCCAATTATATCTACTGAAAGCTCACAGAATTCTCAGTAAAATCATCTGACCACAAGCACAATGAAGTATTTTAAAAAAAAACAGTATCTATAAAGAAATCTGCAACAGATTATGCATACAATCAATGAAAAGCCTATCTGGTTCTTTGTGTCACCCATAAGTCTATTCACAGACTGATATGTTACATATCATGAGTGATGGCAGTCTTAATGACACAACAAAAATGCAGTGTTTAATAACATTCAGACTAGAGAGTGGGAAGGGAAGGTAGTTAACAGCACATCTTCATGCAGTTTATTGCTGCCTCATGCTCTAGCCATCCTGTAGCTTCAGCACCTTGGATCTTCAGGTTTTCCTCAGCTAATGCACAAGCATATGAACTTCCCCAGCATGGTTCGGAATACTCACATTGCTGGAGAATACTGACTTTCCAGAGACAATCCCAACATGACTTCACCTCACTCCACCACACCCCAGGGTGCCTCACATCCCCAAGACCAGGGGAGAACTGTGCTGACATATCCCCATTCAAAATTACAGAGCTGAAGGTATCAGAGGTCTGCCCACTGATTCAGCCACCAAAATCCCCATTCAACCTGTTCATAAGTCTCCATCCAGACAAACACCCACCACACAATCACCCCCAAACCCAGACACTCGTCTCCTAACTTCATGAGCATCTCCAGAAACCATTGCACATGCTGCTGTGCAGGCAGGAAGGGAAACATTGAATCAGCAACAGAGGGGTCTCACCGCCAGCCAGATGCAATGCTAATGTACAGGAATAAATAAAGAGCGGTGTATTTACACTGTAAAGATGTACAGAACAGCCAAAGTAACACTGGGTATTTTTGTCAAATAATGGTGGAGGGAGGGAGTGTCCAAAGCCACCTCTCTGGCACTGTACGTCGCCCTACATTGCAATAATCACAGCTTGTGTTTCAACGTGACTGAGAAGTTATTGCCTTACCTTACCAGGCCCACCCTTCATCACCCCTTCTGCTCTTTGAAACCACATGCTCCTGCCCTCATCTCCCCCTCCCCCATTTCCCTCTTTGGGGTCTCCACCCCAAACCAGCTCCTCTCCCCTCCTCCCCGTTATCCACCGCCTCAGCCCAGATCAGACCTTGCCCATTCCCCTTTTTGCCTCCCCCTCCCCTCCCCCAAATCAACTCATCTCCCTCCCCTCCCCTCCCCCCTTAACTCACTCCCTCTGCCCCTTCCTCAGCCCAGCCCCCGAGTCAGACCTTCTCCCCCGAAACCCCCTTATCAGCCCCTCCCCCCGTGCCCCATCCACCAGCCCCTCCCCTCCTCCCAGCATTGCAGCAGCCTCCCCGTCTCCGGCAACGGCTGCCGCCCGAGTCCCTCGCGCCGCTCCCCCCCCCCCGCGAGCGCACCCTGGAGACGACACCAACGCTCCCTAACAACCGCAGCAAACAGCAGGCCCGGCCTCTCCCGGGGCCCCGCGCGCAACCCCCCGGTCTCACGGACAAGGCGGCGGGGGCCGGGGGCCGCGGCCGAGCCTCCCCCCGCCCCCGCCGCTCACCATCGCTGCGCTTGATCTCCACATAGATCCCGATCTGGATCTTGCCGAAGTTGGCCGCTGCCATCGCTTCATGGGGCAGCCGGGGTCCGTCCGAGGCGCTGCCGGGCGGACGCGCAGGGGGCGGGCAGGGCGCAGGGCAGCGGCGGCTCGGGGGGAGGGGAGAAAAGGCGCCGGCCGGATACAACAGGCGCTGGAAGCCGCTGCGCCTGCGCACTTCGCGGAGGCGTCACTCGGCGGGACCGGCTAAGGGGTGGGAGGGGAAGGTGGCGCCTCCGGCTTGGCCTCCGCCAGTTGCCGGCGCCTCCTCGCGAGCCGGCAGGAGGGGGCGCTCGGCCCGCACTGCTCGGCCGGGCCTGGCTCCGCCGCCTCCCCTGCCCCGCAGAGGCGGCTGGCTGCCCGCCCGCCCGCCCAGGGCGCTCGCGGGGATGCTGGGGTGGCCGCGGCCATGGCCCGGCCTACGGCAAAGCGCCGCGGGCACCCGCCGTCACGTTTTATTCCGCCCCACCCCCGTGACCGCTGCCGCGGCCGAACCCCAGCCTCACGCGCGCCCCCTCCCGCGGCAGCGCAGCCCGGTTCTGACCCGCCTCCCGCGCTCATCCCCTCACAACGATCCCCTAAGAACCCGCGCCTGCCGCGCGCGCCCTGGCCCAGCTCCTCCAATCGTCCCTCCGCCACACCCGCGCCAGCCCGGTGCAAACCCCGCCTCGTGTCTGTCCCCCCGCCACTGCCGCGATTCCTTCCCCTGGACAAAGCCACCTGGCTGGACGCTGCGCCTCGCACTGATCATCCCTCCCACCTCATGGTCACCCCCGGCCCAGGGTGCTACAGGTAGCCCGTTAAAACCAGCACTTTGCTCTTCTCCTTGCCTTCCCTCAGCTCGCCATTCCCGTTCAAAACCTGCCCCTCGCGCTAATCTACCATCAGCAACTCAAGTCCGTCCTGTTAAAACCACAGCTCAGGTTTATCTTCACCCCCTAAGCAAGGCTGCTGTGCTGTGAGAAAACCAAGCTAAACACCTCCTTTGGACCCGCACAGGAGGACTCCATCACTGGGGCCACAGCTGCCCTATTAAAACCCTACTTAATCTCTTCTGACAACTTCTCTGGTGCTGAACAAACCCACCTCCTCACAAAATGCACCTTGCATTGATTTATTCCCAGCTGCCAACAATTTCTCCAGCCAGGCCAAGGCCATCCTGTTAACAAGTATCCTATTAGCTTCTGCTCATATAGACTCTCCTAGCCTGTTAAAAAATCATTACAAACACTTCACATTCATCCTTTTCTCATGATGACTCCCCTGCCTCAGTAAGTCATCCCATTAAAAATTGTACCTGAAGTTTATCTCTCTGGACATCTCCATACCATGCCAAAGCCCCCTAGTTAAAATTGGCATTCACATTTATCCCTCCCACCCAATGATTTCCCCCACTGAAGCAAAGCATCTCAGTAAAAATTGGCACTTCTCCCTCCCTAACACACAGACACAATGATTTCCTCTCCAGTAATGCCAGTCCAAAATCTGCACCTCACTTTTAGCTCATCTCCATCCACCCAGCAAAGTCACTGTTAAACATCAACACCTTAGCTTTTTTTCCCCATCACACACACTGACAGCCCCCTCATTCTTACACAGCCAGTCCATTAGCAATCCACTCCTCATCTTTAGCCCTCTCCCCATAAAAGCCCTTCCCCACTCTGTCAAAGTACAGTAGATGAAAAAACTGGCACCTCCAATTTATTCCCATCACACCACTCCCTAAGCCTAGCAGTGTCTCATGAAAATTTGGTACCTCATGGGTTTTTTCCATCAGTGAGTCTTCTCTAGTAGTACTACAGATCTTTTACATGGTATTTTAAAGCACTTTACAAAGGTGATAAGTGCCCTACCCCATTTTCCAGATGAGGAAAATTAGGCAGAGTGATTTGCCCAAAGTCACACATTGAGCCAGAAGCAGTGCTGGGCCAAAAATTCAGGCAGCTATTGCCCAGCCTACTACTCTAAATACTAGACTATGCTGCTGAAGGTCTTTTTATACATCAATGAGAAACAAAAGATACCACAAACCAATTTTTTTCTTTGATGGGGTGAAGTATTCATACAGTAATGCTCCACATTTCTATGTATGTAAATAGGTAACTAATAGGTAAGGTACCAATAAATGCCCCAAGAATATGTAGCACAGTTCCTGGACTTTGAGGATCAATAAAACTCATTTTGTGCTGCAGAGAGCTTCCTCTAGCTGCTTTTTACATCAGTGCTTAAGCAGTATAACAACCCTTTAAAGGTGACCTGCAAATTAAAGGGGAGGGGAGCTTTTATGCCTCCCTTTATACTGTTGAAAGAAGGTCAGAGATTCTTCCATCCTCCTCAACCCAAAAATGTTTGTATCTCTGCTTGTTTTTTACACGAGAAATTTAGGTTTTATTCATCTTGTTTCCATTCCTGGAAGATGCTCTCAGCTGGAGATATGGTAATAGTATAGTTGATAGAGTTGTCATCAAAGGTATCAAGGAGAGTAGACTTATAAAACTGCTAACAATGCTTTAATGTTTTTGTTTTTGTTAATACCTATTTAACTCAAACACCTACCAACAAGGGAGATAATTGTCCAGGGGCCAAGCGTTTTAAAAAGGCCCAGGCATATGGGAGGATAGATACACATATGCCTCTCCACACACCCCTTCCTCCAAGGCCTCCACCACCCACACTCTCCACTCTTCCCCAGAGCCGAGCTTATTTATTATGTGCAATGCAGGTTCCCAGACAGCTGAGGTGGCAGTATCTGCTACTCAGCTTCCCAGGTTCATTAGTATCTCCCTGGGGAGTCCAAGAGACCTGGGAAGCTGAATAGCAGGTACCACCTCCTCAGCTGCCCAGAAACCTTCATGGCACATAATAAATCAGCAAAAACTTCTGACAGAAGCCCACTTGAACCTCAGCCATCCCCTTCTAAGGGTACTATTGACTGTTCTGCCCATGGGCCCAGAATTATTGTTGGTGGGCCTGCTTGATAAACTGTTGGGAGGAAGCACCTCTTGTTAAGGATTCAACATTTTTGCCCCTTCAATTAACTATTCAGAAAGCACCCACTCTAGTGTTTTTGATTTTCTAAGGAGATTTTCACAACTAAAAAAGAAATCAAAACTTGATATTCCTAATATATATTGAAGCAAAAAATGTAAACTAGCAAATCTTTCAAACCTTCATTGAACTTCATAAAGAAGGAATTTTTTCTTTGTACACTATCTTTAAATCTGAGATTGGAGCACTTACGTGATGCTGTATGTTTATGTTGTGTAAAGCACTTCAGGATGAAGTACTGTTGAAAAGAATCTGGGAGTTATAGTGGATCACAAATGAATATGAGCCAACAATATGATGCAGTTGCAAAAAAGGCTAATATTATTCTGGGTGTTTTAATAGGAGTATTGTATGTAAGACATGGGAAATACTCAGTTTCTGGTGAAGTCTCAGCTGAAGTACTATATCGAGTTCTGGGTACCACACTTTAGGAAAGTTGTGGACAAATTGGATAACGTTCAGAGGAGAGCAACAAAAATGAAAAAAGGTTTTAAAAAAAACCTGATGGAAAGGTCTATGAGGAAATGTTAAAAAAAACTGGCCATGTTTAGTTTTGAGAATAGAAGACTGAGAGGGAACCTGATAACAGTCTTCAAATACATTGAGGGGTGTTATAACAAGGATGGTGATCAACTTTTCATGTGCACTGAAGGTAGAATAAGAAGTAATAAACTAAATCTGCAGCAAGGAAGATTTAGGTTTGGTATTAGGAAACACTTTCTAACTATAAGTATAGTTAAGCACCAGAATAGGTTTCCAAGAAAGTTCTGGAATCCCTGTCAGTGGAGGTTTTTAAGAGCAGGTTAGACAAACAACTGTCAGGATGATCTAGATATCCTTAGTCGTGCCTCAGCGCAGCGGCCTGGACTAGACCATGACCTATAGAGGTCCTTGCCAGCTCTACATTTCTATGATTCCATGTTATATAAAAATAATACAATGTTATTTAAACATTTTTTCAATAACGCTGGTAGAAATAATGCTTTAAGATTTAAATATCCATTGCTTAATCTCAGTTTGATAGAGATATTTTTGTGGTCAAATTGACAAAACTTGTTTTGAATTATATATAAATGCAACAATGAAAATAGGTGAATTTAAGATGCTTTTTCTTATTCTCAAATAATTAAAAAGCACCTTTTTTAAAAAACCCAAACGAGGCATAACATTAATTCTCATTCAGAACCAATTGTTCTGTCTATTAATTGTAAAAAACCATTTGGGCTTTGATTCTTGAAACACACACAAGCTTAGTTTTACACAAGTCATCCCACTGAAGTAAACAGGATAACTTGTGCATAAAGTTAAGCATGTGCATTAGTGTTTGCTGAACTGGGGCTTTGGTTAAAACAAAATAAAACAAAATTCAAATACATGTCATCGTAGACTCGGTGTGGAAATACATGAAGCTCTTTGGCCCCAATCCAGCAAAACACTGAAGTATGTGCTTAACTTTAAGAATATGACTAGCCCATTGAAGTTAGCACATTGGAAGTTCACCAAGTTACAAATGAGATATTGCTATCACCACACAGTGCATATGAAGATACAAGCAGATCAGAATGGAAATAGCAGTGAATAGAAAGTTCTTGTGTGTCCGGGGAGAATGTGTAGTAGTAATAATCATAATAAATCAATTTAAAGGTTTTTAAATATGACAGAGCATTAAAAACAGTCATCATGCAAATAAAGTTGTCTAAGAGTTTTCTAAGTGAGGGTTGATTTTTCAGGGGCAGAGTACCTAAAATTATACTCCAAAGGACACAATAGCCTTCCCTATTGTAAAAATATGCCCCTCTTTCAACTATTTAAGTTAATAGATGTTCAGTCCAATATTAATAGTAGAGGAAAGCTGTGGGGTCCAAAACTACATTATGCATTTTGAATTAAAGTACAGGAAAAACTAATTACATGTTGGTTTGCATTTGAATGGTTGCTAACATGGAAAACTGTCCTCAGACAGCATTTATGAAAAAGTACATTCAGAATTTGTATGATTTTTGCAATGTTTGCAAAACTTCCAAAATTGTACATTTCAGTTCTTAAACCATAGCACATGGATTTTTGGGCGGTCCAAATATGAATAAAATAATGCTTGGGATATTTGTATTTAAGGCTAGTTTTATTAACATAAGATGAAATGTATGGGTCTATTTGAAGCCAACTAGTCCATCTAAATTGTAGCTATGAAATTCTCATCTTTCAGTAGATAGTAATATTTTTCCCATATGTAGCAGAGGCATCCATCAACAAAAGAATGTATCAATGAACATGGGTAATTCATAGAGTCATAGAAGAATCATAGAAGATTAGGGTTGGAAAGGACCTCACAAGGTCATATTGTCCAACCCCTGCTCAAAGCAGGACCAACCCCAACTAAATTATCCGAGAGAGATTGTGCAGTAGTAGTAGTAATAATAATTCAAATGTCTTTCATCATTTTCATAATGTAAAAATCAGATTTTGGCAAGCAGTAGGCATCTTTAAATGGTTACCAAT
This sequence comes from Mesoclemmys tuberculata, assembly GCA_007922155.1. Classification (NCBI taxonomy): domain Eukaryota; kingdom Metazoa; phylum Chordata; order Testudines; family Chelidae; genus Mesoclemmys; species Mesoclemmys tuberculata. Next base: position 33,969,054 of record ML675629.1, on the reverse strand, counting down.
CAGTTCCCTTTAAATATTCAAAATATTTCATGGCATATGTTTAGTCGTTATTGTACATTTATATGAATTACTGTAGACATGAAACATTTTATCTCTTTTAAATTCACATTTTGAAAATTGTTGTCAGTAGTCTCATGAATGACAACTGGCATTAAACATGTTTCCAGTGCATTCAGGGGTCAGGAGGAGAGGAAAAAACTTGAAATCACCCTAACTATAATAATATATTTTTCTACATATCTTAAACTTTTCCCTTTTAATAAAGATGTTGAGCCACAATAATACCTTAACTTTTCTTCTTTTCTTCTGAGCACCTGTTATATGAATTGTGTGCAAAACTAATAGAAAATCAAGTCACTAAAAGATGTTTGCTTGCATTTGGGGATCAATAAAAGGTGCAAGGAGGTGGTGGAGTTTTATGACACTTGGACATGCAAGTTGTCCACTCAGGATGATGGACAGTTCTGTTATGCAGTACAGTAGCTTCATTGAAGTAGCAGCAGCTCAGCTGTCTCACAATCCCATCCTCTTGCTCACTCTCCTTCTAAGCACCTCTTTCTACTATATTGTGTAGTTTTTTAAAATTGGGCATAGCACTTCAAGAATACAGCAATACCAGAAAATAGAGCAAAGAAGAGAGCTGCCTCACCTACACAGATGCAACATTTTAAAATATTTACTCCTATTGCTTTGTTTGTCAAAAGCTGCCTTTCATACAGGAAGAAATAGCATCCCATTAGAGAAAAGATTATCATAATATTCACAGTTTTCCATGGCCTTCTTAGCTGACAATCAAAATGCTTTAAATGACTTCATTATGATCCCTTTCCTCATCTTTGTCAAAATGTTAGCTCATTCAGTCTCTCATCCTGTCTGTGTGTCTACCTATATATGAGTAATAAAACAGTCTGCCTTCCACAAATTCATGTTAAAGTCATTGGATTTAATGTTTGGGTTAGAATTCTGGTTGTTACCCAGTAAGGGCTGGTGGCTCCTTTCAGCAAAGCAGCTTTTTGGATTACAGTGGACTAAGTACATATCACAAAAAATACAGGTGATTAGCTTATGTAGTTTAAAGAAGTGTGGCTGGAAACAATGGCCTTGTCTAGGTTAGCATAGTTAGACATTTAAACCACTGTTACATCTGTAACATATGTGTCCACACACAAAATTGCTGTCAATGACATATAGATATTCATGCCACCGTTGGGACTGAAATGGTTATGAGAATGGCTAATCACTGAGCACTCTGCACCATGGTAGGGTTAACATAGACAGCAAGTACTGGCAGAGCAGCTGTATTGGTTCAACTGGTCCTTCTGCCACTATCCCACAGTGTACTGACTACTCCTTAAGTGGCTCCTCCCATCGTTTATCTATACTCTGCTATCATGGGGCCAAATTTTCAAGAATCCTCTTATCTGTACAATTTGAGCTGCATACATCCTAGTTCTCATTGTGCCCATGTTTTCACTATCATCCATTTCCATGCTATTGTCATATTTCAGTACTGGCTTCCCGAGTAATTTGGGATCATATCTCAGAAGAAGCCTTTTTGTGAGTATGTCCCAAGCTGGCCTGAGACTCTCAATGCTCAAGCTGGCCTGATAGTCACATCAAGTTGCTTGTTCAGAAGTGGGGCAACAAGGAGATATGGGCCTAGCTGAATTCTTCTTCAGGAAAACGCTGGTTTATGACCAGGTGTCTGAGTGCCTGTCCCAATTGGGTATCACACACACACACCAAGAGATATTTCTGGCAGAAAATAAAAGTGTCTCAAAATGAAGAACAACAAGACTCAAGACACAAACAGTCACTTCAGGGATGAAAACTGGTATTTTTATGAAGATATTGAGTGAATTCTTGCAATATGGCCATCCATGGAGCTGGGTCTGATGGTGGACAGCACAGAGATATCTTGTACTATGTTGTTGAAAGGAGGGGAGTGGAGGGTGGCATTGTCAGTTACTGAGAAGAGAAACAGGATGTGATCAAAAGCATGGATGAGAGTATGCTAGGATTATAGCAAAAGTGGAAGCACACTTTTCCCTTTCCTCATCTTCCTGTCAAGCTGTACACTGACTTTCACTGGGAGTTGGGTGCCAAGCTGCCCTTCGTGTCCTTGAAAATCTGCCTCCAAGCCTGTTACAAAGATTGGGCCAAAATCCAAATGTACTAAAATACACATGATTAAAGATGAGGTGGCTGTACAGGATGAACCATGTCATGTGACTGGATTTAAAATGGTAGGTAAGAAGGAAAGAAGTCACAGAGTCAAGTCACAAAGACAAAGTAGTATTGAAAATAGCAAAACTGGATATATTTATTGCAGTAAGCTGATTAGTGGTCACTATGGCTCTGATGTGTACATTACATTGTCTCATTCATTCCATGTGTTGTTGCTGAATTGTTGGTCCAAGACTGCTATGTATGTAGAATCATATTTCATTTTGCATTTCTAGTGACTCCATGAAACACAGAATTATTGTTAGATAACAAACTATTTAGCAATAAACACAAGCAAAAGGGGGTGGAACTATGGCTCTGTCCAAGACTCATGCTGCCAGGCAGCAAGTCCAGGGCAGCTGTCTAGTACAGATAATTTATTTTAGCCCTAACTTCTGCCTCTTCTCTCCTACCATTCAGAGATAATTTCAGAAAATCTCTTGTTAAAACATTGGTCCTGTTTGGCAATTAAGTGGTAAAGACACTTGCCCTGTGAAATCCCACTATAGCAGTCACAGTGAGTGTTCTGTGTTATTATCGATAACAATAATTCTAAAGAGAATTTATCAGCCTAGTCCTTCAGCCCAATAAACAGAGTCTTTCTTTCCCTCACCAATATGGCTCCTCGTGTGAGTAATGAAGGTAGAATTTGGCCAAAATAGCTGTTTCCTAATTTGTTCTTGTCCTGTGTTTAAGGATAAGTCTTATCCGTTAAGTGCCTCATATATTTAAAATATATATTTCATAATCATCCAAACTAACTTATGATACCACTGATATATCAATGAATATAATATTTTAACAAAACCTTGAACAATCTTTAATAAATTATTTCTATATATAATTTCCAATCATTGTTGTTAAGATATATGTTTAAAAGTGGAAACATGCTCCTTTATTACCTCTGCCTTCATTCTAACTTCTTTTGTGATTACTCAGATACTACTATATTTATTATATCATATTTTTGCAACTCCCAAGTGTGTGATGGGCACTTTACAGCAGTGACTCTCACCCTTTCCAGACTACTGTACCCCTTTCAGGAGTCTGATTTGTCTTGCATACCCCAAGTTTCAACTCACTTAAAAACTATTTGCTTACAAAATCAGACATAAAAATACAAAAGTGTCACAGCACACTGTTACTGAAAAATAGCTTACTTTCTCATTTTTGCCATAATTATAAAATAAATCATTTAGAATATAAACATTATACTTACATTTCAATGTATATTGTGCAATATAAGCAGTCGTATGAAATTTTAGTTTGCACTGCCCACACTAGTGCTTTTTATGTAGCCTGTTGTAAAACTAGGCAAATATCTAGGTGAGCTATGCCCACTGAAAGACCTCTGCATACCCCCAGGGGTACTTGTATCCCTGGTTGAGAACATCTGCTTTACAGTACAAACAGAAAGAGAGGAGCTCAGTCCTTTGAGACTGGTCAGTCTTCATTAAGTGCAGCAGAAGAGGAGAAAACCTCAAAGGACCAACTGCAGTTCCTCAGTCCTCCAGGCAGTCAGGACTCCCTGACTAAAACAGCCCTAAAGGGGTGGAGGACTGCGAGCTGGAGAATTCCAGAAGACAGTGTGCTTTGACAGCCTGCCTCCCTGGTTCTGCCACCTCCACAGGTCTATTGACCTTCAAGATGGTCACAGCTCCATTGACCTTAAAGGGGTGGGGGTTACAGATTGGAGATAAAAAATGGTCCCACTCAAAACAAAGGCAAAACTCCTATTGACTCAAATGAAGCTAAGATTTCACCCAGGTACAGGTGGGGCTCCAGCTCGAACTTCAAAGAATTTCTCTCTGTTCAGAGAAAGTGAGGGAGGAATTTTTTCTCTCTCTGGAGCTTAATTCACTAAAGAGAGTTACGCTTCAGTATTGAAATAAAAGCCTTTGAAGAGAGGTCAGTATCTTCAGGAAGGACAAAGGAACTGTCAAGGGAACTGCCAAGGGAACTGTTGTACCTGTCTCTCAGTAGCTGGAGAGTCCATTTGTATCCCAGAAACTTTGGTTTCTTTGGTATCAATCAGCCCTGAGGTACTTTGGGCTTTGAATCAGATTTTTCTGTGCTATTTAAAGCTAATAATATTAATGATGCTTTGATGTATGAGTGTAAGAAGGCGCTGTGGCATCCCCCGGAGTTGGGACCTGAGGGAAGGCCGCAGCTACCCGGCCGGAGAGATGCCCCCTATAGACAAGTCTGCCTGGCAACAGAGTGGTCGGGGAGACCTCTCCGAGCTGCCAGTCTTCTATCAGGACCTCCTCTGGACCTGGAGGCCTGTCTCGGCTTCCAGGCCCCTTGCAGTCCCCAAGGGGGAAGATCTCTTTGCGGAGCCCCTGCTACACAATCCTCAGCTGCATGTGCAGGTGGCGGAGACCCCCTCAGTGTGACAGAGGTTGGTCCTGGTAAGAGTTACCAGGGTAGGAGACCTCCTGGACTACGCCCGGGGGGCCTGGGTGGACCCCCATGCGCTGGCTCGGCACATGGGGCTCTCCACCCTTCGAATCCCCCGATGCATACTCCAGGAGGTGAGGGCAGCCTTGCCCCCTTCTGCTTTGATGTACCTCGAGCGGGTCTTGCAGGAGGGTGCTCCCCGCCCCCCCCTCAGCCCCAGCCCTCCAGTGCTCACCATCGGGCCTCAGCCTGGGGAACCCCCATGGCCCCCCAATCCTCACACCCCAAGCCGGCTGCTCGATCTGTAGCCGGTCCTCTTCCAGACTGTGCCTAGGGAACATCTGTACGTGCTCGTGCTCCACACCCTTCACTTCCTCGCCCTCATGTCCCGCCCGGACACCAAGTGGCGGGACCTATTATCACCCTTGGAGGGCGAGGATCCCCGGTGGGCCAGCCTGTATTCCACCTTGACCCCATGGCCCACCGGTGACATCAGTTGGCGGCTCCTTCATGGAGCCTTGAGCACGGGCATGTACTTGGCGCGGTTCACCTCCCATCCTGACACCTGCCCCTACTGCGGCGTGAGGGAGACCCTGGCACACATGTACCTGGAGTGCGCCAGGCTGCAGCCCCTCTTCCGGCTCCTCCAGAACCTCTTGTTTAGGTTCTGGCTGCACTTCTCCCCACACCTGTTCATCCACTCTCACCCCATCTACAAGACCAGGGAGAGGAGGTTGGAAGGGGGGGCTCTCTGCGACTGTGGGGCCTATTTCTGTTCCCTTGTTAATTCACGTCTCCGGGCAGAGTTCCGCTGGCTCCCTGGACACCTTCGGGGAGCGGTGGGCGCTGTTCGGGGTTCTTTGCTCGGTGTCCCCTTCTGGTTCTCTTCTCTTAAACCTGTGACCCTCACGCCCTTCCTGTTTTTTCATTTGTTGTCCCCCGCATTTAATTGGAAACTGGTCCAGTGGCTCCTCCCCCAGGCTGGCAGGGGGGCCTTTAGCAGTGGGTGGACTAGTGCCCACCCACCTTCTCCAGTTCTTTCAATAGGAACTGCCAGGCCGGACTGTGATAGGGCCACCCGGCTAGACCAACCGGCAGTGGAGGGGCGGAGCCCCTGCAGGAAGGGGCAGTATAAAGGCCAGGCCACAGACCTCAGTAGAGAAGAGACAGTTGTGTTGCCCTGCTGCTAGGGGCCCAGGCCTGGCTGGAACCCGGCAGAAGTGAGAGGCACCTGCTGCTCTGGACAGTGGGCCTGCTGGCTTCCTGACCTTACCCGGTATAAGGAGTGGATAGGGCCTCTGGGGCCAGGTGGCTGGACCTGGCCCATGGACCCCAGGAATTGGTCTGAGCTATCAGATCCTTGAGACTGGACTGAGGAGCCCAAACAGCTATGATGGGAGGCCCCCCCAGAGGCTGGGCCAGACCTAGATGAGTTGCCTGCCACTGACCCCCCGGAAGCTGGACCTGACCTGGACGAGCTACTGGACACTGGGAGCCGCCGTGAATCCTGTGACTTAGAGGAGCTGCCCCTTGCTGAGGACCTCTCCGCCCTACCACCCAGTGATGAGGAGGGACTGGTGAGCCAGGTGTGGGCCGAATACCCCTACAGCCCGGGGGAAGCAGGTACCTGGGAACTTGGGGAGGAAGTGGCCCAGGGACAGCCAGATGCAGTGGCTAAGTTATGGGCCCGGTCCTGCCGGCGTGTTACGGCAGGAGCCCTGCTGACTCAGTGGCAATGCATGTGCCACTGCTAGGGCCCTTGGCTGGGATGCAGTGGAGATGGGTGGGCCTGCACCCCTTTCCCTAGCTGCACCCTGGAGGAAGAATCCTCCCGCTCAGCTGGATGACTGCTTGCCTCAACCTCTTCCAGAAGGTATGGGGCTCTAGACTGCTTGCCCACCCTGCCTAGGGCCGGGGCTCTATATTGCTGGCCCACCCGCTCGCCCCGCCTGAGGGCCGGGGCTCTAGACTGCGTACCTGCCTGAGGGCCAGAAACCAGACTGTTTGCGGGCTGAAACCCGTGCAGGCACACTAACTATTCCCCATTTGCAAAGGTGCTGTGGCATCCCCCAGAGTCGGGACCTGAGGGAAGGCTGCAGCTACCCAGCCGGAGAGGATGACCGGTGACAATGAGAAAGTAAAGCACAATATGACAGAACAAACACAGAGTGGAGTGGAGTTTTTTTAGCTGGAATGCTTCAGGGAACAAGTAGGTCTTAAGCTAGAAGAGGGAAAAGGAAGATGTTTGGTAAATATTAGCCAAACTTTGAGCTTTTAATGTAGTCCACCTTTGAGGCAGTACTTTACATTTAAATGCTATTAGAGAAAGGTGCAGGAACTCTACATCAAAAGCCTATCTGTTTCTAATGAAATAAATGGGAATAAAATATTATTTTCAATAAATTATTGCTAGATGTTTAAACGTTGTATGCTGCAGAAGGAGTTAAAGCCATAGACAAAGTCTATCAGAGACAGTAACACATTTTCTGATTAGCTCTGCAGATTAGCCAATATTTTATTAGTATTTTCTTTTTTATGGATTTGGATGATAACATTTGTATTTTTTTTTAGTCTCTACCTTTCTTAGTAATACCATAATATTTTCCTTTAATTCTTTTTCTCCATCACATAACTGAACTTATTTACTAAAAGTCTGTGTGGAATTTTTATTTTCAGAAGGCTGCAGAAAGCCTATTTGATCCCAGAATCTTCTTCAATGGTAGATCATTTCATATCTCCATTATGTCTGCTTACAAAACGTGTTTAAATAAATTTCCTTTTTCCTTAATGGAACATTGGGGATGGTTTGGATAAGTGGGAGAAGTGTTTATTAAAGATAGCAGACGTCCAGTTTTCAGGCTATAGCATAAACTCTATCAATTCAAATGTTTATATTTTGCAGTTTAGCCAATCTGTGAACTTCTTTGGACTTGGTGATAACTCATAGACTCATAGGTCAGAAGGGACCAATATGATCATCTAGTCTGACCTCCCGCACAAGGCAGGCCACAAAACCCTACCCATACACATTTATAACAACCCCGAACCCATGACTGAGTTATTGAAATCCTCAAAAATGAGATTTGAAGACCTCAAGCTGCAGGGAATCCACCAGCAAGCGACCCATGCCCCACGCTGCAGAGGAAGGCGAAAAACCTCCGTGGTCCCTGCCAATCCGCCCCGGAGGAAAATTCCTTCCCGACCCCAAATATGGCGATCAGCTAACCCCTGAGCATGTGGGCAAGACTCACCAGCCAGCACCCAAAAAAGATTTCTCTGCAGTAACTCAGTTCCCATCCCATCCAGCATTCCCACAGACCATTGAGCAGACTTATCTGCCGATAATCCAAAATCAATTGCTCAAATTAAACTATCCCATCATAACATCCCCTCCATATACTTATCAAGCTTAGTCTTAAAGCCAGATAAGTCATTTGCCCCCACTACTTCCCTCGGAAGGCTATTCCAGAACTTCACTCCCCTAATGGTTAGAAACCTTCGTCTAATTTCTAGTCTAAATTTCCTAATATCCAGTTTGTACCCATTCGTCCTCGTGCCTATATTAGTACTAAACTTAAATAATTCCTCTCCCTCCCTAACATTAATCCCCCTGATATATTTATATAGAGCAAGCATATCCCCCCGGAGCCTTCTTTTGGCCAGGCTAAACAAGCCAAGCCAATAGTCAACATAGTATTATCTGATTTCAAGAGCCTACCCAGTAGTTTTATTCTTTGTTCCAAGTCTAATTCCATTTAAAGTCATTCCAGTATACCAGGTTTAAAATGAAAGAGGTCTCCAAAGACAAGAAGGATTCACATGGTGGGTATCATTATTGCAAATAATTCATGGATGTTAGTGGAAAATATACGAAGACACTGAGATGGGCCAAATCCTAGATCTGAACAAACTTGAAGTTTGTGGAAATTTGGATTGGAACCTGGAACTGAATTTTGTAGCTAGGCCCTATTTCTATAATGTGCTGAATCCTGGATCCAAATTATCTCCCCCCTCCCCCCCCAACAAGCTTTGGCTATACAATAGAACTTATGAGTTACAAACACAAGAGTTATGAACTGAGCGGTCAACCACACATCTCATTTGGAACTGGAAGTATACAATCAGGCAGCAGCAGAGACCAAGAAAAAGCAAATACAGTACAGAACTGAGTTAAATGTAAAATGCTTAAAAAAAGAGAAAAATTTTTTAAAAATTTGACAAGATAAGGAAACTGTTTTTGTGCTTATTTCATTTAAATTAAGGTGGTTAAAAGTAGCACTTTTTCCTGATTAGTAAAGTTTCAAAGTTGCATTAAGTCAATATTCAGTTGTAAACTTTTGAAAGAACAACCATAAGGTTTTATTCAGTGTTACAAACATTTCAACAAACAACCTCCATTCCCGAGGTGTTTGTAACTCTGAGGTTCTACTCTATTTAAAACCACATTGTATGGCTCTGGCTGACCACTAAAGAAATTCAGACATCACAGGTTAACAGCAACATCACATAATTTGGGTAAAAGAACTTTGTAAGGTATATAAATATGATTCTTCATCATAAGTGGTTATATTTTTCACCATGAAAGTTTTCATGGCCAACTTCCATTCTCCAACATTGCCTCTTTGGTATCTCAGCTCCTCTCCTAATTTTGACTGCTAGCCTGGCTCTCTCTAGGGTCTCTTCTCTATTCTTGTCCCCTCTCCATTCGTCCCTCTGCATAATAAAGTGCATCATCAGGTGTTCAAATCCAGACTAGCACCTATTGTAAAGATGAACTGGATGGAGAACATACCTCTTCCTGGGAGAAGATTTGTGTCTCATGTTGCCTACAAGTCTCTTCCCCTTGGCCCCTTGGCCCAGCCATTTAACAGCAACAGGGGGCACAAAAGGGACATAGAAAGATGGCTGCTCACAGGTAAATTTACCTGAGAAACAGACTTGTATTTCATGTGATAAGACTTGATTTAACAAGAGGCTGTGTGTGAAACGAATGTGATGGCAGGGAGGTACGAGAAGGCATGGGTGAAGGGCTGACTAGATGTCTATGTTAGGAGCAGAGCTGGTGAAGCAGGAATTGGAAACCTAAGGGCTGGGAAACCAGTCCTAGCTACGTTTTTTGCTTCACAGCCTCTTCAAAACCATTATTTCTTCCCAGTCTGCTGCCCAGCTTGGTGTCCAATCCAAGCAGGGTGACCAGATGTCCCGATTCTATAGCGACGGTCTCAATAGTCAAGGCTTTTTCTTATACAGGCACCTAAAGCCTGTATTCTTTGGCTGCCATCCTTATTTTTCTCACTTGCTATCTGGTCACCTTAAGTCTAAGATACCTAGATCATTTCCACAATTCCATGCCTTTTCTTTCCCTCTCCACCAGTTCCTTGTCCCATTCCACAAAATAAATGTGAGAAACACTTCAAAGGTTGAATGGAGAAGACAACTGGCAGCATTAAGGGGGCGTATAGGAGAATGAAGAGCCGGAGAAGATTCAGGGGAATGGGGAGATGAGAAGGACCACTAAAGGGGTCAAAAAGGGGCACTGAGGGGATTTCCGGGACATGTAACAGGGGCATGGAAGAGGGTTAGAGAGAACCTGAGGCAGGCAGGCGGAAGGCTACAGAAGATGGGCAATAACAAAGAATCAGAGTTGCTTTTTCTACAGGAACTACTTAGACTAAGGAAAATAGTATTATTCCTAAAGCTACCCTCTCTCTCTCTGTTTCATTCACTGTTGCCTAGATGCTTTCCCATCTCCTTCTCCCACACTTTCCAACAGTTGTCTTTTTTTTTTAACAGTGTATTTCTCCTCACATCTTCCACATTTTTCTCTGAATGAAGAGTCTTCAGCTGTGTTGCCAACTTTGCTGATCATAATCAACGCCCTTGTGGTAGATAGTCAGATAAACGTTGTTGTTCCTCCTTTACAGGTGGAGAAACTGTATGATGTATAGCTCATGTGATCATGTAAGTGAATTGCCTCCAGCAGCTCAGTAGAAGAGCAGAGGCTTAGCATTCAGGGTTCCCTGACTCTCAATCTAATGTTGGTTCCTACAGATTACATTGCAGATATGCAATAGGAATCATGACAGATTAGACCAGATTATGATAAAGCTTGAAGTACAAGGAGAGAAGATGAAATGTGAATTGGGTGCAACTCACCACTTAGGAAAAGAGCCACTGATGAATATTTAATACAACTTCTTTCTACTCAATTTGAATCAACATATTTGTAAGCAACTATTAATTCACTAAGGAATTGCTTCATTTACAGTGTGCAAATAATTGTTTAAATTTTACTTCTGAATACTAGCACCTTTCAATTTTGAATGACCCTGTATCATACATGCAGTTTTACATTTGTGTTGTATATCATGTTGCCAATAAGTGTTTTCAGTAAGAACAATGAAAAGGGAAGAAAGTAAAAGTTGGAAGAGGAATAAAAATAATTCAGGAGAAAGAGGGAAGAAATTAGTTCACATGTGCTTTTATATTGTACTATGGTGGTGATAATTTTGTTCAGTGCACAGGTGATACTGTGGCATAGATCCATAGATAGGTAAGACAGATATTTTAAATATTCATCAAATACACATGTAAAACACTGACAATAAAACAGATCCAAATTCAGCATGTTCAAAAACATCTCTTTTCTTCAGTTTTTAAAACTTTGAAAACTTTTAGATTGCAATATATTGGTTCAACCAAAAGTAATAACTGAATTAACATTAAACTTTATTGTATAGTGAAGTTGCCATTATTAATATAGTGGAGGACAGGTGGTCACTTTTTTTAGTTTTGCAATTTTATTTGAAGTCAATGGGAGATGAGGGAGACTCAGCATTTTTCAGGAGGTACTCTTCACTTTGCAGGATAGGACCTTAAAAAAGTTTCCCTTCCTAGCCAAGATTTCGGAGAACGATTTAAAATGTTTTCCTATTTCTTGCAATAATGAAAATAAAATTTTAATGCTGAGCATCACAATATCATTTTAGACACATGAAAAGAAATCTTCCAGGGATGATGAAAAAAACTGTCACTGGTTGGAAGCTGAAACTTATTCTGCATATTCTTGTGCCCTAGTTTCTCTCTAAACATCCAGTGCATGTTTGGAGATTCAATTTGTTCCTTTTTAGCGTAATGGAAACTAATCTGTGTAATTAAAATAGTCATAGCTGATGCAATTATAATAGTTGTAGCAATCTCACCAAGTTCAGGAAACACCGCGCATCTAAAATTCTTTAAAAAGTCAGGGAAAGATATAATTTTTTTCCCTCTCACAATATTGATTTCTCTTCATACAGAATTAAATTTGGGATCCTTGGTCTCCCCTTTTGTTTGTTGCTCTCCAAATATATCATGGGCATTTAGTCACTAGCTGAGGCAGAAATAGTTATTGGAAATTTCACTATACATTTGTTTAAAATACATCACATTATAATCACTCATTATAAGTAGTAGCCAGATTATGATGCTACCATAACACTGCCTAGATCATTATTATGCTGATATTTTCATAGCTCCCTTTTTAAATGATCACAGCAATGAAAACGTGTACTGAGGTTTAACTTGCTAAAGTCAGCCCTGGTTAGTCTACCTCTATTTAATCCAGAACTCTGCTTATTTGAAAAGACTGAAATGATAGCCAGTTTCATAAAATGCATGTCCCTAATTTATCAACCTTACTTGAAAAATGTTTAATAAGAACACCAATTTTATTTTTAAACTAATTTTGTGTGACTGAACTGATCTGCAATTGTATTTTCCACAGTTTTAATTCACAATGTAATAGGGGGCTTGGAGGGGCTGCCAAGCAGTTACTGCATCTGACTTCCTGACAGAGGTGCTGGGTTCCTTAGGTCAGAAACTTTCTGGCCTCCGTTTGCATGATCTCTCTCATGTAGAGAAACAGAATTACCTCCTTCCTCTGCCAGTTAGCTCTGAAATGAGCCAGGTATTCACCTTTTCTTCCCCCTCCCGGTCTGGCATTGGCAGGGCAGGGCTAGCTGGGCCCATAGGTTCTGCTACTGTGTGGTTTCTCTGCTCCATCACACACAATGGATGCATCTGATGAAGTGGGTTGCAGCCCACAAAAGCTTATGTCTGCAGAAATTTGTTAGTCTGTAAGGTGCTACAGGACTCTTGTTGTTTTTGCTGTATACAGACTCAGCCCTGGTCTATACTTACCTCCGAGATTCAGCGGCAGTCGATGGGAGATATGCAAACGACATAAAAAATGTGCGTAACTCCTGTTGACTTTGCTGCTTCCATTCTGCGCACTGTCCACACTGCGCTGTGCTGATGGGAACAAGGTTCCTCTTGCCGCAGCACTACGCCACTTTCGGATGTGATTTTACTAGGTCAATTTCTGGACTGACTGAGCAGGTCTTCACTGACCGCTCAGTCGATCCAGAGACATCGATCTGACAGCAGCGAATTTGCCACCGTCAGTATAGACATAACCTCACATGGTTACCCCTCTGGAACTTTTCACTGTTAATTTACAACTGCGTAACTGAGAGCAGACTATGGCACAAGATTAAGAGAGCTATGCCATTGTATGATCTGTTAAGGATCTGGTCTGTTGTGTCTAAAAATAACTAAGAAGGATATGCTCTGATGCTGACAAGCTTAAACATTTGAAGTCCTACATTAAATTGATTCAAGTTTCTACAATTTGTTGTTTCTGAGGGAAATTTCCCTACAAGAAATTGCATTAATAGTCACTTGCAGGATGGTGAGTACTAGCTGGAGTGGGAGGAAATGGGTTAATTGACCTGCAAAAACATTTATGGCCTCTCTTATCAGTTCTACAGGCAGCAGAGTTTGTTGCAAAAAACCACCCCAATAACCAAAAAGCAATAAGATCCCAGCCTGGATTCTGACACTGATTTTTAAGGGAAGACACTAAAGGTGTCTTTGATGTTTGCAGTGCAAAGCAAGATCTGACTTGTTGATCAGACAGCTGCTGACAAACTACCTTAAGAGTATAGCACAATAAGGTCGCTATATTCACATCTCTCTCTAGTTCTGCTGCAATGAAGCTAATTTGTTTTTTAAAATATTAGAAGAGAAATAATCAAAGTGAAGCTTGAAAGATTCAAAATCAGATTTCATTACCTGTTTACTCATTCCTATTGTGGGTGGGCTACCTAGTCTCTTAATTATTAGCTAAATTTGGGGTTAAATAATTACCCTTCCAAAAAAACACCCCAAAAACCCAACCCCACATTTCTTTTAAAAAATGTTAAAGCAGTTTCTCTAGATATTTGGCTTTAAAAATTATGTGCACTATTACAAAAAGGAGGAAAGATGGAAAAAAGGATCTTGAAAAGAAATGTATAAGAGGAGAAAAGAAAAATAGTTTGTGGGAAGGGGAGCAGAACTCCACCTACCTCATTTTCCAACCTTCCTGTATGCCAACCCAGTGATGGAGGGAAGAAAATATCAAATGTTTGAGATGTCACTCTTCCTATAAAGAGGTCCTTAGAGCTGATCTTGCTCTGTTGTTTTCCTATCTTGTTTACTACTGGTCAAATAGTTTAGTAAAGACTTACAAAAGGATAAGATGATTACATGCAGAGTTTACATTTAGCTTGGATAACAGTTTGAGGCCCGGTCTACACTTACCTTTGCGATTCAGCGGCAGTCAACGGGAGATGCGCAAGTGACGTAAATCACTTGCGTATCTCCCATTGTCTTTGCAGCGTCTCCTCTGCGCGCTCTCCACATTGTGCTGTGTCAAAGGGAACAGCGCTCCCTTCGACACAGCGCTACGCCACTCACCGGGGTGGTTTTCCTGCGTCGCTTGCTGGATCGACTGAGCACGTCTACACAAACCGCTCAGTTGATCCAGAGCAATTGATCTGACGGCTGCGAATTTGCCGCCGTCAGTGTAGACCCAGCCACAAAAAGTATCAATTCTCATTCTTCGAGGCATAAGGAGATGATTGGCCAGTATAAAGAAGAAATGTCTCCTGCTGGTGTATTGCAGTTATTCAAGGGCATTTTGGGATGGGAATGGTCTTTTTTTCCTGAAACGTCCAGTACAGACAATGGTTGAAAAGAGGATACTAGAGTAGATACTAGAGTAGATAAGCCATTGATCTATTAATGCATGTTTCCATGTAATTAATCTGATCATCAAAAGAAGTTAAAACTAAATTTCAGAAGCATTCATGGATAATGATAAGTAGGTTATAAGGTAGTTGCAGATTGATATTGTGTCATTCAATTTGGAAATGTTTTATTGTTTGAAAATATTGGATAAAACTAGTAACATCCAGCACATGGATACAAAAAAAGCAATATTACTTTCTACTACCTGAAAAGTTTGTGGGAGAGGAATAGTTCAGAATGAACTTCCAGGTTTTTGGATACACCCAGGATTTCTGAATCTCTTGGCATATGGAGGGGCCTGACAAAGGCTAACAAAGAGAAGAACCAACCTTAGATATGTTCAATTTCAATACAATGTAACACAATTATACTTTAAACATTTATTTTTGCATGGAAACTTACAGCCCCATTATTGTAGCACAAAGATATATCAATGCTACATTTTTGCACCCACCAAACTAATATAACAACAAAGATAGTTTAACAACACTACCTCATACTAGGAATCTGGCAGAGTGGAGGTATATTATTAGCAGTTGGGGCATGATATCCGAGCATCTCTTGACTTGACTAATCTTTTGATAGACATGGGTAGATACCATTGAACAGACTACCTTCTATTCTGGCATCTAATGTCAGGTAGCTTTTGCCAGACCCAGTGATCAGATTTGGACATGTACCGATCTGCATGCATATTTTGGTACACTAACATCTGCACTGGGAGGTGGCAGATTTTAACACCTGTATGTACAGATGACAGAATTTTCAGCTACAAACCCCACTGGTCCAAATAGATTTTGCTGGTGACATTTCTGTGACCTTTGTGTTCAGGTGTTAGAATTGTTAAACTGTGCATGTAGATGTTATTGCTCCAAAATCTATGTGCTAGGAGGGTGTATGTTTGTGCATGCACATGCACATAAAATGCACAAACTTCAGTGGAAGTCAGGCACCTGGCAAATTTTGATCTGTACTGGTGCATTTTTAAAAATAGATTATCAAGTTTTCTTTAGCAACTAATGATTCTGAATCCTGGCATTTCACCCATCACTATGTAAAATTCTTAATACACAAAAGCATATCCAGATTTTATAGGACAAAGCATGAATGGTATTACTGTAAAATATAAACATGTTAATATTGCAATCAGAGTGTTGAAGTGATGCAGTTCACTTTCATTATCTGATCAAAATATTTTCAGAGAACTGATACGTAGAAGGTGTTATGGCAACTTCAACAATGAAGTCTATAATATCATTGTAATTAGTGTTATCCAAAGCTGATTTATTCGTCAGATTCACTGAGCTTTTCTGCCAAATTAGTAGTTTTTGCTCTCTTCAAACTTTTTTCAACAATGTGATTCTGTGCTAATTTTTATTTCTAGCTTCAGTTCACACTTGATTTTTAAAATGTGGCTGATTATTTGTGCATCATTGATTCTGTTTTTCTTCTTTAGGATTTTCCCCCACGCACCTATGCTCAAAACATGCTGAATATGAATTTAGGATTAACACAGCAAAAACGGGGACTCAAGAAGAAGAAATAAATATAACATGGTCAAGTAGTAACCTATTATACATAGTCCAAATTATTATTAATGTTGTTCCTCTTGGTCTGAGTGGTTAGCCAATATTGAGATCCATTACGTAGCCTATAGGACTAGCCTGTTTGCTTGCACATATATACCTTTCCTTATAGATTTAAGTATTGTTTTATTATACTAGAGTCGGATTCATATTAACATTTTATAGCTCTAATTCAAGGTACCTTACAGGCCACATCCTGTATGAAAGCTAAGACAGTTAGAATACATACGTTTGGGACCTTTGGCCCAGATAAGTAATGATGAGTTAAAGGATAAGACATATATGCTTAGAACCTTTACCCTAGATAAGTCAGGAGACATCAAGACAGGGGGGTTGCCTCAGTTTGTGCCCCAAGCAAACTTCACAGGTACAGTAAGGGCCAGAAATAACAAAGGGGAGATGAGCCAACCATCTGGAAAGGATGTGGATATGTCATTAATATGCACAAACCTGCCAACCTATAGAATAAGTGTACCCTAATAATTTGGGGGTGAAGAAGTCAAGTTTAGTCTTCAAAGAAGGACCCATATTGTTCAGGGTATAAAAGGGGCAAACCATGTTACTTGGGGTTGATCACTTGCTACTTCTTCTTTAAACTTCTTTTAGTTGGTGTTTGTTAGAATCTTTTGTTCTTCATTTATGCTTAGTATTATTTGTAGTCTTAGCCTCATAGCTCTTAGCTCTCGAGCATCGCCTAGCCCTCCACCCCTTCACTCAAGAGTTGAGGAATTGGACATCTCTCTCAACCAGGTCATCAGGGAAGGGTGAGAGTATATTAATCCAAAGTAGACAGTATAAATATATATATCACATTAGTCTTTAGAATAAGACTGTAATCCTCCCCATTATCCATCTGATTATTTATTTTCTTTTAATCAGTCATTTCTCTATCTTTTATATTATCTTAATAAAACCTTATAAAATTGCACAGATTCGGTTATCAGTGTGATCATTCCTGTTGTGCACCACGGGTGTCCCTGTAAAAACTTTTCTGGAGCCTGATTCTGGGACTAGAACCTCATCATCTTCTAATTAGATCAATTGGTGAGCCTGTAACCCCCATTCAAATTACTAAACACCCAGAAATGAGGCAATAATTAGGAGAGAGATTGATGGAATGAGTTAGTTGTTTCTTTGGTGCAGTCCTGTTTATTTCCATGGAACATACATGAAGTCCTTGTTTCCATTGTGTTTAAGGAATTAAATAGCAGTGAGGAGTTTCCTTGCTCAGTTTCCATACAATTCCTGGGCCCAAGGAGCTCTGTCCACCTTCTCACTCCTAGTGCCACTATGGCTATGCCTGCACAACAGCGACTACATTTCCGTAGCTATAGTGCTGTAGCTATGCCAACATAATTCTGTTGTGTAAAGGCAGCCTACAATAATGGAAGGGGTTTTTCAAATACCATAGGAATATCTCCCTGAATGATAGTACGTAAGTCGGAACAGCTGTAGTGCTCAGGTATGTGGATTTTTCACATCTCTGATTGACACAGCTGTTGACCTAAATTTTAAGTGTAAACCAGGCTTCTCCCTTGTTTTCTGCAGCTCCCTCTCCCTCCTTCCATTTATCCTGAAAGAAAGTTGATAGTTGCAAATAGATAGTGGTACTAAGACTCGATCCCTGCCCCAGAGCACTTGTCTAAAATAAAAGCTAGAGTGAAAGTTTTTTTCTCAATCCACTACAGGAGTAATGTATAGCTATTGCCTTAGGTGCAACGCTGGGAAAGTGTCTGAGGTTTGCTAACCTACCTTTAGGTTTGTGGCTTAATACTTTCTGCCCTGATTTTTTTTTTTTTGGAGGGGTAGGGGTTGTGAGAGCAAGATCCTCCTCTTCCCCTGGCTGATCTCCTTGTGGCACCATACAGTACGGTCCCCTGTATAAACCTAATGTAAATGCTACAGTAAATTCTTAGTAGGAAGTCTGCTAAAGGTATTGTAGACCATCTACATCTGGAGATCAAGCACAGAATCATAGAATTGTAGGAGTGGAATGGACCACAAGAGGTCTTCTAGTCCAGTCCCCTGCATTCAAGGCAAAACTCAGTATTACCTAGAACAGTGTTTCTCAACAGCAAGTACCCCCTAACTTCGGAAAATTTTAATAAGTACTCTAACACTCAATTTTCCATGGGATTTTATATTTACAGACTAATGGGAGCCATATGTTGGAAGAAGGGCTGAGTATATAAGGCCATGATATGACAGATGTCAGATCTAGTGTGGGTAGAGTTACCACCTTTACACCAGAGATGCACAACTCAAGTATGTACCTGGGCTAGAGATGATGTTGGCCAGTGCTGGAGAACATAAAGTGCCATGCCAAATTTTTTGCCATAGATTTGAGAGGAGGAAGGGGCGAAAGAGAGAGGCAGGGAAGGAGGGAGAGAGCAAGACAGGAAAGGAGGGTAACTGGTAAAATCTAGGGCTGTCATAATTGTCAATTTCACTGTTCAGCTACAGCAGTGAAATTGACAAGTTTTCTGGACACTGGGATTTGAGCCAGGAAGGGTGGCTGCCACCTGGCTGCCACCTACTCCAAGGTGGGCAGAGGAGGCTTCCGTGCTGACTGGGACCCAGGGATGTGGGCAGGCAGCTGCTGCCAATCTTCAAGCCAGGGCTCTGGAGGCTGTCCCTTGGCTCAGAACAGGCATGGGTGGCTGCCACCCAGCTGCGAGCCCAGCTCCCAAGATACAGGAGGCTGCCACCGGGCTCCCACCTGGGAGCTGGGATCTGGCAGGATGTGGGTGGCTGCTGCCTGCCTCCCACAGAGGCTAGCAGTTGCCACCCACCTCAGCTGGGAGCTGTGACCTGGTGGGAAGAGGGCGGCTGCTACATGCCTCCCCCAGAAACTGGAGGCTGCCACCCGCCTCCCAGCTGGGAGCTGACTGCTGCCCACCTCCCACAGAAGTTGGGGGCTGCCACCCCCCTCCCAGCTAGGAGCTGGGACTGGATGAGAAGTGGGATGCTGCCACCAGACTTCCTCAGAAGTCGGTAGTTGCTTCCCACCTCCCCTTCTCTCTCTTTTTCCCCAAGTACCCCCTGCCTGTGTCTCACATAATCCCAGGGGTATGAATACCACAGGTTGAGAAACTATGATCTAGACCAGGGGTGTCAAACTGACTTCCTATGGCGGGCCACATTTAAATTAAATTTAGGCAAGGGGGCCACACATACCACTAAAACACCTCATACTGTACTCTAAAAACACTCTACACTAAACACATCATACTATACTCTGCTCTACACACTCTACTCTCCGCCGTGAAATTTCTCCCGGCAGGGTGAAATTCGGCGGCAGAGTAGCAGAGAGGGACTCACTGGGACTCACAGGCTCTACTCTCCGCCGTGAAATCTCCCTGCAGGCTGAAATTTGGCGGCAGAGTGAGAGAGTCCAATGGCCTTTTCCTTTCTCACGCGAGATTTCGCGGTAACATACACTGACGTGAGATCTCGCAGCCTTTTACTGAGCTCAGCTCAGAAAAAACTGCCGGCCCGGATAACACAAGCCGGCGGGCCGGATTCGGCCCGCGGGCCTTGTGTTTGACACCTGTGATCTAGACCATCCTGACAAGTGTTTCTCTAACCTGCTTTTAAAAATGTCCAGTGATGAAGATTCTACAACCTTCCTAGGCAATTTATTTCAGTGATTAACTACCCAGACAGTTAAGAAGCTTTTCCTAATGTCCAGCCTAAACCACCCTTCCCTCAATTTAAACCCATTACCTGTTATCCTAGCCTCAGAGATTAAAGAGAACAATTTTTCTTTAGCATGCCACTTTAGGGATGAGATTTCCCACTCTTTGCCATAATAAGAAATAGAGTTTCTTAAGTTGTTCCCACATGTATGTCTCTTGTATGATAACATGATACCTTACTGCTTTTAATAGGGTAGAGATTTTATTTGGAATAAAATCAGAGGTTTTTGTTCACCACAATGATACTCCAGTTTTATGTCAGTATCACTATTGATTTCAGTGGTGTGAAATAGGAATAGTGCTATGATGACTCAGGCCCAGGCAGTATCCAGGAACAAAAGTAACAGACCACTTCCGTTTATCTCTGAGAGCAGATTAGTTATTCTTGGCCAAGAGGAACTGGCCAGGGAGCCAGAAATTTTCAACCCTTTCCAACTGTCCTAGGGTTGAGGTTGAAAAAGCAGCACCAAACCTGCCAAGGCTGCTTTTTTCACCGGTACAGTAGGGTTTTTTGGCCCTTTTAAACAGGTCTGGATGGAAACTCAAACTGCTGTGATGCTCACAAGGCTCACGGCTCAATGGAGAGAGGTGTCATATGAAATTAAAGCGGGATTTGTGTGTGTTAAGAAGCAGCCCTGACCCTAAAATGTTTGAGTCTTCTCATTCCCTGACTTCTGTAATAATTGAGATGATACAAATCCACAGCTCAGGCTGGCTCAACACAGAAAGAGGCATTTTTTCCTCTTTCTCTTGAATGGCCACACTCTTTAGAGGTTTTGTTTCATACTACTAAAATTTGGTAGCTGCAATGGATAGAATGTGGTATAAAAAGTAGTCCTGTAGAGGAAGTGGCCCATCGGTGCACTCACTGCTTGGCAACACATCATGCTAGACACAACCCCTACCTGCAGATAGTGAGGGGGATAGCTAGGGCAGTAGCTTCAGCAGATGTTACTGAGCATGCTTAGTCCATGTGGGCATGCTCAATACAAGCCAAGCCACAACTCGGGGGGTCATGTGACCCCCCTATCTCTTCCTCTACTCCCACACATTGCCTCTGCTTCAAGAAAGTAATTGAGCCACTTGTTTTTAAGCTCCAAAAGGCTGGACCAAGACAGAATCTAGTATCAGCTCATGCCAGTAGCCAAATAGTATCCCAGCTCATGCCAGTGCTGCATGCACTACCTGGCAGATTGTGGAGAAAAAGAAATGGAAACGGCAGAGCCAAAAGCACACCAGCTAGTCTTTTGATCCCATGTGGGAAAAGGTTGAGAAGCTCAGGGCCTATTAGCACTGTCACATCAGAGCCTTCAGGCTCCTGCAACCTAACCCTTAGTCTAAGAAACAGGTGGATTGTTTAGCCATGAATAGAATTCGGGTGTAATGAGCAATGCTGCTACAGAACCTGATTTTGTTACAAGACTAGTGAGAATTCTGTGGACAAAGCTTAGTTGTCTGTCTGAAGGCAATGTCTGTGTCTGCAGTGCTGAGGAGAAAGGATAGAAAGGACAAAAATAGAATAAAAAGAAGGATAATATGGTTTCTCTTTGGATTGTACTGTTATCCCTATTAACCTGAGCGGATAGCCAATATTCAGAGTCTTTCAGATTGTATCTGTTAGGAGGTGAAATGGATTATAATCCAGTATTTCTTTGGTGCAATCCTCTTTGTTTACAAAGGATGTACACAGTCCAATTTCTCTGAACACAGAAGTCAGACAACAGGAGGCAGTTTCCTTGCTCACAATTCCAGCTTTACCTTTCCTGGCAGCATTTTTTCCCAAAAGCTCTCAGGTCATGCACTTGCAGTCTCCTGGTTTTCTGCTGCTCTTGCTAGTTGCTGTCTGGTTCCTTTTTCCACCCACACACATACTGTCAGCTGCAACCAAATAAGTTCCCAGTCCCCATGTTTGCATTTAGTAAAGACATTGGGTGGTGGCTTTAGTTGTTTCAGCTATTGAGTAAAGAGAAGGGTATTTAATGGTTTCCTTATTTAATCTGAATGGGAGGCTCCTATCATGCCCATCAGCTTTAAACAAGTTATTGCCCATATTTCAAAAGGCATGCTATTATGGAGGTTGAGTGGCTCCCAGCAAAACATTTCCTCTCTTCCCCCAGCTCTGTTTCCCTCTTAGCTCTGCCCATCATCCTGCTGGAATTCAAAAATGGTAATGCCCCACATGAGCCATCCCAAACAGAAAAAAGTAGTAATGTGCAAATTATGAATGGTGCATGCTTAACTAAATTTATACAGTGTTTTTCTGTCAGGGCATTTTCACATTAGTGACCCAGATCAGTCTTACTCCCACTCAAATGTCCTAATAGCTTCTCTCTCCCTGCATACATTTCCTTTCAACCAGCTAGGAGGAGCCTCTATGCCTTCAAAGGGCACATGAAGATTGGCTATCATTTCTGTGGAGTCTGCTGGTTGGGACAGACCCTGCCCATTTTGTTATGAGGAATCCAAGTCAACTCTTCCAGCCTTTGCTCCCACAGCCACATTCTCAGGCTGTGTACACAATGCAGAAACTATGCCAGCATAGTTATGTCAGCTATGCCAGTCTATCCTGTAGTGTAGATGCTATCTACGCTGATGGAATTTTTCTGTTAGTGTAGGAATGAAGGTAGGCCTGGTATACGCTACAGAGTTAAGTCATCAAAAGGCAGCTTACACTGATCTGCTATACTGATTTAATAACTCCACCGCTATGTGAGGCATAGAGTTTAGGTCACTGTAGGTAGGTCACCACAGTGTCAGTGTAGACAATGCATTACTGACAATCGACTTTTGTGGCCTCCAAAAAGTGTCCTACAAAGTCCCACCATTTTGAACTCTGCTGCCCAGAGACCTGGTACAAGGAAGTTGCCCCTCCCCTTCAAAGGCCTGTAAAATTTTGAAATTTCATTTCTGGTTTGCCAGACTTGGAGGGCTCACTTAGCAACTCTCGAGCACACCTACCAGGTGCCCCGTTTACCATGCCAGCTCAACACTGCAGACATGCCTCTGCCTGGAGTACAGAGAGGTGTTGAATCTCCTGGGTCTGTGGGGTGAAGAGACACAGCTCTGATTCATCTGTAGAAGTGTTGACATCTACAAGAAGACTGCTCAGGACCTGGAGAAGGGCTACAAGAGGGACCAGCAGCAGTGCCGCGTAAAAGCCAAAAAAGCCAACGCAAGCATACCAGAAGGCCATGAAGGCTAACAATTGTGCTGGTGTGGAGCTGCACATATGCCGCTTTTACCAAGAACTGTCTGTCATCCTCAGATGAGACCCCACCACCACCACCCTCAAAAGCCCCATGAATTCTTCAGAGGAGCCAGAGTCATAGATCCCCGGAATGAACAGCAAGGAGGAGTATGGGGGACATGCAACCGGGGATCCAGTGAATCCAGGACCAGTCTTTGACTACTGGACAGTCTGGCCAATCCCTACAGACCTGCATGGGTGACCTTGATACAGGGAAAGAACTTCAGGTAAGTGTGCAGCTTGCTTCGAAATTGCAGGGATGGAACCCTCAAAGTAGCAGGACAGATCTGTTGATTAACTCATTTTTACTTATGCTAGAAGAGGTAGCAATTCTGCCTCTATTGGTTATTTCACTATCTGCTTTTCATTTCCCTGTAGAGTTCAGCACAGGGAACCCTGCAGAACAGTTTCTTCATGTGCACTGGGATGTCCCATTAGTCCTCCATAGAGATCTTGAGGAAACTTTCCTACAGATAGCCTGCAATCCTCTGCTAAAGGTTTCTGGTGAGGGCTGTCTTCTTTCTTCCACTGTGGTAGGACACTTTCCCATGCCGCTCAGTGGATTACTTCAGCAAGTACCATTATAGCACATAGGCTAGCAGCACACGGCCTTGGTCTGCAGCTGTTCCATTTCAGCCTCCATTACCCTCAGGAGTGAGATATCTGCTAAAATCACCATTGCCTGTGGAAAACCATGCCAGTATTCAGTTCGGTTACTCTATACACCTCTACTCATGCCTGTGAGCTATCCCACACCCCTTATTTACCCAACTCATTCCCTCCCCCAGGGCTGTATGCACCATGGTTGGGACTGCTGCTGTGCTCTATCAATCACAAGGAGAAGTGAGAGTGTAGTGCTTGCAACCTGTGTGGATCAAGGGGAATGAGTTCAGTATTTCCAAATTTCCATTTATCTTGTGAATGCACTCACAACAGTACCTTTGTGCACTGTATCTTTTGCAGTTGGAAATGTGGCCTTGAGGGTCTCTCCATCCACACCAGCAGAGTAGTTCAGGAAGATGAGAAGGAAAAGGATGTGGATGACATGTTTCAAGAGATCCTGCAAGCCTCTGCTGCTTCAGATACTGAGCACAGGGCTTGGAGGATCACCCTTGTGGACAGAATGGACAAGGATAGAGTGAAGAGGGGAAAAAAGCAAAGGACAAGGAGAGAGACATGTAGCAGGAGATATTAGTGCTTCTCAAACAGTAAACAGACATGGTGCAGACTCTTGTTGACTTTCAGGTTCAACAGTCCCATGCTCGCCTCCCTCTGCAGCCCATAGAGAACTGCATTCTGGGACCTTCCTACAGCTCCACCCTCCACATGCCACATGGTGTCCAGGGCTGCTGTGCTATCCTTACTACTCCACCCCAGGGGAGAGTACAGACAGTCACTGCTACACATACTTTGGCCTGTGAAACACAACCTTGGTGTATGTGTTTCTGAAATGGAAAGGACTGTTTTTCCCCCTTCAAAAGTTTTCCCCTTTATTTATTAAGTTTTGTTTGGTTATAAATTTGTCTGTTTGCATGGGTATGAAAAAAGTATTTATGGAAACTTAATTCATCTTTATTAAGTCCAACATACGCTGGTTGGGGCTCACATCTTTCACAGATAGCAATAGATGCATTTGTCATGTCATATTATTACACATACAGCATTCATTGTAAGATTCATACTGTGTGCAAAAGAGCAAGGCCAAGGAGAGCATTATACACCACACATTACTGGGGTTCACTATTGAAATAGTCTTTCAAAGCCTCTCGGAGCTAAATAGCTCTTCACTGAGCTCTTCTTATAGTCCTGGTATCCAGCCACTCAAAATTAAAAAAGGACTCTTAATAGAACCTTAATTAGCTCTATCTTTGAACGGTGGGGAGGGGCTAGTTAAACCATATCTAGGAGTGTTAGGCAGAGCCACACGTCCTGGCAGGGACACCTGTTTCTCACACCCCCTCCCCTCAATCTTTCACATGGGTCTGCTTCTCAGCCCCCTGCCTACTGAGTTGAGTTCAGATGAGGGTGATCCTTCCATCAGGACAGGCTAAGTACAGTTCTGCTGCCCTTTACTCATAAATAAGCGGAACATTTCATTACCCCTGTAATTAACACTAAAGTGATTCATAAACCAACACCAGCCAACGGGATCATTTGGGCAAAGCAGTCCCATCACACTGAGCACCCAGGCAGGGTGGCTGTGCTCATGCAAACAGTCTGGCCCTGAAGTCTCCCCCCACACTAGCTAAGCAGGGGAGAGCTCATTTAGACCCTGGTAAACACAATTAAAAAGATTTAGAAGATAAAATGCTTGAGATCCAGTCAAATATTGAAAATAAAACTAGAAAGGGGTAGGTTCTGATTAAAAATAGTTCCCTGCTATAGTGTAAAATGCCTTGATCATAATCCATTGTTTCTAAAAAGATTTAAAATGCTTTTGATGGGGGAAAATTATGAGGATCTCTTTTTACTTCATTGACCATATTTGACCCCATATTTTATTTTATAAAAGTATTTGTGCCCACTTTACAGCTAGTATTGAAAGCACTTAAGCCTGTGCTTAGTTTGAAGTCTATAGGATTGAAGTTTACCTACCTAAGCAAGTGCATATCTTTTTACTGAACTGGGACCCAACACTTGACCTAATGCTTAAGTTTTGTTAAATTCTCTATCATTCCCTCTTTATTGTCTTGTATTAGGATTATTATACCCAATTCATTACTGGAAAAGGGGGTACCAAAAACTACTTAATAACTGAGCTAATAAATGCTGGGTTTAGAAAAGGAGGGATATCTGAAAGTAACACTGACTCCAAGGAGCCTGTTGTAAGTTATCACATACAGACCTTTCTAAAAAGGGGTACATTAAACTTTAATAAATAAGCACTGTTCAGGTCTTTTCTGGACGTATCTCTCATTGACTGCAATCCACTAGCATTGTTGCTAGTGTTTATCTGTTCCTGTTCTCTGCATTACCCCCAACCCACTGCCTCTCCTCTAGGTCTCTATTAGATAGAAATAATAAACAGTGATATAAGTGTTGATATTGCTAGAAAATGATTGCTGACAGACAGCAAGGATTACTTCTCAAAGTAGAAGTGTTACACTGTCTGGTATGGAACAAATAGCTAGTAGTGCACTCACATTAAGAAAACAGTGAGGGAAATCCTGACCTCAATGGCAAAAACTCCCATTGACAATGGAGCGGAGTTTTCACCCCATGTTTTTAGCAATTAAGTCACAGTCTTTGTGGAAGAGGGAGGTCTTTACATACAACTCTTTCTACCCAAATGGTGGGACAACCATTCTGCCAACTAGCACAGAAGAGGCTGTTCAACTAAATCCACATGCATGACAAGATACAGATATACCTAGTATCATTAGCCAATCATGACACCACAGAAAATAGAGACGTCCATAATCCCACACAAAAGCAGCAGGGCACAGGGAACAGAGTAGCTTTGCTATCCCTGATGATCAGGCTCCTTAAAGAAACAATTATGGTGCTTCACATAGATAAGGTAAGGAAGTCATATGGAGAAGCAAACGACTCAGTCAAAACACCTATATACACATCATCAAGATTTTAGAAGACAGATGCACGACATGAACTTAACCCTTATTGAAAGCAGTGAGCCCATTTCCTATTGGCTCCCTTAAAAAAACAAAACAAAAAAAACCCAAACCACTTTCCCATCTTTTGGATGCATCTGCTGGGGGCAGTCAGAAACCTACTGCATTTTTTTTAAAACTAAACATTTAAATTAATTATTCTGGCACATCTAGCTTTGATGAGTCCCAAATGGGAGAGTTATCAAAAATAGGAAACATACGAGTACACTCAAGTGTCATCTCAGCCTTCAGGGGATTCCGTCATAGCCAGGAGCCAGGACATCCGAGAAAGGTTCTGTTTAGTGGTAGGCTTTGTTATGTTGTATACTATTATAGGGACAACCAGCTTCTCAGCTCCCTCATGAAAACAAGACAAATCTCTCCACTAGTCTGTGCTACTTTGACACCAATAGCTTAAAGAATTTAAAAACAGTGAAATCTGAAACCAAGATCAATAGAGAATCATCCTTGCAAAGAGTCCATCCTCCCTTTTCCCTGAACCTGGTCATGCTGACAGTGGACTCTGGTGTAGATTTAGCATGTGAAGGATATAGTAACTTCAGTAGTAGAGTCTTTATTCAGTGATGAATTTAGTCTAGAGCTCCAGATTGCATTACCGTACTTCCACTGGTAAACAGTCTGCTACTATATCCATATTCCTTCCCATAGAGAAAACATCAATATTTTAATTTAAGTGTTAACATAGCTGACATTGTTATTGTTTTCCTGGGACACTGCTGACAGTACTTCAATTGGGCTCCGTACCACAAGTCTTCAATAATCACTAAAGTTGTACCTGCTTGGATATAGACGGAAAAGGTACGTATAGGGTTTTTCCTTTTCATCCCTCCTTCCTCCATTTGTTACAATACTCTTCATTTGGTTTTTTTGGATGCACACTAGGATAGATAACAGCGGCAGGGAAATAAAAATAGGTGGCATGTAACAAAATATTCTCTAAGACATTAGTTTCCTAGGTAGGGCTGTCATTTAGCTGATGACTACAATATCTTATCCAGAGACACAAAGGAAGAGGGCAAAAGAACAAATACCAGTAACATATACTGAAGCAAAATGGGCTAACAAGACAGTATTATTCCAATAAGTCTCAAACAAAGCTATATTTTCAAGAGGTAACCTCATGTCATATGGGGTGAGCAATGACACTTGCACAAGTGTCACAGGTTTAAATAAGTAGTACTCAATGCAAAGAAACTATAGTGCATATAAAATACCAGAGACAAGTACCTTTGGAAAACCCTGAGTAGATCAGATAAAATTAGCATGTTGTGAGGTACAGTGTGAACAAGTTTTCAGTGTGGCAATTGTATCTGCCGCTGTATTAGTCATTCATTGGACATCCAAACTCAGCTATGTTTCCTTGCGTAATTATGACTTTTCATAAAGTATCATTTGTGATACTTGGTTCCTTATTTTCTATAAATCAAATTATTGAAGGACATTTAATTTTGAAGTAAGTATCTATTTTCCTGTTATACAATGAAACAGTTAGCACATAGAAACATGAGAATTACCATACTGGATCAGAGCACCACTGGTCCATTGAGCCAAACTGTTGTCTTCGATAGTGTCCAGTTGCTGATTTTTCAGAGGAAGATGCAAAAAATCTCTTAAATGACTACCCTGTCTGAAGGGCATGTTTCTGCCTCATCCCCTTCCCCAGTAGTTCACTTACATCTTGAAGCATGAGAATTTATAGCTCTTCTAAATGTTTTATCCTATTTAATAGGACTGTGCATTTTCTCAGTATCAGTAAGTGCCTCTTCTTCAGACTTCTACCAAGATCATGGCCTCAGTGATATCTTATGACAGTACATTCCAGGAACAAGATGTGTGTGGAGTACTAAAATATTTCCTTGTATCTATTTTTCATTTGGCGCCATTAAAAGGCTCCTAGTTCTTGTATTTGAGAGGGTAAAAGGAGGGCCCTTCTCTACACTGTTCATTATTTAATATACTTCTAACCAGTCCTTGCTCTACAAAACCTGGCTTTTAATGTGTTAGTTTCCCTTATGAGTTAAATACAAGGTAAAAAAAATAAAAAGAATGAGAGATACCATCTTTTTAACAGGGAGATGGTGGCAAACTATTAATTCAAAAGAACCAATGATTCACATGCCTGGGTTTTCTACAGATCTGGTTGAACTCCCCCTACAGGGCACTCACTAGGAATCTGTGTTTGGACTCCCACATGGAATTTGTATACTTTAAGTACTCCTGGGTCTGGGTAGGCACCATGCACCTTCCGTTTTAGCCTATAGGCTCACTCCCCAGGCATAGAATTGTAGCTAGCATCTCTTTGCTGAAGTGAGGCCCCCACAGTCCAGCTACCCTAGCCTCAAGACCCATGCTAACATCCCTATCATTCCCTCAGATTCCCCAGTAGTCTAAGCACACCCTACAGTACTTTAAGTTATTGCTTAACCCTTCAGGGGCATGTAATAGTTGAAGCAAATAAACAGATGTTGCAGAAAGATTTCTAAACCAAACACACTTTACCATAGACAGCATAAGTGATACAGAGCTCTAGGTACCAAAATAAAGCCCTCCCTGACATTACACATCACTCTCGAGCAGTCTTTGGATCTCAGTCAGTACCTTCAAGAGTTTTCCAAGTCCACTTTGTTAAATCTCACCTCTCCTATTCTTGTTGGTGAAAAAAATCTATACGTACCAGAGCTTGTTTTTTATAACTCCTAGTCATCTGTCATGTGACTCTCCTGGTTAGCCTTAAAGCCCCTCCTCAGATTATCAAGGTCTGTCATCAAGGTAATGTCATCATTACCACCCGCCTGAGAATAGAGAGCTGAAACTGGTTTTATCTAGATCACAGACATCCCATTGTTGTGCTAGGTCAGAGTTTATTTAGTTATTGATGTTCATTAATTACAATCTCATTTAGAGGTAGACACCCAGGCACCAGCCCCCCTCTTCTTAACATAAGAAGTATGATGTAAGACTACAGCTAAAGATACCGATAAAGCATACATTTTAATTATTGGTAGTCTAATTGATAAATGGTTTTGAAATTGATATACCACTTGGTAAATGGTATTCAAAGCGGTATTGTGATTCGTAAGTGGCAATCTAATTGGGAATTAGTATTCTAATTTGTTTGGTGACTGATACTTGGTTTGTTCATTGATAATTGGGATTTCAACTAATAATTTGTAACTGGTATTCTACTGGCAACAGGTAATTGATTTATGAAATGGTATTCCAATTGGTTTGGTAAATGGTACTTGATTTGCCATTAGTATTCTAACTGGTATGATATAACGATTAAATGCAACACAACATCTTTATAAAATAAATTTCAAAACAAAGCTTTTTTAAACAAAAAATTGGAACATTCCATTCTGATAAATATGAAACAAAATTTTGTTAAAACCAATATGTTTTAATGGAATGTTTCAATTTCAGTGATTCAGCATTTTGTGATGGAAAAATGTTCCATCAGGAAATTTTCAGTGAGCTCTACTATTTAGCCAGAACATTAGATAGCCAGAAGCTCCTGAAGAGAAGGAGATCTCTACCCTCCACTCCCTATTGGTGAACAAGGGAAAGACAAGTTACAAAGAGCTTTATCTGCATAAGCTTTCTATCCAGAATTCCTCCAATTTCACTTTGGGAGTCACCAGAACTGTACCCAAATTCAGAATTGATTAGGCAGTGAAACAGCACTAAGTGAAAGAGGGGAAAAAGGCTTCTACCTTATGACAATGATTCTGCTTAAGATTATATATCCTACTGATTTTCCTCCACTGAGGACACTGCACTTTTGGGAGGCCTCTTTGACAGGAAATGGCACTGATTTGGTACCTTGACAGCTGAAGCTACAGAGGGTAGTAGTAGAACTGAGTGTACTCTGGTGAAGCCAATCCTACCTTGCCTATAAGTAAAGCTGAAATCACTAGAGCTGGGTTGGTGGTAGAGCCTTAGTAAATAGCAAGACAGCACTTCTCAAGAGACTAGAGTCGGGCTTGCCTGAGTGCAGCTCAGGATTCTGGGACTATGCTATCTACTGATACCAAACCATGAGTGGGATTTAGTAGATGGGGAAGGGGAAAAGTTATGTGGTAAATGATATCTGCCTATTGCATGTCACCCTAGCTGACACAGAACTGAGTGAATGACTTTTGCCAAAGTTACTGTGGGAGAATTTTATCATTCATACAGCTATAATTTTCCCAAGTTGATACTGTGTTCACTTTTCCCCTAATAATGTTTTCCTTGTCTCATACATAGACTCAGACATAGAGTTTAAGGCCAGAAAGAGCCACCAGATAATCTAGTCTGCACACCACAGGCCACTAAACATCACCTGGACACCCTTGTGCCAACAACCAGAATTAAATCA
This sequence comes from Mesoclemmys tuberculata, assembly GCA_007922155.1. Lineage (NCBI taxonomy): Eukaryota > Metazoa > Chordata > Testudines > Chelidae > Mesoclemmys > Mesoclemmys tuberculata. Next base: position 33,937,792 of record ML675629.1, on the reverse strand, counting down.
AAGAATTACAGCCCTCAGGAGAACACACTATTGTGTGCCACAGGAAGAGAACAAGAGGTACCAAGGTGCACCAATGCTCGAGGCCCCTGCAGTGGCAGGGAATTGATTTAGTGAGATATCACCAGCTGTCCTAGCAATCTTGGAATGCTTGTGAGTATGGTAGTATTGTCTATGAAGGGCACCCCAGGAAGGCATTTAGTGGTCTCAGAAATTCTAGGTGGGGGCTTGAGACCAGTGGTAAGAGGAACCCCTACCTATTTGAACCTGACCCATGTTGGTGCTGGTAACACCTTGCAGATGGGTTGCAGGTACATTAAATATTTTTGGTTCCGCCTCATAAAGCAAGTCTTTCGCCTGTTCTCAGTATGCATTTTGTTTTAGGTAGGACTGCTTTTTAAACAAAGCAGGAAAAGATCTGTAAAATATAGTTTAAATAGCACAAATGAGTGTGGAAAGAACATAGGTTGCCCATGTTAGTAAACAAGGTGGTGGTTGGCTGTGACTGGTGTGTGATTGCACTCACACAACATTTTATATAATATTTGTGAGGAAAAAAAAAGATTGACGAGCTACTTAAAAAAAAAAAAAAAAAAAAAAAAGGAGGCCTGATGTCTTGCCCGTCTCCCAAACTGAACACAAAATAATTATTCTGAAGTTTCCAAAGATTTCATTTAAAGCTATCTAACAACTTCCACTTCTTATTGATAGCTGGCAGATCTCTGTTGGTAAGTCCACCCTTCCCCATAGTGACACATCTCCCTTTCTGCTGCCTAAAGCAGAGAATCAATGCTGGATAGGAGGAAGGGTCAACCCCAGGGCATGGAGTCCTATTGCTGGGAACTGAGTAGCACTCATGAATGCTGGAATTCTTCTTGAAGTCAAGGATCATTGAATGAAGGAAAGCAGGCCCCTGTTTCCTGGAGAGAAAAGCTATCAAAGTAATGGTGGTGCTTATCCTGTCAGAAAAGGTCCTTAGAAGGTTCACTTATCGCTAATTAATTTGCATGTGCAATAGCTGGCTCAGGCAGGTGCTTAGTTGCATGCACGCGCTTTTCATTTCTGTTGTTTTCTAATTACATTATTTGCTTGATTTTCTTTTGAAAATATTTCTAGTGTTTTCAGCTTGTGTGTTAATGGAATGGTGATTTTAATTGTGGTGAAAAGACAATTTTCTTATGCACTCAAAAATAATATATTTTGGAAAATGTATGTCTAAGTCTGCAAGATGCTGATTTAATCGAATCCTGAAAGGTCAGTTGAGACCTTTGAAATACTGACCACATTTTGCTTTTTAAGTAATTTTTTTTCCCAGGAGCCTGTTATATAAGTCCCTTTGGTCATTCTTTTGCAAATGATATATCCTTAGCCAACGAGTTATGATGCACTTAGAAAGAATGACTGATATTAGTTAAATTCAAGCACTAACCATCTTTTAGAAAGTAGAACAAAAGATGTGTTTCAATAGGCACTTCAGGTCTTTTCCTCATACAGGATGGTACCTGCAATCAAAATAGATCAAATGGGGCTAAAGTCACTTTCAAGCTTCCAGTGGGTTATTTATAAACCATAGCAAGCCAACAATAATACGTCGTGCTAATTTACACCCTATGCTACTACATTTAAGCCACTGGTGTTCTAGGAGTATAAGTCACCCCTGAATTTGGCTCAGGCAATGCATTTTAAACAATGATTTTTAAAGTAACAGGAAAAAAATATGTTAGTAGTGTTCTTTTAGCCTTCTACTGGAACGAACAAAACCCTATCATACTGAGATTTAGTTCACAAAGGATTGTGCGTCTTCCCATGTCCATGGACAAGAAGGACTTTAAGGAGAGAATATTTAATGGACAGAGGCTAAGCAATTCTGGTTTAATATTTAAAGCACTATTTAAACATTACAGGCCAAATTCCAGATTTGAGTATGACACAAAATTATTTAAGCTAGTCAGGACTAGAAAGCATCAGGAAACCCAGAGGGACCAAACTAAGCAAGGTGAACATGTAGCTTGATGGCACAAAAAATTCAATGATACATTCAAAATAATGCACATTGGAAGGAATAATTTGAACTACTCATACATATTCTGAATTCTAAGTTAAGAGTAACCATTCTGGAAAGAAGACCTGGGAGGCATTGCTGCCACTTCAAAGCAACAATCTGTTCAATGCAGTCAAAAAAGAAAACAAAATGTGAAGAATTGAAAAAAAAAATACTGAAAACATTATAATGCCATTATGTAAATCAATGCAATGCCCTTTTTGGAGCTGTTACCCCTTTGGACATGAGTGGTTAGCCAAAAATTCAGGGTCTTGTAGGTTTGTTCCAGTTAGGAGGAGAAACTGATGATGGAGTCAGGTGTTTCTTTGATGCAATCATGTTTATTTACAAAAAATGCACAAAGTTCTGTTTCCCTGACACAACAGAATCAGACAACAGGAAACAGAATCTTTGCTCATAGTTGCAAACTGCTTTTCCAGTCAGCACTTAGTCCAAGTGCTCTCTCTCAGCTTTTCTCAAGGCCACATTTGCAGCGCTTGTTCTGACTGTGTCATTGGCTTTTCTTCCAGTCTCTGGTGTTTTCTCCTGCAAACCCAGCTCTGCCAATCAATGCCCTAGCCCCCGTGTTTGCAATATCAGTCCCTGGAAAACCTCTTGGCCTGCATGACCTAGATTCTGCTCAGCCTTGCCGTGTGGGTCTGTGTTTTTTGGCAATAGTATGTATTGTTTTGGCTATTGCTAAACAAAAGGACGTTTAACTTCTTCCTCATTTAGCTTGAATGGACAGGAGGTTGTTATGCCCACCAGTTTCAATGGTGTTTATCCAATCCCATAGGAAGGTGAAATTCTGTTCTGCACCCTCCCGATCCTGAATTGCTCCAGTGGCTAGGGTGCCCCTTACTATAACTTAGCTTTGGGGGCCTGTCTACCACAGCCACTGCCAACAATCTTATCAGCTTTTTACGATGTGGGCCTGTCTTTGACACATCCCTCCGGCTGCTTGGCATGACCCCAGGCCTTTCAGTGCGGTCCTCAGAACGCAGCCATCTGGCTGTCTTACTCAGTACCTGCACGAGAGAAATCCAATCCTTTCCCCACTGCAATGGGGGTTTTTAGGGCAGTTTACATTACTCCAGCCCTTTTGCCCAGCATGAAAAGGGTAGAGCAGGGGTGAAGATCTCCACCTAGGAGTATATGCTAATTTTTCATCACTCAATCTCAGAAGTTTATATAATTAGAAGCCTGAAGAGATTTGGACTGTTTAGATCAGAGGGGATATGAAAAATAGGAGACAAGATAGAGCTATACAGAATTATTAATAATTATTGGATTTATCATCAGTTGGATGCTCCAGTTACTGTTTCTTGTAATCCATAAAATGAAGCTGAAAGGTAACACATTTAAAATAGATGGAAGGGCTTTTAAAAACAAAACACAATTCATAATTAGCCTGTGGAACTTGTTGCCACAAAATATCTGCAAGGCCAAGAACATTATCTCAACCTTTTTGACAAAGGATTCCATTTATATATAGGAGAACATCCACAGTTGCATTTCTAAAAAAGCCTATAAAGGATATAAGCCCTCATTCTTCAGAGCACAAGGCAACCATTATTTGTCAAGGTAAAAAGAAGCTTCTTCAATGGAAGGTTATTCCATAACAGTCCAGCACCTGGTTTTCTGAATCTTTTTCAGAAGGATCTGGTACCAGATATTATCAAAGCTAGGATACAGGTTTACAAAATAGTAACAGACAGTGGTTTAACAGTCAGATAGGTGATGCTTTAAAAATAAAAACATTAACAGGTGAGAGATAAGGTGAGTGAGGTAATATCTTTATTACTGTTGGTAATAGAGACAAGCTTTGGAGCTTATACAGAGCTCTTCTTCAGGTGCAAGCTCTAAGTTTCAGGTGTTCTTTGTAAGTTTGAAAGCATGCCTCTCTCACCAACAGAAGTTGATCCAATAAAAGAAATTACTCTTACCCACTTTGTCTCTCTAATATCCTGGGATCAACACAGATACAACACTGCATACAATATTAATAGGCAGCAGTTACATATTTTGAAAAAAGATAGTTTCTATCATGGACGAGGTTTAAGGCATACACGCTATTAGACAGGTAGCCATATCTTGTGACTGCTGTCCTAATCCTCCTTTCCCCTTTGGTTACGCTGGCTTCTTGTCTTAAAATAGATTATAAACTCTTCAGGGCAGGGATCATGCCATTCTATACATTTGTACAGTGACCAGTACAAAGGGACCTTTATTGCGGTATTTGGGATCTACCTGAATAATAAAATAAAATAATAATAAGTTAATGGACAAGATTGTCACTACTCTGATCTAGTATGGCAGTTCCAACACCCTTGTTTTCTTACCTATGAGTATATAGGACTGCTACTAATAAAAATAATAAATTGATAGAAATGATAATACTAGAAGGTTGGGTAAAGTAAGCAATAATTGGCCCTACCAGGCTAAAAGTGAATAAGCACCAGTAAAAAAAAAATCCCAGGTAAGAGCCAGACATTTTGAAGTTGAACACAATCATCTTTATAAAATGCTAAATAAACACTCTGTTGATTATTGATCAAACATATCACTAACATTTTGAATAAAAATGGTTAATAATTCCTTTCTTTCCCTCCGGAGAAAAAGGCCTTGTTTAGCCTCTCCTTTGTATTCTTTTTGGGTAAAAATGTCACATAATATTTGTTGTATCAGCAGGAAAATTGAAATTGTGTTGGCAAGAGAACTCTGTAGTAACAATTGTTATCTTGGAAACTATATTATGCAATAATACTTACAATTAAGAAGACATACAGAAGAGTTAATACCTGCTGCATTCACATCAAAGAGTGCTGCCTACTGTCCATCAGAATGAACTGGCTATTAGTCTGCTTTGATACATGCCTGGTGAGATGTAGGCTTTTTCGGGCAATTAACTTCTGTGTATTTTTAAGGAGTTTTCTTCACCGATTATTAGACTGGAGTTGTAATATATTGACAGGTCACAGAGAGTAGACCAAATGTTCTATAGCTTACCATCAACTGACATAGCTAATAGTACAGTAACATCAGTCTTGAAAACCCATTTAAACTAAATCTAAACAGAAACAATGTGGTAAAATTGTGGTCCCACTGAAGTCAATGATGTTTATAGTGGTATAATGTTAAGTACAAAATATTTGAAAGTGCTGCAATATCACTATGAAAAGAATAATGAACATTCATGATTTTATTTAGTTACTGCTACTGTGCTTGACTCTGGCTGTCAGTTTTATTATTATGTAACCAATCTCTTTAAATCAAACTTTAATGTCAGAGGAGAGCAGGGAATTCAAACCAATCTATCAGTTGAATAGGTTAGCAATTGTCTGTCCTCTTTACCTTGAATATTTGTGGAATTTGAAGAACAGCCTAACAAAGGGTCTATGGGCCTCACAACAGTATGTGAACATCGGATCCTACACTAAGGATGAGAATGGTGCAAACAGGGATCTCATGCAGACCAGAATCCACTGGAGCACCTGAAACATGCAGTGACACTATGCGCCTCTAGATAATGATTCCACGAGTCAGTTTGAAAAAGTTAGAGACTTTAGTTCAACTCTTTACTTTCTCACCCATCAGTGTAATTCCTCTTCATTGAGCTACTTTCAGTCCCTCAAACCTCCAGTGAGGTACAATAACTTCCTGAGCAACTATGTGTGCCAAGGGGGACTTTGCAGACTGCATCTCTCTTAAGGTGAAAATCAACAGGAGTTGCAATCTTATAGGCAAAATTTATCCTTTCATTTGTAAAAGAACCTGTGGGTCTGTGAACCAGGGAACAGGGTCCCCTCACCTGAGAGCAAACTGTTAGCAAAGTGGCAGGTCCCTTTGAAATCATGCATCAGGTAGGAAAAGTGGACTACCAAATCCACATAGTAGGAAAGCAGCAAGGGTCACAGATATATCATGTAAATCTATTGAAACCATGGAAAGAGAGGGTGGTGCTCTTTCTCCACATAGTAACACAAAAGCTAGATTTAGGGCTTGACCCAAAGATGCCACTGGAAGAAAATATCTCCAATGCACAAAAGGAGCAAGTCCAAGAGCTGATCAAGTACTTTGAAGACAGCTTTACTACTACCCCAGGGAGGACTTTGGTGGATCCCTACATCCACCAAAACCACAGGAATCCTGTTCAGAAGGGCTGATTTTGAATCTCTGTGCAGATGAGGGATGCAGTGAAGGAAGAACTGGAGATTATGTTCCAGTTTAGGTAACAGAGGAGTCCCAGAGCAAACTGTGCAGATCAATTGTGCTAGTTCTGAAGCTGGGCAAGAGTATCCACTTCTGCATCTACTTAAGGAACGTGAACGCAGTTTTGAAGTTTGTTCTGGGTGGATGAGATGTTGGAGAGAAGAGGTCACATATATAACTACCCTGCACCTCATCAAGGGGTATTGGTAAATACCTCAGCATCCGGGGAGATAACAGCCTTTGCTACCCCATTTGTCTTACACCAGTTTCTAATGCTTTTGTCTAGGAGTCATGGGGCCCTGGCCCTATTTCACTGGCTGATGGACAAGGTGCTTTTATCTCATCAAGTCTCTTGATGATGTGGAGATCTTTTCCACCTCTTGGTCAGTGCATCTGGAGAGGGTTGTGGCAGGACTACAGTCTCTTACAGCCAGAGGACTAACAGCCAACCCGGCCAGGTGTCAGACTGGCTATGTAGAGACTATGTTCTACCTCAAAATAAATAAATAATACTTATTATTATATTTAGTGTACCCCCTGGGAAATGGGCAGGTCAGACCCCTAGTGAGTACTACAAAATGGCAGCTCAGGCCTGTCCTGGAGTTAGTGTGGTATTATTGCTGCTTTGTGCCCCAGTTTTCCACACTAACTGCTTCCTTAATGGACCTCCTGCATAATAAGATGCTCTACGAGGTACATTGGTCTCCAGCTTGAGTAGATACTATTGGGGAAATCAAATGGATCCTTTGTAGTGAACTCAAGCTGTGTTGTCTGGATTTCTCTAGGGGAGTTTCCCTTGTAGATCTGCTGACCTGGTCTGGTCAGCAGCGTCGTGGCCCTTCCTCAGGTTCCGGTTCCGAGGCTGGGCCCAGCATCCTCTCTATGGGGAATCAGCATCTCTGTGTGCTTGCCAAGCAGTCGGTTGCCCCGGCCCTTGGCAGGGTAGGCAGGCAAAGCAGTCTATCGCCCCGGCCCTTGGCAGGATAGCTAGGGGTGTCGTGGGCTGGAAGCACTCCTTGGCTGGCTAGGGAAGGGGGGTGGGGGATTGGGACGCAGGCCCACCCGACTCCACTGCGTCCCAGCCCAGGGCCCTACCAGCAGTACGAGGGAGCTGCCACTGTGTCAGCAGTGGGTTTGGCCCTTGTCTCAGCCATGGCCTGTAGCCTCCCTGGGCCACTTCCTCCCACCCAACCCCAGAGTACCTGCATCCACGTGGGGCCCTCTGCGGTGTGGGGGGAGGTGAGCGGGCATCCGGCTAGTACCTCGCCATCTATGGGCAGCAGGTCTGGGAACTCCTGGGGGTCGTCGGCCAACGGCAGCTCCTCCAGATCGCAGGGCCCCTGGAGCTCCCCTGGTCTGCCAGGGTCTCCCCACGCCGGGGATGGGTCCTCCACCCCGGGCAGCTCCTCCAGGTCAGGACTGGCCTCTGAAGGTTTCTCTCCCTCCACAGGCTGGGGCGGCTGTCCCCAGATAGTGGGGCCCAGCCACCCGCCACCCTCCTGTGGGCTGGGCGGCCTCCTCCAGTCGCGTGGGCCTGGCGGCCCTACCTGGTTCCTTGGCTCCGGCACCTCCCACCAATCGTAAGGGTCTGGCAAGTCAGGCAGGTCCCACAGGCATTAATTGGCTGGGTGGCTATCCCACGCAGTCTCGGGGCCCAGGTCAGGCCTGGCTGCTGCCTCCAGGGAGGCACATCCGTCTCCAGCAGCAGCTTCCTCCTGACTGAGCTGCTGGGCCTGCCTTTTATACTTCCCTCCTGGGCTCTGGCCCCACCCCTCTGCTTCCAGACAGCTTGACCCACAGGGCCTGGTTCTGTCCAGCGGGAGCAGAGTGAGTCCTCCTCGGACTCAGGCTCAGAGGCAGGCCATGGCAGCCTGCTACAGCCCTGAAGATCAATGCCTCTGAGCAAGGACTTGGGACCATACTCTCATAGAAGCTAGGTGATGGAGAATTTCTGGTGTAATATTTCTGTAGAAAACGCCTTCTCAAAGACAAGAACTCTTTGCTTTAGAGAGAGTTTTGCATTAAAAGGGCAGTTGAAACCTTGGTTATCAACACCTTCCTCTCCCCCCAAATTGGCTGCAGTCTATGAAGGAGACCAACAACGGAAATATGGGTGATTGGAGGCTCACTCCTGTGTATGGTCTCTTACACACTCTGTCCAGGCTCCAAAAGCACCCCATAGATCAGACAGCACTCAAGAAGTCATCTATGTAGTCAGCTTCCTGAACAGGTTTCATAGACTTTATTTGGGTTATAATTTAAATGAAAAATTGCAAGTTTACGGAGAATGTAAGTGTCTTGCTTTCTCCTAAATTAGATTTGTGAAATCTAGAGCAGAATACAAGTCACCTTGGTTGTGAGCCTCCAATAAAATGATATTGTGAAATTGTATTTCACTAAATGCTTTCATAACTTAAAGGGATGCTATCATATGCATGGAATTAAGCATACTAAATCAGACCATCAGGCTCAGTGTATATATTCAGCAGTAGATAACAAAATGGTGTGGCAAAGGAAGGCAACATCCTTCCTTTCAATAATATATCAAACCAACACTGAAATATTGTAAATATGGGGCAGGAAGGACAGGGACAGAGTGAAGATTTTTCAGCAAACAATTTTTAAAGTTGAAATGTTACTCTGAATTTCCAGGTTGTTTTATTGAGAATGCTCATAATGAGTTCCCCACTTTTAAATACATTTTAATTTCTTTTTAAACAGGATTTTTGTCAGGAAGTCTACTATATTTCTCCTAAAAACCAAAACAAATAAAATGTTGCTTCATCTGTCCAGATGATGGCACTGTAACCCTTATTTTTTTTCTAAGGGAAGAAAACTGAATATCCTGAGAGAAGCAAATGTTTTTGTTGCATATCATTTATTCCATCAGTAAATAAGCATTTACACTTTTTTTTTGGTAGAGTAACACTTAAAAGGAAAAATTAGCAAAGAAAAACAAGGACTTCTTACAATTCTTACCTGTGATACTTCATTTCTTTTCAAGCAGTTTTTTGCAATACTGTATCCTTCTGTGTACAAAGTCTGTTTATTATTTCATGCACTATTTACTCATGTTAAAATTGAAGTGACAAAGAATGGAGGCAAAGGTCTCCTGCTTGCAAGCAACAGCGGATAATATATTTGTTTGTACTATAGGATGGCAGTTCCACTAGAAGGAACACTTGACATTTTGATGAGTGCCTCCAGGGAAAAAAGGTACTAACTTCAGAACTTAGTTTTAATTATACTAAGGAGATTACATTATTCAAAAGCCTCCCACTGGTAAGGTGCAACATTTCCTGAAACAGTTTGGTGGAAAATGCCACATTAATCAATTCAATATTTCACTCAAATGGCTTAATGACGGGAGAAGTTTAAAGCACTGCAATAGAAAAAAAATAAAGAATGGGGGGGAGGTAGAATATTCATTTAATGAAGTAATATCAGATTTAAATATCTTTCCAAAGTAAGTGGGTAACACCAGCAGGGCAAAAGCAGTGGCACTTATTAATTTTAGTAATAGTATTCTGATAACATCCACACTATTCCAGTCCTCACTGTACATATAAAACGACCCTGGCTTGGTCTACACATGAAAGTTAGGTCGACATAACTAAGTCAGTCAGGGGTATGAAAAAATCCAATCCCTTCCCCCCCAGCCGACATACCTATGCCAAACTAACCCCCAGAATAGATGCAGCTATGTCGATGGAAGAATGCTTCTGTCAATGTAAGATACCCTTGTGCAGGTGCGTGGTGTTCCAACACCAGTGGGAAAAAACCCTTCTGTTGGTGTAGGCTGAGTCTACACTATGGGATATACTGGTATAAGTACAGCGACCTAGCTATGCTGGTATAGTCTCCACAGTGTATTTGTCCTTGCCCCAAAGGAGCTCACAATCATACAGACTCTGCCTACAGTCTTGCAGTAGCTTAATGGTTCTATAGCAATCAGTCATAAAACAAATAATATTGGCATTTATACTGTCAGAATTAGCATCCCATTTAGATGTTCACACCTCACAAGAGCAATTGCTTCAGTCTGTATGTAGACTCAGGAATGCAGTACTGCACTGGCTCACATTTAGTAAGGTTCTTTTTTGCAAGCATATAGGCTAGAAATTTGGGGCCAGTTTAAAAAAAAAAAGATATAAACAGTTTCTTTTCAAAACTCATGTGAAATATATGCATGAGTTAGTTATATGTGAAATTACTGCATCTGTGCACATTGCACATTCATGACCAGAATTGGCCATTTGTATATGTTTTTTCCCTATGTGCACCCATGGTGCCTAGGCAAATTAAGCAGGCAATTGCATATGTATTTTGCATCTGTGCCCAAAAGCTTTGAAAAAATCTGAGCTTTATGGGATCCCACCACAAATAAAAGTGGATGCTTAAATTCTGAAATTTTGAAGGGGACATCAGAAGAGGACTTGTATGGCTTGCAACTTTGGACTGGTTCTGTCCACCCCTGGGTAATTTAAAATGCAAAGCTCTTGGCCAACCTAGTAATATAAAGGAGAATCAGAATATAGGTGTTAAGTTTCCTAAGCCAATAGCCAAGCAACATGCATCACACTCTCCAAGGAGCATAGAATGTTAGAGTTGGAAGGAACCTCAGGAGGTCATCTAGTCCAACCCCCTGCTCAAAGCAGGACTAACCTTAGCTAAATCATCCCAGTGGGGGTTTGTCAAGCCATAGTTTAAAAACCTCTAAAGATTCCACCACCTCCCTAGGTAACTCATTCAAGTGCTTTACCACCCTCCTAGTGAAAAACTTTTTCCTAATGTCCAACCTAGACCTCCCCACTGCAACTTGAGATCGTTACTCCTTGTTCTGTCATCTGACTACACTGAGAACAGCTTAGCTCCATCGTTCCTGGAACCCCCTTTCAGGTAGTTAAAGACTGCTATCAAATCCCCCCTCATTCTTCTCTTCTTGCCCTCCATTGGAGTCTCTCCAATATCTCCACATCCTTTTTGTAATGGGGTGGGCCCAAAACTGGACACACTACTCCAAATGCGGCCTCACCAATGCCAAATAGAGGGGAATAATCACTTCCTGCGATCTGCTGGCAATTCTCTTACTAATGCAGCCCAATATGCCATTAGCCTTCTTGGCAACCAGGGCACACTGCTGACTCATATCCAGCTTCTTATCCACTGTAACCCCCAGATCCTTTTCTGCAGAACTGCTGCCTAATTTGTCGTTCCCCAGTCTGTAGCTGTGCATGGGATTCTTCCATCCTATGTGCAGGACTCTGCACTTGTCTTTGTTGAACCTCATCAGATTTCTTTTGGCCCAATCCTCCAATTTGTCTAGGTCACTCTGTATTCTATCCCTTACCATCTAGTGTATCTATCGCTCCCCCTAGGTTAGTGTGATCTGCAAACTTGCTGAGGACGCAATCTACCCCATCCTCCAGTTCATTAATGAAGATGTTGAACAAAACCAGCCCCAGGACTGACCCCTGGGGCACTCCACTTGTGACTAGTGCCAGCTAGACATGGAGCCATTGATCTGTACGCATTGAGCCCTATGCTCTAGCCAGTTCTCTATCCATTTTATAGTCCATTTATCCAATCCATACTTCTTTAACTTGCTGATATAGATACTGTGGGAGACCGCATCCTCAGCCTCTTAGGAGTGGAAGTCCTTCTAGATTCTCTTAAACATCTCCTCCTAGGAGCATGCCTACAATGGGGCTGGAAAGTATAATTTCCATTTTGAACAGAGATATCATGCTAGCTCTGATTGCGCTTGTGTGCTAAAACCAGAAGTGTAGCTGCTGTGGCACAGCTACTGGACGGGGCTAGATGCCTGAATATGTACCTAGGGTCGTCAGTGGGATTGTACTCTGGCAGTTAACCCATCCTACTGCTCACACTGCGGTAGCTATGCAACAAATTTTAGCATGCTAGCTCAAATCGGAGCTAGTGTAGGTATGTCTATTTGAGCAGGAAATTACACCTCCCATCTCCAGTGCAGACATACACTAAGATGCCTGTAGCTGTGTTGATGATCTCAGGAGTGACCTTTGTCTGGTCCTTTTCAAGTAGAGAGATGGTTCATGCACCAAAGTACCTTTTTGCGTAGTGGTGTTAGCAGTGAAAAATAAAGAGGAGGAAAAAATGAGAAGATCTTGGAAGTCCTTCCCAAGTCAACTACAAAAGAAATATAGTCAGATTGCACTAATCTGCTTTTTGCAGATCACTGATTACACTCTTATTTACACGCAGATATCAGTGCCCGATTCCCACTCTGCAGAGAAATTTTAAAAGCAGAGTTGCAGAGAGGTCTCATATTAAAAGACATCAACACTTTACAAAATATGTTGCAAAATATGTATAGTATAGACCATTAAGTCTGAATTAAAGAGCAGAATAATAAAAATGATCAGGGGCCAGAGAGACTGATTTACAAGGAAAGATTAAAAGAATCAAATACGTATGGCTTGGCTAAGCAATGACTAAGGTGGTGGGGGAATAGGATAATCTATATAAACTGGAAAAGTATAAATACCAAAAGAAGTAATTTGATGTCGCACAGAACCATAACTAAAAGTAATGGGAAGGAGGTCAGAACAAGAAAACTTATCATGAAAAATTGCTGACAGTAATATGTATTAGGTTATGAAACAGTCCTACAAGGGAAGTGGTGGAAGCCCCATAGTTTGGGATTTTTTAAGTAGACTTCTCAAAATGCCCGAGAATTTAGTGTAAGGATTAAGCCCTAAATTTTTAAAAAGAGTGGATGATTTAACATATATTTTTCTTCTTTATCTTCTAAGATTCTATGAACTAAACATCCTGTTCCTTTTTCTTCTTCTTGTCTGTCTAGTTAATTGCTAATTTACAAAATTCAGTAATTCCCATTTGTACCTCAGTCATTAGTGTAAATTAGTAGACTTACCTGTAAACAATGATCCTGCCAAATTGAGACCCTCATATTTAATGTCAACCACTTAGAGGGAAAATGGTTGCAATGTTTACATTTTGAGAATTTTTTCTTCAAAAATCATTGGTCTTTAAAAATATTGATGCAATAGAAAATTAAACTGCAATTATAACTGAAGAGAAGAAATAATTCTAAGGACTGCACATCTATTAAAGGAAATGATACATTGAGGAAAGAGATGGGTTAATAACGAGTTCAGTGATTGTATGGCTGGCTACATTAAGCCCAAGCATGTAAGGTACTGAGTGTCCTACCATACCATACAACTGCCATTTCCCTAGGCCTGAGCTTCAGCTTGACAAATTTAGCAGATCTATGCTGTCTTGTCTACACTAGAGTTTTGGAACATGTCAGCTAATGAGTTCTAAACAACACACCTTTAAATCTCAGTCAAGACAAACCCTACTACATGATTAACTCTCTTCAGATTCCCCTATGCCATGCATCAGAGAAGGGCAAAGGGGCCTAAATACCAAAACATGGTTGTTCAAATATTAAATAAAATTCATGTATATATAAAAAATGCCTACAGGCCTAGATCAGAAATGGGGGTCAGAATGTGTTTGGTGCTTTACAAACACAGCGTAAACAGACAGTTCCTACTCAAAAGAGTTTAAGATAATTTAACACAAAACACAACAAGTGGGTACAGCAAATAGGAAGGAAGGGGAGGAGGAGGAGGAGAAGAAAAACTCAAATAAGCTCCTGTGTTTACACTGGCCAGCTAAGTACACAGAAAAAAATAACCAAATCAAAATTACTTATTATATATTAAAAGAAAAATATCAGAAGCTCCTGCTGTCTAGCCACAGTCAGTAGTTGGCAATTTACTACAGACATCATTGCAGAAATAGGGCTTGAGGAATGGTGGGAGGAGGCCCCTCACTGGGTCAGCTGCAATCAAAGTTTTGTGCACCCCACTAGTTTCATCCCAAGGAGCACTGCACATATACTTTTGTTAATATTTGAAATCCAAATCCTATTTGTCCATTATTCCTTTCTATTTTGAAGAAAGCCGGTCACTGAAAGACACTATGTATGAGCGCTCACAGACACATTTACATAACTGGTAATACTAAACAAAACAAAAACAATACCTGTAGATTTACTTATTCTCTTGAAATAGTCAGCTTCCTCCCTCTCCATTTACAAGACTCATAAAAGGAGGACAGGGCAACGGATCCCTGAAGCTCGCCAAAGTGCATTGTGGAATGTGAGAATTGCAGTGTTACTTTCTGTTTGCTCTTCTCTTTTTAATACTATTCTTCAAACACTTTGCCTTAGGGCTTGTCTACATGGAGTTGTCCCTGATTAGCTCCATGTGGGGACACTCTGATTTCAGAATGGAGCTAATCAGGAACAGTTCTGTGTTTAGACAAGCCCTTAAACTATCCTTTGACAGCTAGTGAAAGAGAGTCTTATTTCTAGCCCAGAGAACCATGAGAGGGTGAAAATCTGACTTGTAGTCTATGCAAACCCACCTTGACCTATACAGTGAACACTGTATCAGCTGAGACCAAAGGTGGTCTGCAAGTCATAGTCCTTCATCCTGCAGACAGCAATCTTTCCACAAGGACTGACCCTCTGCTGGACCAAGGCTCATAGGTTTCTGAGTTGTTAATGCAGCTTTTTAGCCTCGAGGCTTTCTCCTTTCAAACCATGCACCTCAAGGCTTTCATATTTTAGTCTTCACTTCATTTTCTTGTCCTTTAAAACTTAAGCTCTTGTTTCTTCTGTATTTCGAACACTTTGAATGGGCATTGTGGTTTTAAAGTCTTTAGGGCATTAAAATCTATATTTCACAGTAACAAGCAGGATCAAGTTTCACGATTCCTAACTGGAATTCTTTACATCTTTTGTTTTCTCCTACTGATGTTTGCATTTCCATTTTGCTCTAGTTATTCCCAATACTCAGTTACCACCAATGGACTGTTAGCCACGTTCACTTTTTCCTTGATTGTGAAAGTGAATGTGAAAAAATTGCACTCTTTAAAGAATGTTGACGGTTTGGGGATTAACACGACAATGACTTTGTAACTACTGAGTCTTTACACTGTCATTTCAAATAAGAGTCAAAATCCTACTCTCAGGCATCTCAGGACAGCCTCATTGACTTTAGCAAGCTTATTTCACTAGAAGGAAGAGCAGTATTTGGCCCACACTCTTGTAAGAAGCTCTGCTGAAAGAAAGAAAAAAGTAGAACATAAATTTAATTGATAGTAAATAGAAACAGGACCAAATCCAAGAAGAGATATTGGACCTGATTCTCCTCTCAATTCACCTTGATTTTCGACAGCTGAATCCATGGACTCCAGTGGAATTACTCCAGTTTTACACTACTAAGTGAAAGAAGAATTAGGCTCATTACATATTATAGTACCTTGAACAGAGGTCATTGGAGCACCTTAAAGGCTGCTCTCTCTAGTTGTTAGCTTCTTTGCACTGAGGTAGCTCTAAATTACAATCTCTTTTACCCCCACTGCTTCTTTGTTGCAACAAAAAGAGCTCAGCTCTTTGTCTCCCTCTCCCTCTTCTAAGTGCTGTTAAAAGCTATTACAGATTTGATCACTGTCAAAATAATGGGGAATGAAAACTGGCTCAAATATAATTTTCATATGTGTGAACGATCCCTAAACAAGTGGAATATATTAAGAAGTTGTGAGAAAACTGATAGACCAGGCAAATATTTGGACTGGGAAAATATGGTCTTGTGGTTAAAGCTCTGGGCTGGGACTCAGGAAATCTGCCATCTTTTGCCAGCTCTGCCACAGAGATCTTGTGAGACCTTGGGTCAATCACTTAACTCATGAACTGAATAGGACTGGAAGTCTCTTAGGATCAGGCCCTTAATCTCAGTTTTCCTGTAAAAATGCTTCAGTTCTGCTGTAAAATGAGGGTAATAGTTACTTTCTCCCACCCTGTAATTTAGATCATAAGCGTTTCAAGGCAGGAGCTCTCTTAATATCTGTATGTACAGCACCTAACATTATGAGGCCCCAATCTTGGCTGCAGCTTCCAGATGCTACAATAATATAAATAATAAAAACATATTCCACACAAAGAATAAGACCTTTAAGGGCAAAGGTTGCTATGAAGGTCCACTGAAGACAGGAAAAAGTGATATCAAGCTTCATAAATGGCCATAGATGAGTTTTTAATTAAAAGGAGAGTAAAGAGAAACAGCAGTGAGCAGGAATAAAAGATAGAGAGGCCTGTTTCTGAAATTTCTTTTGTTTTTAATGCTGCTTTTTACTGTTTATGAAGCAAATGCTTAAACAAGCATTACTGGTGTTGTCAGGGATATTGTAACATTTGCCTTCAGTCCCTTAGTTGCTCAGGGAACATGTTGGATTTTCAGCACATTTAGCCTTGCCATTTACGTCACAAATCACAGCTGTAAAGTGGTACAACTGAGCCAGTTTTACTAGAATGAAATGCTGATGAAACGAAACTTCTCCAATAATATTCCCAGAAACTCGTAGGCTAATTTAGTCTTTTCATTAATATGGTTGCAGCAAAAAAAATATGCTAAAAACATTGTTTTCCTGCAAAATTAAATATAAGGATTTTGTTATAGCTAATTAACACAATGGCAGTTTGAATGTTTCCATCATTATAGGCTACTACAGCAAAGTAAAGAAGAAACTATAATTTTGTACTTATAGAATATTCCTGTTAGATGGATGGGTAATGGGAGGCAGTGCAGCGTTCATGTTGTTTTAGGAGTGTGCAGTGGGATATTTTACGATGTACATTCATTTAAAAGCATGAAGTGTAAGGAAACTTGAATATTTAGCTATCTTCTCTTGTCCAGTCATTTCCATACCTTTAAATGCATGGGTTTTTACATGCAGTGTTTCTTGCTAAAAATATGCCAACTTGAATATTAACCAACCTTATTTGTAAGACATTTGCAGTGACCTTCATGACAAGGAAGAGACAGGATTTGGTTGTAGTGAATGAAAAACTGTTTCTTTATTTCAGTTTCTCTCTGCCTTTTTAGCTCCTGGATTAACAGTACAATGGAAATGTACCAGTTTACACCAAGAGGGAATTTGGTCCCATGTTTGCTTCTGCACAAATTAGAGATCTCAGGGCCTGAGAAAGGCAGGCTTGTTTTGTCCTTGATGTGTGATACATAGGTAACTCTTATTAATATTAAGAAGAGTTAAATCGACACTGAAGCTCTTACTAAAGATAGGACCATTATTGTATCACTCTAATAATGTAGTAGCACTATTACAAATGCAGGCTGGAATTTTCAAAAGTGCTTAATGTTGACTTAACTCTGCTCTCACTGAAGTGGAGGAGAGTTTTCTCAGCCTCCATGCAGTCCACTAGGGACATTGCTATTAATATTAGTTTTACTTGGAGGGCACTCAGTAGTAAGATGGGTGGCAGTAAAAAAAGCCTAAGGTAGACAGAGAGGGAGCAGAGTTAACCCAATGCTGAGTACTTTTGAATATCTTACTGGTTATGTTATATCATTATTGTGTAGCAGTTTGTGAATAAGGTATCTTTTTACAACTGGAACATGGTATCCTACTATCGGTGAAATTCTGATGTTTTCCATGGGGAAGCTTAGTGCAATTTTGACATTATAGAGACAGTAGTATTGCCTTCTTTCTTAATAATAGTCTTTAGAAAGTAAGAGCAATTTTACCAAGTTAGGAGGATAATGGTATTACCATTTTAGTCACAGTATAGTTACTGTAGTGAAATCCAAGTCAGAATTTAGGCAAATATCCACTACAAAAGGTCAATGGTACCTAAACGCAGTGTTCAATCCACTGAATGACTTCCTTTCTCTCTCAATGTTATTCTGTATACTGGCAAATAATAATTGCTATTATGTGATGGGTAAAGTAATTTTCATATTCATTGGTCAGTAGGAAATCCAATATTAAATCTCCCTGATCAGACAGAGCACATGTATTCATGCACTACTACTATACATGTGTGTCATAGTATGGGTATTGTGAATTCATAAAAGGATTAATTCTTTAAACTGATGTTTTAAAATCCATACAGAATATGTATTCCCACAGTTTTTCATTTCAGTACAAACAAGTTTATATCAAAAATTGTTTAATTACGTTAAGAGATTTAAAAATTGCCAAGAGGCATCAACAAATCAGTCTTTAGGAACCACTCTGTCTTCCTGGCTCTCTCTCTTCCTTCCCTTTTTTATGGACATTTGCATGGAAATGGTCAGGGTTTTTTCTTCTCCTTAATCCTTTTCATAATGCTTGAGACTTATTTGTTGAGGGAAACAGAAGAAGAAAATGCACCAGGAAAACCAAATGGAGTAAGAGATAAAGAAGCCTCCTTTCACTTTATTATACATGCTCTTGTAAATTGCTTTCCAGGTTACATCGTCTTTTCCTTGAATCTGTAAACTCCACAGATTTGGCATTCTGTAAGTATGAAAATCAGTGTAAGTTGTACTACCCATTTTCTGACCAACATCCATGTAACTTCCATCACTGTCTTCACTCCCTATGAATTTGAGAGATGGTCTGTGCCTACTCGTAGGGGCTAAATGGGCATTTTGCTATTGATTTCAATAAGAACAAGCTGAAATCCTCTTTTTTCTAGCTTGCCTCCATATTAATAATTGCAACAAAATCAAATATGGCTTAGACAGCAGGGCTCGATGCATAACATTGAGTAATCTTCCATTTTTAGAAGGCATATTCTAAAGTGTTAGAATGCAGACTATCAGTACATTGGTCCCTCCAACAGTCTCAGGGATGGTTGCTGGTCTGAATTTAGTGGTTGTCCTCTGTTCAGAATTATCAGTTCACTTTAGTGTCAGCTTTAATTGTTCAACCACCAAGTCTGCAGCATTGGACAAATGTATCATCTTGTCTATTTAATATCCTCTGCTCTGCATCAGTAAACTGTTCACAAAAGCTGTTCAGTTTAGAAGTGATATCTGATTCATTTAATAGACTCTTTTTCAACAGGGCACAGGGGGAGGAAATTCAAGCACAAATTCAAGCTTGGTCATAGCACAAGCTAATGACAAAAGGCAACAAAAGAAAAGGAAAAAAGTGTTTAAAAGCAAATTAATCCTGTTTGTTATTAGCAGTTTGTGTGAAAGGAAAAAGCTTTTGAAATAAATCCAAACACTTCCAACTGGATAATATGATGGCTTCCTCATGGAATTTGAGGCTTCATCAGAAACAGTAACATGAATAGGACAACCAAACTTTTTCATATTTCTATAAAAATGTTTCAGAGATTTAAAAAAAAAAAAAAAAAAAAGGAAGAGCTTTTTGTCCAAAACAAGAGCATTCAAGTAGTCTTCTTGATATTCCAAAGCAGGCAACAACAACAAAATGTGTCGCCAATTGAATGAACAGATTTGGTGAACATTTCATGGTGTTACAAAGTAGGAACACCAGGTCAGTGACAGACAATGGAACTTCATAGATTCAAGAGGTAATTTATTGACAAAGAAGTAAACCTTGCTAAACATTAAAATGGCTTCTTTGCTTTTGTGCCTGCAAATGGGAGATAGCAAACACAAATGTTTTCTAAGAGAAGGAGACAAATTTAAGGAAACCAGTATGATCTGAAGAAAGAGATAACTGAACATCTGTCTATTGTATTCTGTATTTATAGGTGGATTGACATGTGATCAGGGAAGCTTCAGAACTGTGGACATAACTTCATATGGGAACAATTATAGAAACAGTTTTCACTGTGCTTTAATTAGAGTTTAACCATATCTTCCTTCACATCTAATCTCAATGAACACTCCATCATTGACTATTGTCTCAAGATCCTATCTTCTAAATCTATCCTGGAACCTCTTCGGTCTGGTGTGGAGCTGGGATCACATAATGGCGTCTGCAGCACCACATACAAATCCCCATGCAGGATAAGGAAGTGGCCTGGGGAGGGTTGACTCAGCAACATGAACTACACGTATATGTTGCCTTATAAGGGAATGGCATAGGTTTAAGCCATATCATCCTATAGGGATACGACCAGGGTGATGTAAGGCACCGGTGCATGGTTAGCAAGTGCATGGTGATGTGTAGGCCTCTGGTTGGCCAGAAACCAAGGGTAACCTTAAAAGGTTATGCAGCAAATGCTAGCCAATGGTCACCAAGACATAGCAAACTGTTGCATGTGGAAAACTATAAAACCAAGCTGCCAAGCAGCAGTAGCCAGAGAGGAAAAGGAATTGCCTAACACCCAGTATCTCGAGTGTGTTAGTTCAGTGGGCTGACGCATCCTTACTAGCCTGCTTCGCAACGGCCTGATCACCCGAAGCAACTCTCTCCCGTCTGCAGAATCTAAAGCAAGTGGTCGTTTAAGTTTGGCCAAGATGATTTGTTATTATCTAAGCTTAGTAAGTATGAATTAACTGTTTCTTGTTGTCTGTCTGGTAAATCTTCTAGAGGAACTCCATAACTGGGCACCCTAGTGTCACAAAAGTGACAGCCGTGCGTTGATCCCTTGAGATCATTAACGCAAAAGACTTGGGTGGCGCATTTTGTCCTTCGCGCACGGAGTTCCTCCTTCTTTACTATCATTTGTTAAAAATAAAGGATTTATTGGTTAAGAAAAATAAAGCCTCACTGCTGTCTCTTTGACCCCTCCGTATCATATAATTTGAACCTTATTCAGTACATATTGGTTCCGACTCAACATCTGATTTCTACCATTTCCTCTCCACTTATCAAGGTCGCTAGTGACCTCCTTTTGGTCAAGTGTTTGGGTTATATTCCCTCCTCCTCCTCCTCCACCTTCATGATCTTTTTGACATTATTGATCACATTCTTCTTCTCTTGAAGTTCTTGTCTTCTCTTCATTTTCATGCTGCTCTCTTTTGGTTTTACTCTTCCTATCTCTCTAGCCATTCCTTTAATGTCACTTCCTCCAGCCTTCTCCTGCTCTATATGGGAATACCACAGAGGTCTGTCCTTGGCCATCTACTCCACTTGCTCTACAATCTTTCTATGTATGCTCTCATCTACTTCAGATATGCTTCAAAACTGCTGTATTTAATTTGAATTAAAAACCTCTTCCTCTGCTCCTGATCAGTCTCCTCCTAGCCAGGCCAGTATTTTAGTTTGTGTCTGACTTTTTCTGGCTGTCCTGTCATCAACTTAAATGGAAGGAGTTCAGTTTTGGCCATGTTATCTTTCCTTTATACCCTTCACCATCCCACTCTCACACTCTCCTCTGTGACTGTTCACAACAGCATCATCCTTTCTATCACTAGAGCCTCATCTTTGACTCCTCCTGTTCCCTTGTTCTGAATACCCAGCCTGTATTTGTATCCTGCCATTTCTTTTTCCATGGCATTTCTAGAATACAATCTTTTCCATCGGTCTACACTAATATTCTCAGTCATCAACACCCATATTGATTATGCCCACCTCCTCATCTTTTGCCTTCCCATCACCTACAAGAACATCCTCCAGCACCTATGAAGCACAGCTATTAAACTCACCTTCCTTACCCATTACTCTGACCATGTCAATCCCTCCATGAATTCAATTTGCCATTACATCAAGTTCATATACTCACCTTCAAGTCTATTCTCATTTTTGCCTCTCCCTCTTATCAAGTCCCCTCCATTATTGATGCCATCCTTGAGACCTCATTTTCTCCATCTCTTTCACAAACATTTCTGAACTTTTTTTCATGTCACTTATTGCAATTGGACCACCTTCCCAGAATTAATCCATGATTCTTCTAGCCTCTTCTTATGTGTCACAGTTGAAGTAAGTCTTGAGGAAGGATTTACAAAAATCAGTCACATATGATGGAGGGGTTGGTCAACAGTAAGATAAGAACAGCCATACTGGACCATTGGTCTGACCCTGCTAGCCCCGTATCTTGTCTTTCGATAGTGGCCAATGGACAGGTGCTTCAGAGGGAATGAACAAGTAATTATCAAGTGATCCATCCCCTGTTGCCCATTCCCAGCTTCTGGCAGACAGAGGCTAGGGACACTTCAGAGCATGGTTTTGCATCCTTACCCATCCTGGCTAATAGCCATTGATGGACCTATCCTCCATGAACTTATCTAGTTCTTTTTTTAACCCTGGTATAGCCTTGGCCTTCACAATATCCTCTGACAAGGAGTTTCACTAGTTGACTGTGCATTGTGTGAAGAAATACTTCCTTTTGTTTTAAACCTACTGCCTATTAAGTTCATTTAATGAGCCCTAGTTCTTCTATTATGAAAACGAGTAAATAACACTTCCTTATTTATTTTCTCCACACCAGTCATGATTTTATAAACCTCTTTCATATCCCTCATTTGTTGTCTTTTTTTTCCAAACTGAAAAGTCCCAGTCTTATTACTCTCCTCATATGGAAGCTTTTCCATACCCCTCATCATTTTTGTTGGCCTTTTCTGTACCTTTTCCAAAGCCGATAAATCTCGTTTGAGATGGGGGCGACCAGATCTGCATACAGTATTCAAGATGTGGGAGTGCCATAGATTTATAAAGAGTCAATATATTTTCGGTCTTATCTATCTGTATCCGAATTATTCCCAACATTGTGTTAGTTTTTTTGACTGACACTGCACATTGAGTGGATGTTTTCAAAGAGCTATCTACAATGACTCCAAGATTTCTTTCTTGAGTGGTAACAGCTAATTTAGACCCAATCATTTTATTTGTATAGTTGTTTAATTTATTAGTCTAGGCACAGTGCAGAGCACATCTGTGGAACTAGGCACTGGCAGTGGGCTGAGACAGTTGCGGGTTGGAATTCTGTCTTGTAGAAAAGTGCAATGGGGGATATGGTGTTGTATTAAACTGTATTGGTCACATAACTGCAATCAAAGCATGTGTAAGTAGAAGTGAGATAGTGCTGCTGGTGTGGTTGATTTTTACTTAGTATCACTTGCGTTCTGGTATTCTTAAGAAGTATGGGCAGCCAGAGCTTTTTGACAGGGAATTTGTATGAGACCAAAATCTGAATAAATAAATATTATTTGTATTATAGTAATGCCTAGAGGCCCCAGCCACATTGGGGCCTCTAGACATGGGTTTTATTAGACAATGCAGACATAAAAGACAGTCCCTTTCTAAAGAAAAAAAAAGTATAATCTTAGGGTAAAACAAACCAAACATCACCACCACCACCACGAGAGAGAGAGAGAACAGGCAACAATAATACAAACATGTTTGTGCACAAACCCCTGATCTGCCCTATACAGAGGCCTTTTATTGTGTTTCTGTTTTGTTAACAGTAGCAGATCAACAGATGAGAAACAGTAACTAACTCATCACTTGCTTAGCTATTATTAGCTGGTAGTGTTTTGAAGATACCATGGTCTAACCGAGTCTCAAGAAGGTTTGGAAGGGTAAAGCTTTTGGGATAGTCTAACCAAGTGACTGTTTTACTGTTACCTTTGTCCTCCTTCCTTTTTCCCTCTCATTGTGTCACATCGTGTTTTAAATTAGACTAAGAATTTCAAGGCAGTGACTATCTTCCTGTGTTTGTACACACTGGTTAGTGTAACATAACCCAAATTCTGATTACAGCCTCTTGGTGTTTTTGCAATGTAAATAATGTTTCCAGCCAATAATCCTATTAAAGTGGTGTTATTTAGATTGTAAAATGTAACAATTAAAAATTAGGAAGAGGCAGGTTTAAGGCTGCACACACCTGTCAGTGCACAGGATGGACATGCAGTGAGACATAGATCCTATAAAACAAAAATAGGATGTGACCAAATAATTAAAGACTGGATAACATTTTGTAAATCACTGGGATTTAGACTCCTAAGTCATTTAGGTACCATAATATTTTTTGCCCTGGATCATAATTCCTATGTCCAAGAGAGCAGAAAGAAGGCTGCATGACAACCTTAAATGTGGTATTTCTGAACTTCCAAGTGCTTGACTTTGTAACTTTCTTCTAATGTAGCTTTTTTGTTCAGGATTGCCTGGTGTTTTTAAAATGAGAAAGTCCTGGTAAGTACAGATGTAACAACACTTCCACCAGGCATGACCAGTGGAGTTTGAATCCTGTATCATCATCACTACATCAATACCTCTAACTTGAGCTCTGTAGAGCTAGGTATGTTTGCTGGTGTCAGGAGAAGGCTGCTATTCTAGAGGGACAGCTGGGTTGCTGGGGCCATGTGCTCTGTCTAGGAGGCAGTCTGGGAAAGCATAACCTGGCTCTTTCCACCCCGTCAGCACCTCCAGCTACTCTGGAAGCTCCCAGGCATTCCCAGTGGAGTGGCTGCTGCTATTTTGACAGTGGTATAAGTGCTGCTCCTTAGAATGTTCATGTTTAATTATTATTTTGGCATGTTGCCAAAATTTTCCTGAGCAACACAAGCAAAAGAAAGGAAATGGTGATTTGACAGCTTCTCTCTCTGAAAAATATGAATAGAATTTCCTGAGACAAAATAAAAAAGTATTTCTATAATTTGGGGGCTTCAAACAGGGGAGATGTTAGAGATTCTGAAAAAAGGTTGCAGCCATATTTTACAAAGGAAAAGGTTAAGCAGGCAACCTATAAATAGGAGTCACTACAAGCTGCCTCATGATGATTATGTTAATAGTATTAACCAGGATGACAGTAATAAGTGTCTATTCACCAAACTAAATGTGTTTTTACACAGACTAGTGATATTAGAGGGTTTTTTTATAGTGTTTTTACTGCACACGCTGTACCTAACAAATCTGATTTGGGAGGGTTATAGAAAAGGAAACTTAAGTGATAGTTTTTAAACCACATTGTTTTATTAATTCCTGGATGATGCTCAGATGCTATGGTAATGATGCAGTAGAAAAACATAACATGCAATAAGAACCTAAAAAGAACAGAATCACAATTAAAATACTTTGAGGAAGTGATGGATAATTCATTATATATCTACAACACACTACTTAACAAGGTCAGTGTACAACAGAATTACAGCTACTTGTCTGGATAAAGGACTTCTTCACACCCAGAAAATATAAGAGACAGATGTTAACTGTAATTGTGAAGGTAAGTTATTAAGGATGGCTAGTGAATTGCTACTGAAAATATTAAATTAGATTGTATTTATTTTATGTCAATGATCTGAAACAAAACATGTAATATGATGCTGAAATGAATAACGAAGGGACAATTTATATCAGAGGGTAATTTTGATTGTGAATGATTTGGCTAAATTATTCCAAATACAAATCTGTGTCATTGCAAAATGGTGATGTCCATGAAATGTAGGGAAATTCTATAAGTAATTGTACCTGTAATGAAGCTAAACAAAACAGTGGAATGTAGACAAACAGTTGTTACAAGACTAACTGAACAAGGTTCTCTTTCCTTGGCACCATAATTTTCCAACTACTTGACTTTTTTTTTTTTTTTAAACATTTCCTTTGTTGTATTCTGGCTTTCATGCTTATAGAAATACACGCTTCCTTGTAACTTGCCCTTAAACAAGTGTTTTATTGAAGTCTGTTTAATGGCTGGCAGAAAATTTCAATCTTTGAAGGTCATACTGAGCTCTTCAAAGGTTAGGACATATGCTGGAGTAAAGTTGGCTTTTCAGAGTAGTTACTCTGTAGCTTTTCAAGTAATGTTAGCAATGAGTAAGACGCCCTTAAGAATATTACAGGTTACTTTCAAATATCTTAAAAGAATCTGCTTTTAAAGGACTGCATCAGGGAGCATAATATATTTACACTTTATTTATTTCTAATTTAGATTAACGAAGCAGCATATGCTCATTCCTACATTTATAACAATGAAAATGCAATAAAAATGAGAACACTAATATGTCAACAGTTAGCTGGATCAGAGGACACTTCCCATTTTTACAGACATAGCAAAAATAAACTCAGAGGCAGCCTCCGATGGGGAAGAAGAAAAAACCAAAACAAAGAATCAGCTGAAAGGTCAAAACATCCTTTTCTACCAATGGACCTGAAGCAAAAACTAAAGAGGATTGATGGACTTGGCCTGAGGTTAACTCTGAATCTGTCAGACCAACTGAGGAAGTGAATTTGAGTCAAGAGCCCTCCACCAAGAATAAGAATGCTCTAGCCCAGTAAAATATAGGTTTTGTTGCAAAGAGTAGATCAACTGTTGTATCAGTATCTGGGCAGAGAGGTGATCTCTCTGGTAACTAAGATCTAAAACCACACAGGACTTTATATTTAAAATCAACGCAGAGTAGCCCTTTGAAGTGAAATAAGTCAATGAAGTCTATGCAGCTTTGGCAGTAGGGAGTGCGTTATGCTGTTTGAACTAGGGAAAGCCTCCCATTCACTTCCGTGGGCCTTGGATCTAACCTTAAGTGGGCAGCTACACTGTGCATTATTTGCTATGCCTAAGAAATCTTCAATTGAAGCCTAAAGAAAGTATATTATAGTAATCCAGTCTGAAGGTCATATCCATGCATCACTGAATCAAAATCTGTATTGGAGAAAAAAGGATTAAAGAGTCATAGAATATTAGAGTTGGAAGGGACCTCAGGAGGTCACCGAGTCCAACCCCCTGCTCAAAGCAGGGCTAACCTCAGCTAAATAATTCCAGCAAGGGTTTTGTGAAGCCGCAGCTTAAAAAACCTCTAAAAATGGAGATTCCACCACCTCTCTAGGTAACCCATTCCAGTATTTCACCACCCTCCTAGTGAAAAACTTTTTCCTAATGTCCAACCTAGACCTCCCCCACTGCAACTTGAGACCATTGCTCCTTGTTCTGTCATCTGCCACCACTGAGAACAGCCTAGCTCCATCCTCCCTGGAACCCCCTTTCAGGTAGTTAAAGGCTGCTATCAAATCCTCCCCTCATTCTTCTCTTCTGCAGCCTAAACAAGCCTAGTTCCCTCAGCCTCTCCTCATAAGTCTTGTGCTCCAGCCCCCTAATCCTTTTAGTTGCCCTTCGCTGGACTTTCTCAAACTTCTCCACATACTTTTTGTAGTGGGGGGCCCAAAACTGGACACAATATTCCAAATGCTGCCTCACCAGTGCCAAATAAAGGGGAATAATCACTTCCCTCGATCTGCTGGCAATGCTCTTACTAATGCAGCCCAATATGCCATTAGCCTTCTTGGTAGCCAGGGCACACTGCTGACTCATATTCAGCTTCTTGTTCACTGTAATCCCCAGGTCCTTTTCTGCAGAACTGCTGCCTAGCTCATTGGTCCCCAGTCTGTAGCGGTGCATGAATTCTTCTGTCCTAAGTGCAGGATTCTGCACTTGTCCTTGCTGAACCTCATCAGATTTCTTTTGGTCCAATCCTCCATTTGTTTAGGTCCTTTTGTATCCTATCCCTCCCTTCCAGGGTATCTACCACTCCCCCTAGCTTAGTGTCATCTGCAAACTTGCTGAGGGTGCAATCTACACCATCCTCCAGATCATTAATGAAGATGTTGAACAAAACCAGCCCCAGAACCAACCCCTGGGGCATTCTGCTTGTGACAGGCTGCCAGCTAGACAAGGAGCCATTGATCACTACCTGTTGAGCTCGATGATCTAGCCAGTTCTCTATCCATTTCATAGTCCATTCATCCAACCCATACTACTTTAACTTGCTGATAAGAATACTGTGGGAGACCTTATCAAAAACTTTGCTAAATGTTCCAACAGCAGCTTTTTTTTTTTAAATAAAATATAAAAAAAGGCACAATTCTGGCTACCGAAGACACTTGTAACACCAGGAATAATGAAATGTCCAGAAGTTTTCTTCATTTCTGAACTCACTGGAAAAAATTGGACACCTGCCCTCAACAACAGGGGAAGCACTGTCCCCAGGATACTTTCAAGAGCCATTCACAGCTGAACAGCACCACCTTCATGATGTTTGGATGACTGAACCTCAGCCTGCTTATTCTCATTTAAGTCCTTATCTTGGTCAGGAGCTGAGAAAGCAAAGATCTTGCACTAACTTGGCCTGATAAAAATCTGTGTGTTTTATCGATGATAAAAAAATGCTATGTATCTGCATCCTGGTAGCATCCCAGGCCAAACTGTCTTACTTCTTGTCCCAGAGACATAGCACATGTACACCAAATGGAGAGACAAAAGAACCTCACAAAACCCAATAAAGCAGACCTATGGGGTGGGTGAGCCAATGCCCACCTGATCCTTTGGGGTCTCTGTGACAGGAAGGAACAGAACCAAATCAATCAATTCCACCTATGCATTTTAGGATTGTCACTCAGCTAGCAAAAGTTTCTTGGTCAATGGTATCAGAGTCCAACTGCTAGACCTAAAATAATCAGCATCCACAGCTGACCTTTGTCCAGTGTTAGGAGGAAGTCAAACAAGATCACACTCCATACCATGCTCAGGCCTAGAACTAGACTAGCAGCAATACCAGAGAAACTCCATTTTGTGTCCCTGGCTTCATTTTAAATAAGCAAGGGTCACTCCACCATTAGATGGGAGCTGCCAGTCACGTAGTGCTAAATATAATATTTGGGGAGGGGAGGAAATCAATTTAGCAGGGATCCAGCAAATCATAACACTGATGGTTGCAGGCTAAAAAGAGAGTTGGCAGTTTGGAACGTGTTGGCATGCATTCAAAGAATGTTGGCAGTTGGCACGCATCCAGGAAAAATCTGACCGATAGCAGAAATTCTAGATAGTTCTGGCAGGATGGTACAAAGGTCAGTGTGTCAATGGGTGGCAGAGAAAGTGAAGCTGAGGAAGCAGAGAACAGACAGGCAAGCAAGCAGAGGGAGTCCTGTCACTGGAGCACAGGGTGGCCAGCGTGGAAGAGAGAACATGCGTAGTGTAGCAAAGTCAACAGACAGGGTAAGCTTGTCAATTATAGCTATAGTATAGTGTTAATGTATATGTGTAGGGCTCAGAAGAATTTGTCACGCGGAACCAGTGTAGTTGGCAAGGCTAGACCCTAAAAATCTAGCTTAGGCTGTGAGCAAGACTAGGCCTGTAACTGCTTGAATAGCCCCTGCACTAAAAAGCGGAACTAACCTCTGTCTGCTATTCCAGTATAAAATAGCTGGCTGTGTGGAAATTGTCTGAGATAAGCAGTGGGTGACTAACCACAGGCCAGCAAGATGTCTAACTGCAGAACTAAAATAAATATCAGTAACGGGCAGCTTCCCCTTTCCTGCTGCCAGCCTAGTCGCCTGTAATTACTAACCAATAGACTAATGGAAAACAAGTTTAAGACCCAATCCCTAGTCGGGATTGAGAGCAACGTATTGTGTTGCTAGAAGGAAAATTCTGCTAAGGCAGAGGGAGACAGGGGTATAACAAGCAGCCTCGGGAACCGCTCGGGGAGACTCTCCGTGGATCCGTCAAGGCCTTACCGGATGCCCCGGGCAGGTCGGTTCCCTGTTGGCGACTCACCTAGGGAGTGGTTGATGGGTCTCCCCACTCTATTGCTTTTGGTAGGTGCTTTCTTCCTATGCTTCGGGAAAGCTGGAGAGGGTGGCTGCTAGGGCTACTCCTTTGGAACTGCCCAGCTCCCGCTCGGGATAGCTGGAGGGGGTGGCTACTAGCGCTACTGCTTTTGGAATTGTGCCCAGCTTCTGTTAATACAATAAAACACTTTTACTTAGCTATTCTTCGCTGTCGGTCTGCTTCCTTCCACCACCGAGATCACAAACAAATAAATCACGAACCCTCCGCCCCAGCGGAGTACAACATGCATGCGGGGTGAGTGGTAGTTAATAAGGATGTATGAGTGTGTTAACTTTGAAAGGAATTGTGTACGCACGCACATGCACGAGATCTAAAGAACATCTAAGAACTGCTCTCAGTGCCTTGTGGAAGACTGGTCAGCTGAAGCAGGGCACAGCCACTTAGGATCATTTTAAACTGTGAGGCAAAGTAGTTGGAAGTGCTCTTTAACTTGTTATAAGGGATTTGTGTTTCATAACATCAGTAAAGGGATTGATAGTTTGTTACTGAATTAGGGATGGTTGTTTGCACCATTAAGAAGGTGCCTTGTTTTGGAACACTGTGTGGCAAACTGCCAGCTTCCCCCTGCTGGGTCTCGCACTTTACCTCTGTTCCTTGGCTAGGGCAACCCCAGCTACTTCATCTTCCCTGGCTGTAGAGGAGCTGTCTCCTGGCCTGGGAGGGACCCTTCTCCTCCAGCTGCTACAAGCCTTCTGGCAGCTTCTTCTGTGTTTGTTCCCTCCCCCTCCCATAGGGAAAGCAGGGTTTAAATACACCTGGCCTGGCCCTTCATTGGGGCCAGATGCCTCTAATCACCCTGCTGTGCTCTTTCTCCCGCCTGCAGGGCAAAGGGTTTTTAACCCTTTTGGGCCCTCATGCCAGCCCTGGCACACCCTTTTATAGCTGTCCAGCCTGACTTTATCAAAACTGCTTGTATCCATTTCCTCTATGGATAATGGATCCAAGCTGTTCTGGGGAGTTTCTGAATACAGAATCCCCAGGAAGCCATTTTCTTAGCCACGCTGGAGACCCATACCTCATGAGAACAGATTGGTGTTTTGAGGGAACCCTTGGTAAACCTGAGTGGGGGCAATAGTTTAGCTATTCTGCGGGTACCCTAATTCTGTTTGAGGTGACAGGAGGGGGTCTAGGCAATCTGAAGACTCCAAATATTGCCAGTGTTGCCCCACCATCATCTTTTCAATAGGGCATCCACACCATAAAAAGAGCAGGACAATGAGATCAGCAACATCAAGAGAGAGTTTCTTGAGCCAGGGCATACCAGTCTTTCATTTAAGGGCATAGTCCTTTCATTCTAAGGCTTGTGTCTTGCTGTATGTGCGGGCAACAACTAGCACATTGTGAGTTAGTGGAATGAAAATTGTTAATTTAAGTTTGGATTACTGAACCTCAGTCACCTTGGTCTCATCAACTCCTTATCTTGCCCAAGCACTGGGAAAATAAAGATAACACTCTGAGTATGTTGGAGTCTTCCAGCCTTGACCCTCTCTATTCCAATTAAAACAATTTAGTCAAAACTCATACATCTCCAGGAAAACAAAGTTTTGGCAACAAAAGCCCCTCTTCCGGCTCCTCCAGAACCTCTTGTTGAGGTTCTGGCTGCACTTCTCCCCGCACCTGTTCATCCACTCACAACCCATCCATGGCCTCACGAAGTCGCGTGACCTCCTCCTAGCCCTGGCCAAACTAACCATCTACAAGTCCAGGGAGAGGAGGTTGGCAGGGGAGGCTCCCTGCGACTGTGTGGCCTATTTCCGTTCCCTTGTTAATTCACGTC
Source organism: Mesoclemmys tuberculata (assembly GCA_007922155.1). Classification (NCBI taxonomy): domain Eukaryota; kingdom Metazoa; phylum Chordata; order Testudines; family Chelidae; genus Mesoclemmys; species Mesoclemmys tuberculata. The sequence goes on along the minus strand of ML675629.1, from coordinate 33,906,418 downwards.
TCTGGGCGGAGTTCCACTGGGCGGTGTCCACTGGCTCCCTGGACACCTTCGAGGAGCAGTGGGCACTGTCCGGGGTTCTCTGCTCGGTGTCCCCCTCTGGTCTCCTACGTTTGATCCTGTGACCTTCACGCCCTTTCCTGTTTTATTCATTTGTTGTCCCCCGTAATTAGTTGAACCCAGGTCCAGTGGTTCCTCCTCTAGGTTGGGAGGGGAACCTTTAGCAGTGGGTGGGCTTGCGCCCACCCACGTCCCCTGGTGTTCAAATAGTAGGCAGAGGGTTTTTAACCCTTTCGGGCCCAGGTATACTCTTTTGTAGCCATCTGGCCCGACCTTACCACATTAGTTTATGCTTTATTTACAGTGATCTTATTTTAAAAGTTTCTAGCTAGTTTCTCACTTTTACAGTAAGCCAGAAGTAATGTAGACAGAATTATATTTTATTCTTAATTTGTGATCATTTTTATTTACCTTTTGTTAAATGCTCACATTCTGCTCAGCACTGTAGAAGACAATAGCTGCCTCTCTCCCCAGTGCATATAATCTAAGGCTCCAGTCTGGCAATTTACAATGCATGGGTGGATTGCACATTACAGTTAATGTGGCTCCCCATGGGCACAGCAGCCTGCCCACTCATTGTAAATTGCAGGATCAGGGCCATAAATAATTGCATGTGGATCTGAGATTAGCTTCAGCCTCTTCTAGTTATAGGCTTTAACCTGAAGCCTATAACTGCTGTATTCTAGAGATTGCAAGGACCATGGGCCTAGGCCGCTCTCATTTAAATCCTTCTTATTTGTTCTCCACTTAATAGTATGAGTTTTAAAGTTTATGCATAAATGAAATGAGAAACTGACAGATGAGGAGTATTTCTCTGTTGTGCCTTTGAATCTAATTCACTGATTCAAACAGCTTGCAAGAGAAACTCCTACTTTATTACTATTAAAGTAACACCTCTAAGTGGTTCTAATGGAACAAACTTGACATACAGTCAAGAAGGTGAACAATTCCTGTACCGTTCAAATACCATACCAATGTTATGAAATTTAGTAAAATGCATAGTCCCAATCACCCAGTACAGCCTTCTATACTTAAACTCTCCTTTAAAATGTGCTAGACTCCTTTTAGTGTTTTAAGTACAGAAGGAGCAATTTTTCACCACCCTCTCACCATTTCCAATTTACACAGATATTTTCTACAGAAAGCAGTCAGCTAAGTCTGACTTTCAGTCAACAGTGAAATTACTTCCTGTGGGGTTGCTGCTATTTTTGTTAATGAATTCCACTACATATAACTGATGCCATTCCAAATTCAGAGGACAGAAAGTGACATGGATACATTGCCTTTAGCCTCTGCTGGCTACAGCTAGCCTGACTGCTCTTTCATCACATTAAACTTAGATTCTCTCATTCTGAGAAACTGGATCTCTCACACCACCATCTTCTTTTCCTGTTCTGGGTTTCAATCTCCTTTCAAAGCAATTCCTCAAATTCCCCCCACTATCCTCCTATGTCTCCATCCACTCTGCTCCTCCACCTGGGGCCTTCTCTCAATCCCTTACTTGTAACTTTCCGTTTCTTTTCACTTATACTGCCATTTTTTAAGTTTAAGATCATAGAAGTTAGAGATGGAAAGAGCCCATCAAATCCACCCTCCTTATCTGGAGACTCGCTCTCACATTTAAAGGGCCATGTTCTGCTTTCTGTTATACCAGTGTAGATCTGGAGTAACTATTTTCTTCAATGGAGTTAATCCAGTTATTTGAGAGTAGAGACAGAGCTAGAGATGTCTCATATCCAACAGACACTGCACTTGTCCTTTGCCTTAGAATCTCTCTTTACACTTTGGATTACAAAGTCATAAAGACTTCTTTTTTTTGTATAAAGAAAGCTATATAAAAATGAAAATGTACTGTTGTGACATTCCCCTCTGCAATCTGGACTGGTGTATTACTGTGTCACTCCCAATCCCTCACTCCTGGAGCCTGTCTTACCTTCTCCCACTGTTTGAACTTCCACTTCTGGGTCAGCCCATGCACAGCCTACAGCAAGCAATCTGCTCTCAACTAAGTGAATGAGTGCTTCTGGCCAGCTCTCTTGCCCTCATGCACTGATATGACCCCAGCCATCACCACCACCAGTCCTAGATGCAATGCTAGGAACTGCCCTTTTACAGTATTCAGTGCTGGCCAATGCACACTGGAAGCTCATTGGTTTGTCAATTTATCAAGGACATTGATATGCACCAGCCTTGTCACTTCATATGGAGTCAGAGACTCAGACCGTAAGGTCAGAAGGGACCACTATGATCATCTAGTCTGACCTCGTGCACAGCACAGGCCACAGAACTTCACCCACTCATTCCTCTAATAGACCCCCAACCAAAGACTGAGTTACTGAAGTCCTCAAATCATGGTTTAAAGACTTCAAGGTACAAAGAATCCACCAGCAAGTGACCCATGCCCCATGCTACAGAGGAAGGTGAAAACCCCATGGCCTATGCCTGTCTGCCCTAGGGAAATTCCTTCCAGACCCAAATATGGTGACCAATTAAATCCTGGGCATGTGGACAAGACTCACCAGCCAGACATCCAGAAATAATTCTCTGTATTAAACTCAGAACCCACTCCATCTAACATCCCTTCACAGGCCACTGGATATATTTACCGCTAGTAGTCAAAGATCAGTCAATTGCCAGATTAGGGTGTCCCATCATACCATCACCTCCATAAACTTATCAAGCTCAGTCTTGAAGCCAGCTAGGTTTCTTGCCCCACTGCTCCCCTTGGAAGGCTGTTCCAGAAGGTAATTCCCCTGATGGTTAGAAACTTTTGTCTAATTTCAAGTTTGAACTTCCTGATAGTCAGTTTATATCCATTTATTCTTGTGTCCACATTGGTACTGAACTTAAATAATTCCTCTCCCTCCCTGGTATTTATCCCTCTGATGTATTTATAGAGAGCAATCATATCTCCCCTCAGCCTTCTTTTGGTTAAGCTATACAAGCCAAGCTCTTTGAGTCTCCTCTCATAAGGTAAGTTTTCCATCCTCAGATCATCCTAGCAGCCCTTCTCTGCACCTGTTCCAGTTTGAATTCATCTTTTTTTAAAAACATGGGAGACCAGAACGGCACATAGTATTCCAGATGAGGTCTGCCCAACGCCTTGTATAACAGTACTAACACCTCCCTATCTCTACTGGAAATACCTTGTCTAATGCATCTTAGGACCTCATTAGCTTTTTTTCCCACAGCCACATCACATTGGTGGTTCATATAGTCATCCTGTGATCAACCAATTCACCCAGTTCCTTCTCTTCCTCTGTCACTTCCAACTGATGCACTCCCAGCTCATAACAAAAGTTATTGTTATTAGTCCCTAAGTGCATGACCTTGCATTATTAAATTTCATCCTATTTCTATTACTCAAGTTTACAAGGTGATCCAGATCTTGTTGTACAATACCCCCAATCTCTCTGTATCAGCAATACCTCCCAACTTTGTCATCCACAAACTTTATTAACACACTCCCACTTTTTGTGCCAAGGTCAGTAACAAAAACTGTTAAATAAGATTGGTCCCAAGACTGATCCTGGAAGAACTCCACTAGTAATCTGCCTCCAGCCTGGCAGTTCACTTTTCAGCATGACCTGTTGATACTGCAAACCACATGCACTGCTTTAGATAAAAAACACAAATTAAGGCAGAGGAAAGCAGGCCAGATTTGAGCAAAAGTAAATAAAAAGGCAAGTCATATTCTAAATTAAACTTAACACTTTCAGCAACCTTACATCTTAGATGTTTCTCACCACAGGCTGGCTGGTCTGCCTGCAGTCAGGCCCTCATTCTGTGATCAGCATTTCAGTTGCTGGTGGTGTTTGAAGATGGAGGTGCAAGGAGAGAGAGATTGCAAAATGTCTCTCCTTTTTAACATGTTCTTTCACCTTCTCTCCCCCGGCTTTCAGGGTCAGGTGACAAACAGTGTCCCTGCCTGGTTCCCTCAACGTCCTGAGTCATTGTGGTTCTTTTTGGATTCATATGTCGATGCCTGAGCGAGCCCTTTGTTCCTGGAATGCTGAGCTGGGTTGTGCTAGACAAGTCCTAATGAGGTTCAAACTGCCCTTCAGCTCTGTGGAGTTTTGCCTAGATCTGTTTCAAGCTATGAGACATATCTGGGAATATTACATAGCGAAGCCTCATAATCATGTACAAGACATTGCAACAAACTTATTACCCTAACAATAATGTTCAGTATGTCATGGGCATTTCAAAAACGTCTTACATGACATACTTTGCAACAAACAATACACAATTACGCTATAAGGGTGAACATGAATGAAACACAATCACACCCTAAGGGTGTACATGGGGGTTCAGTGTGTCACAACTATCTATTGTTTGATTAAAGAAATGAGGTGGGTGACCTGCTTTGGAAGCAGTCATTAACCCCAATCTCAGTAACAGTGGCTGGGTTCTAAAGACACACCAAAACCAAGAGATTTCCACAAGAAAAAAGTACCTGACAGCCTAAAATAAGGCCTAAAAATATCCTGATGCTCCATAGGATTGAGATGTCACATATATTACAGGTCCTTTTCCCATTGATAGAAGTGGAAAGAGCTCTCATTCTTTTTCTTCTTGACATGATCTGGACAGAATACTTAGATACCTGAGGGGAAAAACCTCATAGTTTTGTGTTCTGCACCACTCCCTCCATTCTACTATTTTGATTTAACCTTCAGATTGCAACTTCCACTCTGTTTTCCATTCTCCTCTCTTTTCCCATTTATCCTATATTCTTTTTCACTTCCTCTTTCTTTTCTACTATTAGAAAAGGTCTGGCTCATACACATAATCAAACCATTTTCAAGTAACCGCCCCTGAAGATGGAAAGTGTATTTTACACTCTGTTATAATTACTTTATTTTTTCTGCTAGCACTGCTTGGGAAGATTACTCTAATTTGTGTAATTTTTCTGGGACTGCAGTAGCACAACATAAGTAATTGGAATATGTTTTTAAAATAAAGAGCTACCATAATTGGATATTTCTTTATCCATTTCTGCTAATTCTTTAGTAATCATCATTACGCATATACTATGCTCAGTTTTATGGTAGTTTATTTTTAAAATAAGTACTATTTCCACTGTAACTTTGTTTGAATGTGAAAGTAAATGAATGACTGACTATATGCACTGTCTCTGCTGAAGAAGACCTCTGGCAAGATGTCTAGCATTGTTTGTTGTTTCCCCACCACTTCTGTTGCCATGGGAGCAGAATTTCTGGCATATGTGGTCCTGTCTCCTGTGTTGTTGCATTTCCCAACATGCCTTGCTGTTACTATAGAAATGACTGCCCATTAATCTTGCTGTCCTTTTACCACCAAAGCACTTTTAATGGTCTCAAACAATCAAGTGATGTTACCTGCTTCCTTGCAAAGAGAGAAAACTGCATCCAGGTCCACAATTCCTGCATTGATTTTAGTCCAGATTTAATCAAGGATCAGAAGGAACCAAAAGGAAACTTGCTACATGCCCTATCTCAGCTCTCTTTGAAACACTAGACCAGAACGCTCTGTCAAATACAAACCCTAGCCATTGATGGAGGCCTGCATTTTATATAATTAAATGAAAAGGCAGTTTATAGAATTTTTTAAAATTGGTTTCTCTACTTTGTGTTTTCTGGTCCATTAATCACCACAGTAAAGTCTTGTTCAGGAAGACCAAGCATAGGTGGCAAGTAGCATGCTACTGGAATACTACATGTCAATTACTATAATTAATCTGAAGAGTCACATCTCACATAGTAGAACACATGGAAGACATCATCTAGTAAAAGATCTAGGTCCATGATAGGTACTCCTAGGAGTATGATATACAAATAATTCATAAAGGAAACTGAAAGCACATCTCAATTTATTTCTGTAACCCTTTCAACTTCACCATAACTTTGTATTCTTTCTCCCTGAGAGCAGGTATAGGTAGAGCCCTTCCAAAAGTCTAACAAAACATGGTGGGACAAAATCTTAAAGTTACTACAGGGCAGATCCTTAGCTTGTAAACAATCTACATCTGCTATGCCAATTTATACCAGGGAAAGTATAGTGTCAACACTAAACAAACTTTAGAGGACTAACCAACGAATGACAATATTTCTAAGGATTTAAAAGGTAGAATGGCAGAGAGAAAAAGGAGGAGCATTTATCTATGAGTGGACTGTTCTGGCTAATGCCACCAAGTATAAGAAATCGCACAGTGAAGGCTGTTCTTGCTGAGGAACAGAATTTGAATGTCTGGAGAGAGAGTTCACACAAGCATCTGAACTACTGGATGCTTAACTGAAGCTCCTCAACTTTTAGGGTTCTCTTAGAGCTAACTGCAACCCACCAACTCCTAAAGTTTATAGGAGGTCAGGTGCTGATCGGATGTATATGGATTTCCCACTGCTGTAACTTCTAGAGGCTAGAACCTGGCCCAAACATGGTGGTGGAATAAAGGTGCCAGTACAGCCACCTGGAGAATTCCCACACCATTAGGGTGGTGTTACAATAACCTAAGCAGCTTTAGGCTATGCTCCTGCACAGCCCCCAGTGTAGGGGTGCAGCAAGAGAAGCCAGTGTTCTGTGCTGTTGCAACCCAGAGGCAGCCATGCAGTTGGAGCAGACTCCAGGGTTGTTTGGGCCATGGTGGCCAATCAAGAGGCCCCTTGGCTCTCATGTTTGCTTGTATATGCCTTCAGTGCAGCTTTGTCGCAGAATCTGGCCCATTTACTTCAGTGACATCACTCTTGGTTTACACCAGCAGAAGGCCAGAATCAGACTATCATCTCTGGCTAACCTTTCCCCTGGAGAAGGAAAAAAAAAAAAAAGCCTCATTCAGGATCAGAGTCACTGGTATATGCAGCAGCATGGCTGCTTACTGAATACCCTCTTGTGACAAGAGATTATGTTACAGGCAGCCTACCCCTCTTAGTTCTCTCTTGCGGGCCCCTTAAATTCTTGACAATCTCTATTGTGGTGCACAGCAACCCTACCCTGTCTTGGTTTAATGCCAAATAAATTTCAGAATCCTTAATCACAAAATAATCCAAACAATCCCCACCACAAAGTCTAGAAACACAATTCATATTTATTTAAATCCACTTCTTCTGCCATCCCAGAGTTCTTCCTCAGTCAGACAGCTCCACCCTGTTGGAGGCCCAGTACAATTTTTGTTGCTTGACCACTGTCTTACAGGCCTAGCATAGCTTCAGTTGCTTGCTTGGCTATTCTGACCTCTGTAGCATGACATCTTTCAGTTGGCACAGACTGAATAACCTTATAGATGTCTCAGTTTCTGCATAGCACATTATAAGCCAAAATACAGATACTGTATTGCTTGCAGCTGCACATAGATAATGGTGACCAAGTTATCCTTGGAAGTCTGGGGGTACACTGTTTTCTTGCCAAGGGGCATGCTTTTACTCCACCCCTCTTATCACCAGATGTTGTTTTGAGTACCCCAATTATTATGATGAGAATGGAATGTAGTTAAGGGTGAAATTTAATGTAATTAATTAGCATATATTATAATGAGAGATAATTAGGTGAAGGTTGTTTATGGAAGGGTATGCCCTGGAGCATGCCCCTTTGTCTATCAACACCTGACTCCATGGGAAGTGCTGCTGGTTGGACCAGAGAATCTACCCTGGCAGAGCCCCTGAAGAAAGCCATTCATGTATGCAGCCTTCTAAGTAACTGCTTAGCTCTCCAGGCTTAATGAGTATGATATACTGTAGCTAATTTTAGGCTTTGTATCTAACTAGTATATGTATAGAAACCCTTGCACATTAAACCTTATTGAACTGCAAATTGGGTATACCATGTCTCACTGGTATTCACATTGATCACAAAGTATCCAGAATCAACACACCCAGGGCCAGGGCCAGTCCCCACCTACTCTCACTGAAGCTCTGGTCTTAGCTTCCTTCTCCTGTCACTGTCTCCCTTGTTCTGAGGGAGAAGATAGCATATATACTGCCCTCCTACTGAGAGTGCCTCCTGATTGGCTGAAAGAGAGAGACACCTTGTCCCACCCTACACAATAGGGCTCCTGAACCTGGACCCTTAAATAAAAAATGTTTTAAGAGATCTTCCTCCCTCATCCAACTCAACTCCCAGGATCACTTCCTCTCTTCAGCTACCAGTCCATTTGTTTATTCCAAACACCTGGAAAGGGTTTTTCTGGCACCCTTTATCCTTGAAGGGCCCATACCTTATTATAGCATAAATTGAAAGTAACCCATTGATGTCAGTGGGGAATTTCTGGATTAACACTCATAAGTGAGATCAGCATTTGGCCCTCAGAGCCTAATATTAAAAAAACCCCATGAACTTCTGGGGTTTGTAAGTAAATTTCTCAAATGCTCCAGTGAATGTTGCTGCTTTCCCAAGTAAGCCAACTACAAAAGCCCCATAAATATTAACAAACTGGCTGAGTGGGCAGGGAGGAGTCAGAGGCAAATGCTGTAGGAAGACACTGAGGTGTCCCTTACGGAGTCTGGGCAGACATCAAGATTTTTATCATAATTTATGACCACAAAAATGGAAAAATAACGTATCAGAAAACATTTATTTCTGAAAACAGGATGGTCCATGCAGTTTTCCCACAGATTAGTATCATCCATAAGTATTTTATATCTAACAGCAGGCACATGGAAAAAACTTTTGTTTCTCCAAGTTAGTCCTCATTCTCTTCTCACATCAGTCTTACACTAACAGAACTTCCTTGACTTAACTGGAGTTATTCCTGATTTACAATTAGGCTTGTGCAGTCAGTTTCTTATTCTTGAAGACATTTATTTGTGGACATTAGTTACAGCTTTTCTTACATTTGGACAGCAATCATGCACCAGGAATAATCAGTAGAACTTTCTCTAGATTGCATATTGATTCAATTGTTTTTCCCCTAAAACTTGCACTGATACACAAATTAGTTTACATCTTGGTTTATAAAACTAAAGCAAGGAAATCTTGTGTATTAAGTTTTGTGTTAATGTCTCTACTTAAATCCTACTTCTTTGGGGACATCCACAGCAAGCGACTGAGGCTAGACACTTACTTACTTTCTTAAGGTAGTGTAGTTCAGGGGGTGGGAGGAACACTAAACATAGACCTTATTCCTTTGACCCCCCCTCATCTTGCCTCTTAATCTGGATTAGAATATGCATGAACTGTTCTCACAGGGTTAGACGCTCTGGTAATTATCTTTGGGTGTGGCACTCTTTTCAGCTATTCCCCTTATCCCTTCTTCTAATTTATGACATCAGGTGCTTCCAGGAATGATATAACAAGCATGGTGGGTTGCACTCATCTCTTTAAGCACCACTGGTTTCCTGGCATGGTGCTACTGTTTCCCAGTATCCATGGCAGGCTATCTATCAGCCTACCTCCAGACATCTTCTGTGGCTCATCCCACCAGCTGGGTCACACAGTTCAAACCCCTTCCAGTATACCACAAACTCAATCAGAAGAAGTTCCTTGCCCTTCAGAGCCACTAATAAATAAAATGGTTTCTTACCCTTCTGGGGCTTAATTCTCCCTCTGCAATTAAATCAGTAAGGTTCCATCTGAACTGCCACTGCCGCCAAATGTTGCTACCAAAAAGCCCCAGCCCATCCTGCCTCTTTGGACTATGGGCTAGGAAGCATCTCTCCTCACTACACAGGCTCAAGCCAAGAACTACATTGTTACAACCAAGCATTTCCTTTTATTTTGGTCTGCTGGGCCTTGAATGGCCATTGCTGAAGCCCAGCCCTTCTATTGCTGGAGGACCAAATGTCAATGGTTCCCTAAATGTCTTTTCCTGGGAAGCTTCTGTAGGCAGCTCTAGAGGTCTAGTACTCAACTTCTCTTTTCCTTTCAGAAAGCTGCTTGCTGGGGCAGGGTGTAGCAGAGCAGCAAGGCTTCCAGCAGGGTCCCCCAAAGGCCTGGTATACCCTGTCACAACAAGTCAGTCAGAGCTGATCAAGAGGACGTGGCTAACAATGATGCCAATTAGCATCCGTGATGCTTCTGATACCGCTTGTCCAGTAGGAACTAGGCTTTTTAGACCATTTCACATAGGCCACTGAACAGGCATCAGCTGGAAGTGGTCACTAGAAAGATTTTTGTTTTCCCTTGTGGAAAATGAATCTAAACACGCAGGAAGAGGTCCATTGTGAGTGTAGTAGACTGTGAGCAGCCTGCTCCATGCTTTGTGAACTCCTGTTCTCAGATAGTAAATTACAGCTACAGCTACACTACAGGCAAGTGGTGTGATTTCCTAGCTCATGCAGACATACCTCATGCTCCCTCATTTTCGAGAGCACACTAAAAATAGTAGCACAGTACAGGCAGTGAGTGAGCCTAGCTGTCCCAAGTACTTAGCCGGAGGGTTCAGGCAGGTAGCTAGCTCGTGGTGTCTGTGCCACTGACCATGCACCTATACTGTTTTGAGCATGCTAGCTCAGAAGAAAGCTAATGCAAGTATGGCTATGTGAGCTGGGAATCACAACCCTAGTTTGTACTGTAGATATAGCCTAACTGATGCCCTGAAATGGACAATTATTATTCAGAGAAATAAATTTGAGTAGAAATAGAAGACACTATGTTGTATTTTCCCCCAACAGTTAGTTTTTTGTTGGTATAGCAAGGGTTTAAAAAAAAAATAATACAAATGCAAATTTTTGCCGCATTTTCATAGTGAGTAAGAATTGAAACGTGAAACTGATTAGAATGGTCAGTGTCCAGGTTGAACATACTGAAGAGATAAAAATCAATAAACAGCACAAAGGATGAACAGAAATGAGGTTTTTAAAAGCCTTTCAGTTTTAATAATAAAGGGTATTGCTGGTAGCATAAGTAAGGAAATTTTTATTTTAACAATATTTTAAACTTGACTTGCTGGGTAACACAAATACAGCAGACAAACATCTGCCTGTTTTTGAGAGTGAATTGAAGAGGCTGGGTAATTCAGTGCATCAGAGCAGCAAGCCCACGAAAAGCATGTGTCTCCTGCAGATACCCTTTTGGATGTTTTGCTGCCTTTTGCTTAGGCTACAATCAGGCAGTACTATGTGTTTGCAGCTGCTGTATACATTTGTGTATGGTATGCTAAGTATCTGTGTGCCTTCCTCCCGGGCACCCCTGCTGGTCACAGAGTAGCTTTGCAAGTGGCCCTTCACCTCAATTTCCCCCTTGGAGGGACTTCCTTAATAATTTACCAGCAGTTGTCTATTCCCCTCCCTTCCTGGGTTCTGCTTTAAATTAAGCATCCAAAATAATGTTTTAATATCTATCCATTCTCCATGCCTTTCCTGCCTTGCCCCACAAGTCTCAGCTTCCTCTGCTAAAGCCTGCTTGCTTGCTTGCTTCCTTCCAGCAGTCCCTCAACTCCGCTATGTTCTCCCTGTGACCTCGCTGCAGGGCTATCAGCCAGGCTTCTTCCTGGTGCTTTTCGTAGGGAAATCAGGTGATTTCTGCTCAGGTGTGCCTCCCTAGTAATCAGAGATGACTTGCCCAGGCTTCTAGTCCGCCAAAGGTAAGCCACTCTGTCAAACGAAGTGTTTATATTTAACTGCAGGTTCTAGATCTCCCGCCCCCCATTTACTTTGACCTAATACAAAAATATGTATTTTTTCAGGAAGCGTAATTCCTCTATCAACTTTAAGTTAATGTAACAAGTGGATAGTGTTATCTAGTAGTCAGTATCCCCTGGAAACTGGTCTCTGTTTTGCCACTGTGTAATCACTGAACCATTCTGTGCCTCAGTTTACTCATGTGTAAAATTTGTATAAAAATACTTATGTCACAGGTGTATTTTTCTCCTACATGAGTCCAATAATGATTTGTGACATGTTGTGTACATGAAAAGTGATTTAACTTCGCTATCTGGCAATCACAGCAACTATTCCATGAAACACAAATTTACCGTTCTTGGGGAAAAATCTGAATTTGTCACTTGAAGAACTGTTCAGAACTGTTTTAACTGAAAAGACAAGAATATTTTAAAAGAAGAATCTCACTAGATCTACAGTGATGTACATTAGCTGAGGATCTCATTTAAAGTGTCTAAGGGTATATCTATACTGATGGTGGTTACGTCGCCGCCCTTAGATCGCTCTTTCTGGATCAATTGAGCGGTCAGTGTAGACCCGCTCAATCGATCAGGAAGTCGCCGCAGTAAATCCACCCTCTCAAGTTGCGTAGCACTGCATTGACGGGAACACAGCTTCTGTTGGCACAGTGCAGTGAAGACGGCGCGCAGATGGGAAGCACAGCAGTCAACAGGAGTTACACAAGCTACGCAGAGTAGGTTGTGTAACTCCCATCGACTGCCGCCAAATTTCCACATAAGTGTAAATTTCCAGGGCTAAGGAACAAAATGAATAGAATAATTGGAAAATAAGGATAACTTTCAAACTCATTCTCTGGAACACAAAATAAGATGATCTGTACAAGGCAAAGTAAAAGAATAAACAAAATGCATGTCAATTAGGTACTCAATAGCAAAATAATTTGCCAGGTATTCTGCCTTAATATTTATCAAAGACTTTTTGGATTTCTTTTCATGCTCTTTACTCACATAAGGTAAGGTGAGGCTTAAAGTTATTTATTGTTTCTTGGAAAAGACATGGGATACTTTATTACTGGTGCTGTGATCTCTTAGCTATAGTTGGGTTAAGAAACTTAGCATTTAGATCTTGAAGATTGTGCTTAAATCCCAGTGCCACTTGTCCTGTCAAGAATTGAAGCTGTGTCTGTGTAAACTTCTAGGACTCAACATCTTTGGACTGATTGTCCATAGTACAGCTAAAACCCCAAGGAAGATTTCAGATTTCTGTGGACAGCTGAGATAGCTTAGTCTCTGTAACAATGATGAACAATGGCAGGGCTCCACTTCAGGGAAGCCACCAGTGATGTTGCTTTTCATCACCACCAGCAGACATATCACTCTTCATATCAGCACAGAAAAGCTAAAAAGAAAATAGAATTGCCGGAGTAACCAAGAGAGATTGTAAAAGTGATCTAATTGTCCACAGATGTTAAGAGCAAAGTGTGAATTTCAGCATAGCTCACATGGGGAATGTGAAACAAGGGAAACTTTTTTTCTTCTGATATCGTCTCAGATCATTAAAATTACTTTATTTCAGTAAAGGAAATGGCAATATCCTGACATCTTCTCTGCTATTTCAGACTTAGTCTTAAGCAAACAGGGCCAAAAAGTCAAAATAAAATAGTGGTTAGGTTGCCCACATTTCAATCAGCCTAGCCAGTAAAGTCAGTCCCCCTCCCTAAATGTTGTTTCATAACAGAATGCTATGAGAATTGGCATCTCTGCCTCTACTTCTAGAAACAAAGGGGCAGATTCTATTCTGTTACATCAGAATATATCTAGAGTAATGATGTTGGCTTGAGTAGAGCTACTTCAGATTTACTGGTCTAATGGAAAGCAGAATTTGGCACAAAATTTCTAACCTACTGTCAATAAGTGTAAGCTTGGAGTTGGATAATAAAACTCCATTTCACATGGGAGGCGACCTTCTTATTAATTATAAAATGCTTCAGCTGATTAACTCTAATTTGATGCCATAGATTAAATGTCTTTGATCTGACAGGAAAACAGATTTGGTTTGGAAAAAATGAAAGTAGTAAAGGAGGAGGGTTTTTTGGTATAGCAGTCCTATCTGTTCTAGATGTTCTGTGCTTTATTTCTAATTGCTCATGGAGAATTCTACCAGAGAAGTGACATTTATAGGCTGACCCACCAATGGATGTCATGTTCTTTAAATACAGGAGAATAAAATAAAGAAATAAAATCATAAATATTAACAAGGGAAGTATGAGTCTAAAAGCCATTTTTCTATTTTAAATCCTTTCAAGATAATCCATCCTTTCCAAACATAAATCCAAATTTTTAATGAAACCTCACCTGTGGAGCATGGAAATACTAAAATGACTTTGCCATCTCCCCATCTTCAGGCTGAAGCTGTCAGTACAATGCTCAGAAAGATGAGAGCAGTATCAGATATAAGATGCACCTGATGCATTATACCAGTTTTCTGCCAGTGGAAGACTACTGATGTCCATAGAGATGCTCTGCTATACAATTGTTATACTCAGTAGTAAATCAGGAATATGTGGTCCAAGATCTGTTGGTCCAACTAATATTGCTATTGTCTCTTCAAGAGGCTTAAAAACAAGGTGTCTATAATAAGAACATCTGAACAATCAGGGCCAGAGGACATAAGTATTAGATAAGAGGGCAAAAGGATCTGATCTGATGCTGGGTCCTGCAGCAAAACACATAGCCCAGTGCAAATCATGAAGTTCACTGGGAATTACTCACATCCTTTAGAATCAGAATAGGGTCCCAGGCTATTCTGATTATGGGAAATTCCAACTGGATATTGGCATGCACTATCCCACATGGCCCCTAAGCCTAGGCTACACTTGCATGTAGCTCACCTTCCAGGTTATTGGAATAAACCAGAAACAAAGCTCACATACCTGTGCTACTGACTCATTCACACAGATTGAAATCCCTATCTGCTAACTCTTATTCGCATAACTAGTCCATTGATTTCAGTGTGATAACTCATAAGGTCTGTAGTACTGGAATGAGAGAGAGACACACTCCATCACTCCCTTAGGTCAGGAAGTCTTCCAAAGTCAAAAGAGCCCAAACCCTTTAGGAGCTGTCTAGACAAATGTATGTTTGCGCAAGCAACTCCCATGGTTAGCCCAGTAAGTACATTACAACCTTTAAAAATTGGTCCTAGCTATGCTGGCATTTATGTCTTCATTAGTTACCAGTTAAGCCTGCCTTTCTTCTTTCCACGAAAATCTGGAACTGCTTATCTAAAAAAAAAAAAAGGAGAGAAGGCAGTTTCTCAGACAGACAATATTAAAGGCACAACAGCACTCTATCCCAATACAGAAGATAGGCAGTACAGCAAGAGGCCAAATAAAAATGCATTTGGAGCTCTTTAATGACTTGAGCATCAAAAAGAAATTCTACAGAAAGTGGAAACAAGGACAAACAGCTAAGGGGGAGTATAGAAAAATAGCACAAGCATTTTGGGATAAAAATTAGAAAGGTGAAGGGACAAAATGAGTTACACCTAGCAAGAGACAAACAGCAATAAGAAAAGGTTCTAAAAATACATTAAGAGCAAGAGGAAAGCAAAGAGTAGGTCCACTAGGCAGGGAAGAAGAGCTAATAATGGATGACACCAAGAAGGCTGAGGTGTTTAATGACTATTTTGCTTGAATCTTCACTAAAAGTTAATTGTGACCTAATTAATTTTAATAATAAGGAACACAAACCAAAGTAAGGAAAGAACAGGTTAAAGAATATTTAGATATACTCAAGTTGGCAAGGCATGATATAATTCACTTAAAGAACCAGCTGAAGCAATCTTAGAACCATTAGCCGTTATTTTTGAGAACTCATGGAGGAAATGGGAGATCCTCTAGGACCAGAAAAAGGCAAGTAAAGTACCTATCTTTAAAAAGGGGAAGAAAGACAACTCAGGGAACTGTAGACCAACCAGCTTAACTTTAGTACCCAGAAAGATACTAGAACAAATGATTAAACAACCAATTCATAAGCACCTAGAGGAGAATAGGGTTAAGGAATAGCCAGCATGGACTTGTCAAGAACAAATCATTCCAAACCAAACTAATTTCCTTCTTTGACAGGATTACTGGCCTAAGGATAGGAGGGGGAAAGCAGTAGATGTGATTTATCTTGATTTCAGTAAAACTTTTGACAGTCCTACATGACATTCTCATAAGCAAATTGGAGCTGTGGTCTAACTGAAGTTACTATAAGTAGGTGGACAGCTAGTTGGAAAACCATACTAAAGAATAATTACCAATAGCATGCTGTCTGCCATGGGGTGGCTCTCAGGGAGTCCTTTCAGGCTTTAATCAGAGACCACACCACTTCAGGTGTCCTTCATCACCACCATATTTTACTGGGGTGCTTAAGCAGGCCACCACCTGTAGTGCTTTATACCATTTACAATCCCACAGCCTCCCGATCCCTTGCTTCTGGGGAAGGGACCAGAACTAGTAACAGCCAATTCCGTTTGCCTCTACCTTCATTCAGGCTCTCAGTGCTTCCTTCCTCTCAATTTATATGCTTCCAAGGTGCTGGGGTTGCTTCCCCCTTCAAATTAGCCTCTCAGCTGTAATTCTACTCAGTTAATTGATCTTTCAGTTAAATCCCAAGTAACCTACACTGGTGGGGATTTGAGTGACAGGATGTATAGAGTCAGCAGCTGACTCAGCATAGCCTGTTACACTGTCAGACTTGGAGGATGTATCTAATGGGATCCTGCAGGGGTCTGCCACTGTTCAATATTTTCCTTAATGACTTGCATAATGAAATGGAGAGTGTGCTTATCAGATCTGCAGATGAAGCCAACCTGGGAGGTGTACATGCACTTGGAGGACAAGATTAGAATTCAAAATGACCATGATACATTGGAGAATTGGTCTGAAATCAAGATGAAACTCAGTAAAAACAAATGCAGAGTACTACACTTCGAAAGGAAAAATCAAATGCACAAATACAAAATGGAGTAGGAAGTAGTACTGCAGAAAAGAATATGTGGGGTTATAGTGGATAACAAATTAAATATGCGCCAAAAATGAATTTCATTTGCAAAAAAAGGCTAATATTCTGGGGTGTAGTAAGGAAAAACAAGGTTACTTACCAGTAACTGCGGTTCTTCGAGATGTGTTGCTCATGTCCATTCCACTATAGGTGTGTGCTTGCCTCCGTGCACAGCTCCTGGAATTTTTTTCTCCTTAGTTGATCCTATAGGGCTGGCTCCGGCACCCCCTGGAGCCCCATGCACATGCCACAGTATGTGAGGCACTGCCAACCCTACGCCCCCTTAGTCCCTTCTTTCTGCCAACTCCAGCAGTGGGGATGGGGGGTGGGTTGTGAAATGGACATGAGCAACACATCACGAAGAACAGCAGTTACTGGTAAGTAACCTTGTTCTCTTCTTCGAGCGCTTGCTCATGTCCATTTCACTATAGGTGACTAACAAGCAATACCTTGGAGGTGGGTCAGAGTTACTGGTGAGCTGCCCTCAGCACTGCTGTGCCAAATGCCACATCCTCTCTCACCTGCTGGACGATGGCATAGTGGGATGTGAAGGTATGCACCAATGACCAGGTGGCAGCTTTGCAGATCTCCTGCACAGGCACTCTCTCCAGGAAGGCTATAGATGAGGCTTGACTCTGGTTGAGTGCGCTGTGATGGTTCTTGGAAGCGGCACCCTTGCCTGCTCATAGCAGAACTTGATGCCTGATGTAATCCACAAGGAGATGCGCTGGATGGAGACAGGTGAGCCTTTCATCCGATCAGCCACTGCAACGAAGAGCTGCATCGATTTCTGGAATGGCTTTGTCCGCTCGATGTAGAAAGCCAGGGCTCATCTCATGTCCAGCAAGTGCCACCTCCTCTCCTCCTCCGAACCGTGAGGTTGGGGAAAAAACATGAGGAGAAAAATATCCTGATTACACTGAAATTGGGAAACCATAGACTCATAGACTCATAGGTCAGAAGGGACCAATATGATCATCTAGTCTGACCTCCCGCACAAGGCAGGCCACAAAACCCTACCCATACACATTTATAACAACCCCGAACCCATGACTGAGTTATTGAAATCCTCAAAAGTGAGATTTGAAGACCTCAAGCTGCAGGGAATCCACCAGCAAGCGACCCATGCCCCATGCTGCAGAGGAAGGCGAAAAACCTCCGTGGCCCCTGCCAATCCGCCCCGGAGGAAAATTCCTTCCCGACCCCAAATATGGCGATCAGCTAAACCCTGAGCATGTGGGCAAGACTCACCAGCCAGCACCCAAAAAAGATTTCTCTGCAGTAACTCAGTTCCCATCCCATCAACATTCCCACAGACCATTGAGCAGACTTATCTGCCGATAATCCAAAGTCAATTGCTCAAATTAAACTATCCCATCATAACATCCCCTCCATATACTTATCAAGCAAACCATCTTGGACAGGAAGGCCGGATGCAGCCTCAACTGAACCTTGTCCTTATAGAACATCGTATAAAGGGGCTCCGAGGTAAGGGCCCTAATCTCGGAGACCCTCCTAGTTATAGTAATGGCCACCAGTAAGGCTACCTTCCATGAAAGCAGAAGCAGAGGGCATGAAGCCATGGGTTCGAAGGGGACTAGGCTGAGATCCCAGGGAGGCACTGAGTCATGGACCTGCGGAGAAAGCCCCTCCACCCCCTTGAGGAACCTGACCAACACAGGATGGGAGAACAGTGATCTCCCTTCTAGTGGCTGATCGAAGGCCAAAATGGCCACCAGGTGAACCTTCAACAAGGCAAGAACCAGATGCTGGAGCATTAGCTGGAGCAGGTACTCCAGGATCACCTGTATAAGTGAGGGGCTGGGCAGGATGCCCCAGGACTCCGCCCAACAGGTAAACCGCTTCCATTTAGCCCAATACATGACCTGTGTAGAAGGCTTCCTGCTGCCAATTAGGACTTGCTGGACTTGCACTGAGCAGGCTTTCTCTCCCTCCGTCAGCCACAGAGCCTCCGTGCCATGAGGTGCAGGGAGTCCAGGTCCAGGTGCAACAGGCAACCATGGTCCTGGGATAGAAGGTCATGCTGCCTTGGGAGGTCCAGGAGTGGGGCGATTGAAAGGTCCAGCAGCATGCTGAACCAGTGGTGCCTCAGCAAGGATGGAACGATCAGTATAATGTCCACTCTGTTTCTCTTTATTTTCAGCAGGACCTTGAGCAGGTGTGGAATGGGCAGGAACATGTACATGAGGTTCCCCGTCCAGTCCATGAAGAAAGCATCGGAAATTGACCCAGTCTCTCGACCCCAGAGAGAGCAGAAACTCAGACACTTCTTGTTCCAGGATAACGCGAATAGGTCCACTTGGGGAATGCCCCACTTCCGGAAGATCATAGCTGCCACCTCTAGGTGTAGCAACCATTCATGACAGGGTAGAAATGACCTGCTGAGGCAACCCATTTTGTCGTTCGTCGCTCCCGGAAGGTGAAAGGCCATCAAGTGGAAATTGTGCCTCATGGCAAAGTCCCACAGACGGATAGCTTCGTCACAGAGGGCTGAGGAGTGTGCTCCCCCCTGCCTGTTTATGTAAAACATGGCTGCGGTGTTGTCCATCAGCAACTGCACCACCATGCCTGTCAGGAATTGGAGGAACACCTTGCTCGCTAGGCAGACGACCCTCAGATCCTCACACTGATATTCAGGGGCCTCTCTTCCCTTGACCAGACCCCCTGAGTGCCTAGATTGGTGCTGATGTGGGCCCCCCAACTTATGTCCAAAGCGTCGGAAATTTGGGTGACCGATGGGACTAGTTCCTCGAACAGAACGCCCTTCAGCATTGCCTGGGGAGTCTACCACTAGTCTAGGGAGGCTAGGACGAGTGGGGGAACTGTGACCACCTGGTCCAGTGGGTGTCTGCTCGGCACATATACGGAGGCTAACCAAGCCTGAAACAGTCTGAGTCTCAGGCGAGCTAGTCTCACTATGTACGTGCAGGCCACCATGTGGCTTAACAGCTGTAGGCAGGGCCTGGCTGTTGTTGTGGGGCATCAGTTCATCTGGGATATGATACAGACCATCTCCTTGAAACATGGCATAGGCAGGAAGGCTCTGGCCTGGGAAGCATCCAGGGTAGCCCCAATGAACTCTATTCATTGCACTGGGGTTAATGTGGACTTCTGTTCGTTTATGAGTAGTCCCAGCCTGCGGCAGATGGAGCAAGTGAGTGTCTCGCTGTCCTGCACTTGGGACCTGGACCTGCCCCTGATCAACCAATCATCCAGATAAGGAAAAATCTGCACACCGTTTCATCTCAGGTGGGCAGCCACTACCACCATGCACTTGGTGAACACCCTTGGAGATGAAGATAGACCATAGGGCAGGGCTGTAAACTGGTAGTGAGAGCCAGCCACCATAAAGCGAAGAAAGCGCCTGTGGCTGGGGAGGATAGACACATGAAAGTGTGCGTCCTTGGGATCGAGGGCGACAAACCAGTATCCTCAATCTGGGGAAGGGATTATGGAAGCTAGGGAGACCATGTGAAATTTGAGTCTTTTGACATATTTGTTTAGACGATGCAGGTCTAATATGGGTCTTAGACCCCCCCTTCACCTTGGGGATGAGGAAATATCTTGAATAGAACCCTTTTCCCCTTCTGCCTTGAGGGACCATTTCTACCACCCCAAGGTTGAGGAGGGTGTCCACCTCCTGTAAGAGGAGTTGCTCATGAGAGGGGGTCCCTGAAGAGTGATGGAGGGGAGGGTTGTTGGGGAGGTAGATATAAACTGCAGGGCATAGCCCCCCAAAACTCTGCCAAGGACCCAATTGTCCAAAGTGATTTTGGCCCATTCGGGGTAGAAGGGTCTTAGCCTTTTCAGGAAGGGGCGGGACGAATCCAAGAGAGCAGTTGGGGCACCACCCTTGGATGCACTATCAAAATTGCCTCCTCTAGTTGCCCAGCCTCCTAGGGGCCCCTTGCTGGGGAGCTGAAGAAGAGCTAGGAGGATGATTCCTTCTTCTAAACCTCTTATCTCTATCCCATGGTCTATAGGGTTGGAACAGCCTGGGTTGAGATCTGGGCTGCTCCTGCGCCTGGGGGGCATGATTGATGCCTAGAAAACTGGGACTTGTAAAGGCCCAGGGAGCGACAGTTGGCTGAAGGGTCCTTTAAACCGTGCAACTTTGCAACAGTCTGGTCTGAAAATAAGGCTGACCCATCAAAGGGAATGTCCTGAATGCACTGTTGCACCTCCTGGGACAGCCCTGAGGACTGCAGCCACGAGCACCTTTGCATACATATGGTGGAGGCTATAGCCCTGCTCGCCAAATCAGCGGCATCCCAGGACTTCTGGAGCATGCTCTAGTTGTCCCTCCTCTATATTAGTGTTAAAGTCTGCAGCCTCGTCCTGGGGCAGGCCTCAGCGAACCATCTGAGGGAATCCCACAGGTTGAAATTATGCCTGTCCAGAAGAGTTTTCTGATTGGCAATCCTGAACTGAAGGCTTGCCATTGAATAAATTTTTCTCCCTAACAAGTCCAGCTTCCTATTGTCCTTGTTCTTGGGAGTCAACCCTGGCTGACCCTGCCTATCCTCCTGGTTCACAGCTTCTACTACCAGGGGTGCCGGGGTAGGGTGTGTGAACAAATACTCAAACCCCTTGGCCGGGATGTATTATTTCTTCTTGGCCACCTTTGATGTTGGGGTGATCGAGAAAGGGGTTTGCCACAGGGCCTGCACAATCTTAAGGACCCCTTTGTGGACTGGGAGGGCCACTCGAGCTGGGGCAGCCGCTGCCAGCACATTAAAGAGGCTATCTGTGGCCTCCTTTAGATCCTCCACCTCCAGCCCCAATTTGGAGGCCACCCTCTTGAGCAGTTCCTGGTGCGCCCTGAAATTGTGCAGTGGTGCAGACTGGTCCTGGGAGACTGCTTTGTCATGTGAGGACGGAAAGGATTGCAGTGGTGCAGCCTGCGGATGCGCCACTTCCTAGTGAAGGGTTGTACATACTGAGGTTCCTTCCTGGGGGTTCGACTCCTCGTCCAAGGAGAGATGCCGATGAGCCTTCTCCTGTACAGGAGGCACGGACTGCATCCCCAAGGATTTAATGAATTTGGGCCCAGGTCCTACCTGGAGATCCGATGGGGCCCAATAAGGTCATTGTTGCGGCCACTGACATTGGGGCCAGACTGGGGCTAAGTGTGCCACAGGCTCTAGCACTTTATGGGGGTGTCAACTCGCCTGATGACTGTCCCCTCAGAGGCCCCGAAGCATCATCAGAGTCAGAAGCCCTGGACCTGTGGTACCGTATCTGTCCCTGGACATGGGCAACCTGCCATGCTGGAGAACGTCCCCTTAACACCTCTGATGTGGAGGATAATGATGACTGCCTCCGTCACCACAAGCATTGCCGACGAGCAAGGTCGCGCTTCAAAGAATTAGAAGTTCCAGAGTGTCATCTCGGTACCGACAATTTCCCACACCACTTACCTTGTGGCTCTGTAGCCCTAGATCAGTGCCATCTCGAACTCCTCGGTATTGAGCCAGACTCCGATGACCAGGTTCTGCACTGCCTCAGTGTGGGCAAACTCTGTAGTGCCGGGTCTTCCTCTGGTGACCGGGTTCCACGCCGCCTCGGTGCGGGCAAACTGTGTGGTGCTGGGTCCTCCTCCGATGATGACTGGGTTCTGCACTTCTTGGGTGTGGGCGAACTCCTCAGTGCTGGAGAATGGGAATGGGAGCTGTCTGAGCGCCGCCTGGCAGACCTCAACCAGTGCCGTCTCCTGGCTTGAGCTGCCTCTGGTGCTGGGGATCAACAGCGCTGAGAGGGAGACTCCACATCCCGTGTCAGTGCAGGTTGGCTCGATGACACCGACCTGGAGTGACTACTAGGGAAGTGGCTCTGCTCTACCCTAGGTGACCATCTGGCGGTAGATCTTCCTCCCTGTACTGGGGATCTTCTCCGCAATTCAGGGGGACCCAATGCAGGTTTCTCCATGACACTGGCCCCTTCTCCCTCGACAGAGGGCGAAGAGGAGGCAGTGGAGACAAGGCCAGCAAGGCTCTTGCCACCAGAAAAGCCTCTGGTGTCGATGGCGTTGGCAGGGGCATTCTCCCACTCCTAGGAGTTGGGGGAGACTCCCTGACTGGAGATGCAGGCACCGGAGAAAGGATCTCGATGGGTCAAGTTTGGTTCATCTCCACGCTCGACCCTGCCCATACCAACGGCACAGGGGAGTTTTCGCGCTCTGTGCGCTGCTTCTTCTTCTTCGGTACCAGCGAAGTTGTATGGTGCCGAGTCGCAGACGGTGCCGACGGCAAGCTCTATACCAATGCCACACTCAGTACCGAGGCAGAGCAGGTCGATTCAGATGCCGGGCGGAGCACTGCCTCCATCAGCAGGGCTTTCAACCAGATTTCTTGGTCACTTTTGAATCCTCGGTTTGAAAGCCCTGCAGATTTTGCACTTGTCCTTTCTGTGGGCTTCCCCCAGGCACTTAAAGCAGCTGTCGTGGTGGTCGCTGAGCAGGAAGGCCTTCCTGCAGGAGGCATACGGCTTGAAGCCCGGTGACTGGGGCATGGCCCAGCTTCACAAAATCCCAGCAGAGACTGCCTTATCTCTAACTACACTTAACAACTACTTAACTAACTAAAACTAAACTCAGAATACAAAACAAGTCCAAACAAAAGGAATAGTACTTGCTGTGAGCAAGGCTAGTTCCAGCAACCATCACGGGCAGAAAGAAGGAACTGACGGGGTGTAGGGCCGGCAGCACCTCATATACTGTGGCATATGTGCAGGGCTCCAAGGGGCGCTGGAGCCAGCCCGACAGGATCAGCTAAGGGGAAAAAAATTCCAGGAACCATGCATGGAGGCATGCATGCACCTATAGTGGAATAGACATGAACAAGCACTCGAAGAAGAAGTGTTGTATTTAAGACATGGGAGGTAATTGTTCCTCCACTCAGCACTGATGAGGCTTCATCTGGAGTAATGTATCCCATTTTGGGCACCACAGTTTAGGAAAGATATGGACAAATTGGAGAGAGAGTGGAGAGAAGAGCAACAAAAATGGTCAAAGGTTTAGAATATCTGACCTATGAGGAAAAGCTAAAAAAACTGGCCATGTTTAATTTTAAGAAAAAAAGACTGTCCTGATAACAAATATGTTAAGGACTGTTATAAAAAGCCTGCTGATTAATTGTTCCCCATGTCCATTGAAGGTAGGACAAAAAGTAATCATCTTAATCTTCAGCAAGGAAGATTTAGGGTAGATATTAGAAAAAGCTTTTGAATTATAAAGAGAGTTAAGCACTGGAATCACTTCCAAGAAAGGTGGAATCCCTATCATTGGAGGTTTTCAAGAACACGTTGGACAAACACCTGTCAGGGATGGTCTAGGTACTTGGTCCTCCCTCAGCATGGGGGGATGGACTAGATGATTTACAGAGTCCCTTCCAGCTCTCTGTTTTTGTGATTCCGTCTACACTGCCCAAACACTTAAGGAAGACGCATTGGAATACCAGTGCAAACTCTTGGGTAGTATCATTTTAACAATAATAACTGTCCCAGACCAGTTTAGTGGAAGCATAACAGTATACCTGTTCTTAAAAAAATGCCAGTATAGGCTACAAGACTGACATTTGGCTTATAAAAGTCTCTTTGCGTTGATGACACACCGACTTGCAAATACTGGAACCTATTTGGGGATCAGGATAGATTGAATCTGTAATTATTCCTAGGTACACTTTCAAAGAGAGGCAAGGGGACAAAATCTTCAGGCTTCTCTGAGACGTATCTTAACCCAAAGCTTTCTCAGAGTCCCGAAGAGTGCATGTTTATTTACAGTAAATGCCATGGGGCAAATTCTACTCCGTTACACCTGCAAATATAGAGTAATTCAGGTGCCTGGGGTCAGTAGACTGCTGAAGTCAGCCATCACCTGAGTTGCTACAGATTTACAGTGTGACACAGAAAGTAGAATTTGGCACAAAAATATATTGTAAATAGAAGGTGACTGATACTAAAGATAGTACACAGAATGGAGTTACTCCATTGGATATTCAATAGTGTAAAATGGATCATATTTAGACCATGTCACACATCAAACACCTATAGTGAAACTCACTATATGCATCATTATCAGGAAATCCTTTTATTTTTGTGCCTAGAGGTTGAGTAATGAGCATACAAAAGAGGGGTGGATAAAAGACACGGGATAGATCACTTTGGACAATAGAAAATACTGAGATACATAACTATTTGTGCAAACATAACCTCAGAAACACTCTTCAGAGAAAACATGGGTTATAATCAGAAAATTTCTCTTCACACCCAAGCCTTAAAAAAGAAAAATTGCCCGTTGACCTGGTTAAAGCTCTTTTGGTATCTATAGAAACAACCGTAGCTTTATCTACAGCATGTTATATAATATTAAATAGTGTGGCAAACGGCCGGCTTCTCCCTAGTGGGTCTCTCACTTCTGCCTCTTGTAGTGGGCCAAGATGTCACTGGTCACCCCGTCTTCCCAGGGAGGAGAGTAGGGACCCAGGCCCACCCGCTCCTCCGGGTCCCAGCCCAGGGGCCCTCTGAGTGCCAGCTATGTGCTGCTGGCACCTTACTTGCAGCTGCAGGCTTTTCCCCTGGGCTATTCTTCCCCCTCTGTCTTTCTGGCTTCTTGTGCCCGGTACCTTCTTCAGGACTCCATCTCTCTCCCACACACCGCTGCACTCCATTTTGTTCTCCTCCACTCCACACACTCCTCTACTCACCACACACCTACTCCTTCAACTCCACACTGTCTCTCAGGAGTAGAGGGTTTTTATAGGCACCTGGGTGCGGCCTTAATTGGTGTCAGCTGACACTAATGACCTTCTAGTGACTCTGGCTAGTCTATAGGGAATAAAGCCCGGATCATTTTAGCACTTACATAGCGCCCTTCCAGAACTTTCCTACTGCCCTCTGCCCTTGCTATACCACAATAGCTAATGTTATATGACGATTTGTTCTGTAAAATTAAATTAGTTTGACCCAGATTAACTAGCTGTGGGAGCAACATTTCCATACTTCAACCCAAAAATTTCAGTAAAATCTTTGGGTGCAAGGTAGAAATACATTGGCCAGACCCTCTCTGTTAGAGCTATGCCAGTTTAAATGAGGTGAGGTTTATCAATGAGAGATACTGTAGAATTGCTCTGTATATGAAATGAGATACTTGATGGGTTTCCTATAGTTTGGAATATATTGTATTAAGAATGCTCATGATTCAGAAGATAACTGTAAATCCCATGTGGCCCAGGATCTTAAGTTAATTTCATAACCTCATAGCCTCTAACTTCACAGGCCTTGATCATGAAATTCCTGTCATGGTGCACAGCAGGGTGTACAGTGTAGGTGCAGTTTAATGCTAGTGGAGGCTACAGATGGAAGCAAGAAAGTTAAGCTCTAGGGGCCAGAGGAACTTAACTGTGGTGATACTGAGAATTGCCATGCTTAACTTTTAAGCATCTATGCTCCCTATGTAATGAATGGGGAGAGATAGGCAACTCAGAATGGGATTTACAAAAGCCAGCATTCTAAGTGGCTTCTTGCCTAAGCTAGCCGATGGGAGATGCCAAGCTGAGAGGTGTGAGCTAAGTCCTACCCCTCTCTCGGAGACAGGTGCCTAAGTCCAAACTGCAGGGAGGTGCCTTCCTCTGCTTGGATTCTCAGCTTCAACCCTATCTTCCCCATATGAGGGGAAAGGAGGATTTGCTCTCATAACTTGTTAGGGTACTAACCTGGGATGTGGGAAGACCATGGTTCAAGTCCCTCTCTGCCTAACGGGAGGAAGGGATTTATACAGGGATATACCACTTCTCAGAGGAGTGTCCTAACCTATTGAACTATGGGATAGTTTGATATGGGGCTCCCTCAGTCTCTCCTACTGAAGTTGTTCCGTTTTGTATTAATAATGAAAAGTGATCAGACCATTGGCAGGGCCGGCCCTAGACTAAATGGCACCACCGCCAAGGAGCATCATTGGTGCCCACTCCCTCCATTTGTTAAACTTTTGAATACCTTGTATTTTATTCCATTGGTAGCCCATTTCATGACTTTGATGCAGGGTTTGCATGCATGATTTATCCTTGTCGGATAAGATGATAACTTGCATGCTAAGATCTGTAAATCTGTATTTAGTCATGTCATAGGTAAGCAAATAAAATAAATCATTTCCTCTAAGCTTATAGAAACTTTTTAATTTTAAGAATAAGTGAAATGCACTAACATCAAGAAATCAAACTGTGCACCAGCACTGGGTGGACCAGTATTAAATAGTGTTACAGTAGGTGACAGCCTTAGAATGTTAACCCTAGTCCTTTTATTTCAAAAGGTCACTTTTCTTGCCTTTGCCCTCGCAAACTGAAGCCCAGCATCAAAGAGATCCAAAGACTGGCCAATGACATTTTCAAGCAATAAAACAGCAAGCGAAGTCTGTCTCTCACTGGCCATCAATAGATCGAAGATATGTTTTAATGAGCCTGAGCTTTGAAAAACTGCACTCACCACTCAGGACTGTGACCAGCAGCGTAAGCAGAATCCTCAAAGCTCTCCACACATTAGGAAAAACGTCCTTCAGCTCTGCATCTGCATTTGCATGGATTAGAGAAGTTGGAATGGAAAGTGCCTTGTGGCAAAATGTGACAGATATTGTCCAATTTGACATAGAGGTCTTTATCATTGATGCTTAAACATTCCCCATGTGTCAGCATTTGGTGAAGGTCTGTACAATTGTTCAAGACTGTTTTCCTGTCTGCCGGCAGTTTACTATGGTCATACAAAAAAACCCAAGGTCTTTTCATGGTGCTTCATCTACCCGAACCTTTCTTTGATGGACACTCGAGCAGTGTCAATGAGCGAGCAAAAAACCTCCCTCTTGAATTTTTCTTCTGAGCTTCCCATCATCTCATCTTTGCCCTCATAATCAGACTGTCTCTTCTTGTGATGAATATGAGTTTCCTTGAAGACAGGCTCAACTTCTAAATTTTCCACTATTTCTTTGGCAGCAGTGATGGCATCTTCAAACCCATTGTCTCTCTATGACAATCAATGAAATCAAGCCAGCTTCTCATCAAAGTGGTAGCAGTTGTGGTGTCCATGGACTGATTTTGTAATGCCTTGCTTACAACGTTTACTTGGAATAGGATATCATGCCAAACCACAAATGAGACTAGAAATTTGAAGTCAGTGATCTGGTTTGCCAAACTTTGTACCTCGTATTGGATTTTGGCCTTGACTTTATTCGACTGCGCCAGTTCCATCAGGGTGTCATAAACCTAGTCACTTGGTACCTAACTGGCCTTACACTGTCAATGTGGCTCTCCTAGTGAGTATCACTTAGCAGCTTCATGGTCAAATTCATAACATTGTCCGTGATGATCTTTCACCTGATAATTGATGCTAATAACAGGACATATATCCTTTTCAGTACTCCATAGAGAGATATTGAATCTAATGAAGATGCTGCTGCTTCTGACACAACCAGGCTGAGGGAATGGCAGCCACAAGGCATGAAGAAGGATCCCTGCCTGGACGCCACTGTTTCTTCCCTTCATGTTTGCACCTTTGTCATAGCCTTGGCTGCAGCAGTCCTGAAGCTTTATTTTATTCTCATTCAAAACATTCATAAACAACTCTGTTAGGCCTTTTCAAGTAGAGTCATCCACAGATCAGAAACAAATAAAAGTGTTCCTTTACTTGGATACAGCCATCCTTATCATCAACAAATCTTACTATAAATGATATCTTTTCACTGTGACTAATGTTGAGAGTGCAGTCCATTATTACAGTGTAGTACTTTGCTTTGATGAGCTACATCAATATGTTATCAAGTACCTTCCTTGCCATAAGGTCAATCAATTCGTTTTGAATTGTTTTGCTGCAGTAATGGTCCATAGCTTCTTTATGAACTACTCAATGTAAGTGCTTATGCATGACATAGTTGTATTTCCCAAGGAGCTCTACCAAACTGAGAAAATCGCCATTATGTTTAGCATACCGAGCCCGGTGCCTCCCAAGTGCAGCACTGCAGCTGGTCACCTGGGTCACTTGCCCTAATTCCAGCCCTGATCCTAGGTCTCTCACAGGTCAAGCGAGAGCTCTAACCGCGAGGCTACAAAGTCATTCTCATGCTTGTGCTCTCTCGTCTCTGGTCCCATGATTATTATTTATTCTTCTTCGAGTGCTTGATCACTCCAGGACCTCCCCTTTGATGGCACAGCCCTCTTTGCCAAGCAGATGGACTCTAGGCTGCATGGCATGAAGGAGTTGAGGGTGACCCTGAGGTCCCTCAGTCTCTATACCCCATTTTCATGCAGGAGACACTTCAAGCCCCAGCATCAGCAGTGGTTTGGGGATCACTCCCGCAGGGACTCCTATAAGAAAAAAACTAAAGAATACAAAAGGTACCAGGGCCACTCATCATCTGCTGGCCCTCAACCAGGCTCTAGCCACCATAATGGGGGCAGAGAGCAGGTCTTTTGAAGGTGCGCCCAAGAGTGACCTATCAATTCTACCTATGGATCCAATCCCCCTTCTGTTTTCTTCTTGTCTAGCCTGTTTTCTCCCAGCCTGGGTTACTGTAACATCGGACCGATGGGTGCTCAGCATTGTGGCTCTTGGTTATACCCAGGTTTGCCTCATTTCAGCCTTTCCACCCTCCTTCCCCATCCCTCTTCAGGGACTCCTTCCATGAGCAACTCCTCGATCAGGAGGTGCAAGCACTCTTGCAGGTGGGTGCAGTGAAAGAGGTTCTCCAGGGATCAGAGGATTTTATTCCAGTTACTTCTTGATTCCAGAAGCAAAGGGAGGACTGAGGCCTATCCTGGACTTAAGATGCCTCAACAAGTATCTCAGAAAGCTAAAGTTTTATATTGTTTCCCTAGCCACCATCATTCCCTCACTGGATCTGGGCAACTGGTACGCCGCTCTCAATTTAAAGGATGCCTATTTTCACACTGCAATCTTCCCTGGTCACAGGAGATTCCTAAGGTTTATGGCAGGAGACCATCATTACCAATTTGTGATGCTTCCTTTTGGACTCTCGACTGTATCAAGGGTCTTCACCAAGTGCATGTCGATTGTGGTGGCCTACCTTTGGTGGAGGGGAGTGCAGGTGTTTTGTTACCTCGATGATTGGCTCATCAAGGACAGGTCAAGATCTCAAGTCCAGGCCAGCATCATGATTATCCGGAGCGTTTGCCAACTGCTAGGCCTCCTAATAAATGAGCAAAAATCGACATTAGTCCTTGTGCAGAGGATAGAGTTTATTAGGGCAATGCTGGACTTTACCAAGGCCAGAGAATTCCTTTCAGAGGAAAGGTTCCTGACAATGACAGATATTATAACTCGTATCTCATCCCATCCCCTCACAGTGGTGAGGGTATGCCTGTCTCCTAGGCCTCATGGAGGCCTGCACCTATGTGGTTCCACATGCCAGATTGCACCTCAGACCCCTCCAGATGTGGATGGCATCGGTGTACTCTCCAGCCAGTCACCATCTGGACAGGATAATTATGGTTCCTCCAGAATTACTTAGCTCTCAAACATGGTGGACGAGACGACATCAGGTGCTCTTGGGAAGGCCCTTCAAGGCACCCCAGCTGTCGGTAGCACTGATTTCCAATGCCTTGGACTTGGGATGGGGAGCTCACTTGGGTTCCCTAAAAACCCAGGGCATGTGGACTGCAGGAGAACTGACGTTACAAATCAATATCAGGGAGCTCAGAGCAATTCATCTAGCCTGTGCAGTTTTCCTATTGTATCTTACCAACAAAGTGATACAGATAATCACTGGCAATATGGCCTCTGTGTACTATATCAGCAGGTGGGGTGGGGCCCAGTCCCTAGCCTTGTGCAAAGAAGCCTTGTGTTTCTGGGACTTTTGTGTCAGTCACAACATTCACCCGGCAGCAGTACATCTCCCTGGGATCAACAACTTGTTGGCAGACCATCTCAGCAAGTCCTTCTGCTCTCACCACGAGTGGTCCTTCCATCTGGAGGTGGCGACTTGCATCTTCCAAAGGTGGGGCAGTCCCCAAGGGGACCTCTTCGCCACCTGGGCCAACAGAAAATGCCATCGATTTTGTTCCTGTCTGTGGCTCAGTGTAGGCTTTGACTGCACCTCCTGTCCCAAGATCAAGGTCGCCTGCTCCACTTGGAGATGGTCTCCCTACCTCTGACAGCATGGATGCTTGTGGCTGAGTCAAGAAGAATGGTCCTGCTCAACCCAAGTCCAGCACGTGCTCTTAGAGAGCAGAAGCCATCCACCAGATCAGCCTACAGGTCTTAGTGGAAATGCTTCACCTACTGGATGACTGAGCGTGGTATTTCCCCAATGGAGGCATCAATCTCAATGACCCTTTTCTTCAGTGGGATTTGAACTTGGTCGTCTCCATACTCACCAGACCTTCCTTCAAACCCCTGGCTTCGTGCTCCTTTACGTAACCTGTCCTGGAAGGTCGTTTTCCTGGCGGCTATTACGTCTGCAAGATGGGTTTCAGAGATCAGGGCATTAACACTGGAGTCCCCCTACATGGTGTTTTATAAAGACAAAGTCCAGCTAAGCCCGTGCCCAGCCTTTTTGCCTAAGATAGTCTCTCATTTTCACCTTAACATGGATATATTCCTGCCAGTCTTTTGTCCCAAACCTCACAGGTCCAGTGAAGAGAGGCATCTGCATACTCTCGGTGTAAGACAGGCTCTGGCGTTTTACAGAACCAAACCTTTTTGTTGTTCGATGCCACCCTTCATGGTGGTTGCAGACCGAATGAAGGGACTTCTGGTTTCTGCACAGCGGATCTCAAAGTGGATCATGGCCTGTATCCGAGCCTGTTATGAGCAGGCCAGAGTCGCGCCTCCAGGTTCATTAACAGCCCACTCAATGAGAGCACAGGCATTATCTGTGGCTTTCCAAGCGCGTGTCGCCATCCAGGACTTCTGCAGAGCAGCTACCTGGTTGTCGGCACCGACCTTCGCATCCCACTCTGCCTTGACTCAGCAAGCTCAGGATGATGCTGGCTTCAATAAAGCGGTGCTTCAAGTGTCACGTCCATGAACTCCTGCCCACCACTGGATGCACTGCTGGTGGGTCACCTAAATTAGGAATGGACATGAGCAAGCACTCGAAGAAAGAACGGTCACTTACCTCGTAACTGTTCTTCAAGATGTGTTGCTCATGTCCACTTCACACCCACCCTCCTTCCCCTTTGTTGGAGCTCCAGCAAGAAGGAACTGAGAGGGAGGGGAAACTGGCAGCACATATATGTGGGAGCATGTGCGTGCCGCTGCAGGGGGCACTAGAGCCAGCTTGTATGGGTCCCACTACGGGAAAAAGTTTTCTGACACCAGTGCATGTGGTGCGCACACACACCTAAATTGGGACTGGACATGAGCAACACATCTTGAAGAACAACAGTTACGAGGTAAGTAACCATTCTTTCACAGTGGCACAGCTTCAGTTGGAGAGATTGAGGGACCCTGTCGGAATACCCCAGTGAACAGGCCACTCACCTGAGAAGTGACAAATCTCTGTTCAAATCCCTTTTTACTCTCAGGTAGATGAGGGGCTTGAACTGAGGGTCTCCCACATTTCAGGTGAGTACCTGAGTACTGAGAGATGACACCTCCTGAGAGGTGATCCACCTCCTCTCCCTGCCATTTTGTGTAAATTTGCTCATAGGGGCCCAATCCGTTAGGCAAGCTCTGTGCTCACCTCAGCGGGTCGTGCTGAAGGGTGAACTGTCAGGCTGGAAGGAGGTTA
>ML675629.1:33843421-33873631 GCA_007922155.1 Mesoclemmys tuberculata | reverse complement strand
ATTGGTCCCTTCTGACCTATGAGTCTATGAGTCTATGAGTCTATTGCACTATTGCATCCCAATTAAAGCACTTCAAATATTGGGAGGTATGCATCTAAGTCTGTTTCTGAAGGTAGCCCTAGGTGTTTTCCTCTGCACTGACTGGTAAGAAGTCTCAAGTCTCACTTGTGTGCCTGTTTCCTTTCTCTTGAGTGCACAGGGAAAAACCTGGGCAGGGTATGGGCTCGGATGAAACACATCCGCGTTTACCACAGCTTAATCTTCAGCATGCTAATGGCGTGCTTCGCGACCGGTTCCTTCCTCTCTTTGGCCTCAGTGTTGCCTCAAGAACAACGTGTAGGCCATACAGCAGGGCACTTGTTAAGCAGATGCCTTCCCCAACACCCCTTGTTCTACTTATCACATTTTGCTGTGTGCTTTGACAGTAAGTGCAACACTCCACACCTGCAACGTGCAGGGTCAAGGCCGTTGTTTAGTGAGGCAGAAGTTCTGTGCCAATCAGTGAATTGTGCCGAGTAAGCACAGTCATTCAGATCAGTAGAGTACCTGAGTCCATTTTTTTAATCTCAAAACTGAGGTGTGACATTTACTGTTAAAGGAAACTTTATTTTTCGTACTTATTACATTTTACCATAACTTACTCGTGCTGTTTGTGTTTGAGGATAAACATACATTTAAGAAGATTCATTTGCCCATTTCTACCCATTTATACTTTGCCTTTTTTCATGGGGGTTGCACAACCCCCCTCAGGTCACTGTTGAGCAGTTCAAGGTGCACAACATCTGTAGAAGGACAGAATACAATTTTATGCTGCCTGCATGACAGAACTGAACAGCTTGCCTCTCATTTAAATTGTGCAAATGTCTGACTCCTGAGCAATGTAAGTGGCAGGAGAATGCAGCCCTTAGTATCAGTGAAAAGAAATTGGATTCAGGTTTCTTTATCTTTTGCAGATGTTCAACATTATTGTTGTAAGGTAGTAGTTAAGTTTAAGAAAGGTATCTTTTTTGGAATAGAAACATGAAATAATAATTTCCTCCAATGTCATCTCATCAGGTTAAGTCGTGGAGTGGATGATATCTTGAGCTGAAATGATGCTAATGATACTGAGAGTGAATATATTTGTGGGTAAATGAGTTCACATTTTTTTCTCTATGGGGGGGAAGGGATAGAGGGAGTAGAAAAGGAAATAAAGGCACATGCAGATAATACGGTGAACATAAATATTATGGGCTTCCAAAAGGTTTTTAAATAGAAAACATAGGTTGAATATCAGTAAAAATATGTAATGGTGAGATCTATTAGACTGTGAAATAATTTTCCAGTGAAGTAGTGGAAACTCTGTTCTTTAAGTCATTAAAAACTGGACAAAACATGAAACACAGGGATTTCTTAGTTTGTTGTACTGAAGCCAGCATATGGGATGAAGGTATCCAAAGATAATTGCTGTAATAATCTTTGAGAAAAATCATTTGGTGACTTCCTAGAACATCTAGCAGAGCTTTCATCACACCTAGTAGTGGAGTCCCGATGATTCATAGCTCTGGAGACTTTGGCATACATGTAAAATACACTCAATATAGTAGCCCAAGTCTTTTTGTCATAATCATGGGCTTCTCACCAAACAGTTGGACACACCCCACTTGAGGTTAGATCATTTTAGTGTGGAAAACTCTCCTGAAGAAAGCCCAGGTTCCTTAAGATAGAAATGAAAGTGCTCCATCTTTACCATTTCAGTGATCCAATCAGCTAATTAGCTCTGGGTCCCAGAAGGCTCTAATGGGAAACACTCATTCACAAGACCAATGCATTGACAACCACTGTAAAGCAGTCCCATATGCTCACCCATCCTTTTCAACATTTATATAAGACTAGTTGGAGACTTTGAGATACCATGGAATCTACTGCAACCTATGCAGAATGCCAAACAACTATCCAGCCTCTGCCATCACAAAGCACTCCACTACTTGGAATAAATAAGCAAGGACTATATGTTACTCCATAAAAGGCATAAGAGCAACTGGCTCAAACTCAATTCAGGAGCAACCTTCTCAGATTTAATCCAGGCAAAATGGGTGTCGGGTTGTTTGGAAGGGGAGAGTGTTTGTGACTTTCCGCATAAATCTAACCTCACTGTAGATCCAGGGTATCATGGATTGTCAGTGTTATGAAGAATTGCGGCCATGCTACAGTCTTTGCTACTTCTGGACACACAGATTGTTACAGCAACAACAAATCCATTCTTCCATTTTAAATGAGCCAAGTGACTGTAACCTTTCCTCTCAGGCCCGGTCTACACTTACCTTCCGGATTTGGCGGCAGTCGACGGGAGATACGCAAGTGACGTAAATCACTCGCATATCTCCCATCGACTTCGCGGCTGTGCTCTTCTGCATGCCATCCACACTGCATTCCCTTCGACGCAGCGCTACGCCACTTACCGGGGTGGTTTTCCTGCATTGCTTGCTGGATCAACTGAGTGGGTCTACACTCGATCCAGAGCAATCAATCTGACAGCGGCGAATTTGCTGCCATCAGTGCAGAGCCAGTCTCAGATAAGGATTTTATTGTAATCCCTACATCACAGGGTATTGCAAGACATTCCTTCCAGAGCTGAGTATAAACACCAGGCAGATGGTGAAGATGGTTTAGCACATTGGTCCACCACTTAAGCAACAAAAGCCAACAGTCATATCATGCCAATACCTCTTCCTGATCACATGATCTTCATTAGTTCCCAGTCCAAACCCTGTTCCTAATCTAAAAGGACCTTAGCTCAGAGGCACTGCAGGGAGAACATTTTCTGTAGAATGACCGTAGTTGCAGAAGTCTTTTTAATCAGAGATCAGACAAAGCCCAAGCCTCCTGGTGTTCAGACTTAAATATGAGAAATACCTTTTCAATAAAACTTTTCCCAATAAATATTTCCCTTGAAAAATTTAAAAAAGACTCTGAAACCATCTGGCAACAAGGAGATCAGGAAACTTCTTTGACTTTTGTGTATGCATGCGCATGTGCCTGCACACATTTTGCTCAGATACTGAGCTGACAGGCACCTTAGAAATAACTAAAAATAGATATATGGATTTGATGTGTGATTTCACACCATAAAATCATCACCTTCTTGGCAGACTAGCAGAGAGGTCACAGAATGGATGGGCAAATCTTTTCTCAACTCTTAGAACTGGCACCCACAGGTGAAGGGTAAAACAATTTGTTGGATCTTTGTGAGTACAGCTTACACTGCGCCCCCTGTACCTTTTGTCAGTACAGGAGTCCTATCTCAAAGGCTGTCAATAAGGGACACTTCATGAAAACTAGAGTCTCTAAAAACTATAAAATGATTTTTAAAGAAAAGAAAAAGAAAAAACCTCTAAAAACCCAAATTTCCTGCTGTGAATGGAATAATTTCTTTTCATACACTAAACCATTAAAAATTAAGCTTCTTTCTTTAGCACCATGGTAAGGGAAATGCACTTTATTTGGAGAATGCAAATGCCTCAGGCTGTATTATTTCTCTTTCACCAGCTCTCAGCAAGTGGCCATTTAGTCTTAATTGCTCCTCACAGTGTAGTCCAATTAAGAATGGTATCAGCAGGGCAAGGACTATTTGTTAATCTGTTAAAGGTATGAGAGACAGTTCTTGTTTTGCCTGAGGTTTCTATTCACATGTTTGGGTAAAAATCTAACCAGCCAGAACTCATCTGCCAGCCATACATGAGTACTAGCAAGCGATCAGTTATAAGCAAGATAAATGTGCAAATGTAATTGAGTGGAACAAAAACTTTACAAAACATTTATTTATATTAGGAAAGATACAGTTATTGCTGGCCCTAAAGCATCAAATTAAAAAGCCAAAGTTTTGATAGTTGACTAGAGAGGTGTTTTTCTTCATGCTTTGGATGTAGTTGACTAGGGGAGAGACACCAGAACACAGCCAGCCAGGCTGGGATATGGTGTAGACAAAGAAGAAAAAGCTTTTCAGTGCTAGAATATTTTGCCTAGTAAAGAAATGTCAGCTGAGTCACCATGTCAATGTGAACAATCTACTCTTTGTATTTAGCACTAGCATTCTGAACACTATCTGCATGTGAGGCAGCATAATTCCCATTACTACTGAGGACTTTGTGCCCGATCCTTTGCTGGTGTAAGGCAGCATAACTCTATTGAAATACATCTATTTTATGTATTTCTAGAAGGTTGTCAAGAGGGCCCAGGGCATTCTAGGGGGCATTTTTCTCTGAGAGTTTCCAAAGATCCAAACTAATAAATGGTGCTATGCTGATTTACGTCAGCTGAAGATTGGGCCCTTTTGGTGGAATGCTGTGTGTGAACACGAGGTAACATCTCTGGCAATGCATGCATAAAAAGACTAGGTGCTTCTGTTCTGATGCCTGAGGTAATAACAAAAGACTCTCTGTCTTTATTTTCATGAAGTACCTCAGTCCCTTGGTGCACTCCTCATTTAAAGATTCATCTTCTTTCTGAAGGCATCATACTTCTTCTGCTGCCCTTCCTAAAGATGCTTTAGGATATTAATTTCACTACATGGGCCTTATTTTACCTATTGATCTTCTCTAAAGATGAATTTCTCAAATCCCACAATCAGCCGGAGTACTTGAGATTTATGTGGCTGCCCTGTGACATGGTTGAAGGGAACAAAACCGTCCCACATGTCATAGGTCAAGTCATGTGGCTACTTTACATTCTCTTTACTGAAGTTCCTCTGCCATGCGCTGAAATAGTGGCTGTTGCATCTCTCCACCTTCCAAGAGAGGGTGAATGCAGATTCAGTGACCTCCCTCTGAGGACCAGCACTAGTTCAGAGCCCTCCATGCCCACAGAAGGATGTGGTGGACAAGTTTTTCCCCTAAAAGAGTATTTCATAGACATCTGTCACTGTATTTGGGAAAATTAGGACTCATACAAAATAACACATTCTTTCATTTTTAATAAATATGTATAAGCTACAGCATTTTCCAGTGTGGTGATGGTTTTGGTTATACATCTCTTTTTGCAGGGAGGTGTAAATCGCTGAAGACATTGGGTGAAATCCTGAACCCACTGAAGTGAATGGAATTTTAGTTATTGAGTTTAGTGGGGCCAGGATTTCATGCTGAGTCTTCAATGGAGCTAAGCTAATTTACACCAGCTGAGATTCAGTTGCTAATGTTCTGTCTACCCACTCTGTTGTCTGGCATATGAGAAATGTTGTGTCCTTTGCCATTTACAGATCCAAACCAACATTTTTATTTAGATTAGATCTTCCGTTTAGCTCTTTGTCCTATTATTGTTTCTATACGACCATAATGGAACTCTCAGAAGTGCTGACATAAGAATATCTATACAGAATAAAGTGACTGATTGGTTGTAACAGTTAAACACTGTTTTTATTTCTTTTACAAAGAAAGAATGAAAAATGTATTGTACTACATACAAAAGTTAATGAATTTAAAGTGGAACAGTCTTCAGTTAAAATGCATGTAATATGATGGCATTAGTTTGCTGTTGAATTATAATCTCACAGTTCTTTTACTGGGCAAAGGAACTATATGTTGCATGGTGCACTTTAATCTCGGGACTTTAACTTGCATATTCTGCCTGTTTGAAACTCTTTCTGACTTCAGTGTGTGTTTTGGTTGTGTAGGGAATACAGGTTGAGGTTTTTTCAAAGAGTATAGGGCAGTGGTTCCCAACCTGTGGTCCATTGTCCCCTGGCGGTCCGCAAGGCTACTACAGGGGGTCTGCGGAAAAAAAAAGTAATAACATCCTCACCAAGGAAATGTACAATTTAAAATAAAACTGGTAGCATGTGTAGTTCGTTAAATGTTTGGAGGTTGAAAAGGGGTTCGCATGCTTAAAAAGGTTGGGAACCACTGGGTTAGAGTATTCAGACACACCACTTCTACTACAGATAATGGACCAAAATCCTATCTCTTTGCCACTAGGTGGTACCCACATAAAACATTATGTTTCTCTGGTTATTGCATATGCCCTGTAGAACACTGTATTGCAATTTGCTACAGTTATAGAAAGGATTCAGTCTGAATGTGCCCCCCCCCCCGAACATTCTGTGTTTATGATAAAGACTGATTTTTCCATGGTAAGAAAAGTTTGTCTTTTGGATAAGTGAATGGGGAGTAAATTATTCTAGTTGTTTAAACAACCAAGGGTTTTCTTGATTTTGCTGTCTGAGAATTGGAGATGTCCAGCGCCTCAGAGGATTAGGCCCTCAGTAACTAAGATAATGAAAGCCACGATCCACCAAGGTACTTAAGAACATGCCTAACTTTAAGTATGTGAATAGCTCCATTGACTTCAATCAAAGACTAATGGGCTAAAGTTCAGCATGTGCTAAAGAACTTTGGTGAATCGGGGTCATAGGGCTTATTCCTGCTATTGGGCTCAGAATGCCCGGTCCTGCAGTCCTAATGCAAGTAAAACGTTCACTGAATTCAGTATGAGTGGTTTCCTTTATGGGGAAGAGGGAGGAGGACAGCAGAACTGGGCCCACAGAACAGGTTAGATTTTATAGTTTTTCTATCTCCCACCGTATTTCTACTACAGACTGACGGTTTAATCCATTCACTGAGGAAGCATGTAATCTGATAAGTCAGATGTCAGGAATAATTATTTAAAAAGTGAATCTGTCCCAGCAGAATAAATGCAGCTACTGAAAATGTAAAAATATATTCCCGAATCACTAACCAGTGAGCTGTACATCAAGTTGTTGTGTTAGAGGATGTAGAGTTAGACTAGATCACACACATACTCTCATCTTTTGGTACACTGCATGAGTCTGTCATTGTGACGGGGTGCTCTACTCACTGCAAGTATGGCTCCTTCTCCTATCCATTCTGGGGAATAGCTCATCAGGTCAACAGCTCTCCCCACAGTTGCAAGCTGCCTCTCTACCTCTGTCTCTTTGTGTGCACCCCTCTTTTGCTCCAGGACCTGCTGTAGCCTCTTCATTATTCAGTCCTTCTGCTAGGTCACTATCATGGTTTCCCTTTCAGGAGAGGGGGTGGGTGGGAGGGTGGAAAGTCTCTTCTCCCAAACAGGCTCAGGTGGAGTTCAACCACCTCACAGCCTCACTCTGCACATCACCTTGGGGTCCTTGTGATGCACAGTTTATCTTTGGCCTCCTTTTATCAGGGAGGACCATCATGCCCACATTCTCCACCACTTGTGAAGGGTGCTCTACTCACTACTGGATGGCAACACCCTTCCAATAGTTAAACCTCATCAGTTTCTCCTCAGAGAACCTTCTATTGCTCCAGGAATTGCAGCATCCTCTTCATGACTTAGCCCTCCAGCCAGGTCACTTATGTGGTTTCCCCTTCTGGGTGGAAATGTATCAAGGTAACTGCTCTCCAGCAGTCTTATGCTTCACTGCTTCATAGTGCCACTGACACAGTGGCTGGCAGGGGAACCCTGACCCACCCTCTACTCTGGGTTCCGGTTCCGGGACCCTCTACACAGCAACCAAGGTCCATTCCCTGCACCTTACAACCTTTCCTTGAGCCACTTCCATGCCTCCTGCCAGTCTAGCACTTCTGGGTTTGCCAGTCTCTTCACTCCCTCCTCTTAGAGTGTAATTTTAGGCAACTCTTCCCTACAGTCCCTCAAACACTCCTGTCTTCTTCCAGGGAATGAATACAGCCTTCCACTTGCCACCCCCACAGCTTCCAATTTCCTGTCTTTTGTAGAAGCTCCACCTGTCCCTCACAAGTGAGCTTCTCTCTAATTATCTGCCTCCAGACTAAAGCTCCCCTGTTTGCAGCCTAATAGCTGATTGAGCCCACCTGGCCTAATTTAGCTCTTGTAGAGCAAGAGTGGGGAGCACAGCCCATCACAGTCATTTAAAAAACAGGTTTTTTTTCTGGCCTGAGAGGAAATTACATTTGCTATAACCTCTCAACATTTACTTTATGATTGTCTCTTTGTCATTGGCTTCAAGTTATCAAGTTTATGATTCTGTTTGGGACTGCATTGGGAAACTCATCCCTGCTGTCCCACATACAGACTGTAGAACTGGGGAGAGCTGCACATCTTTCAAAAGAGAGGACAACAAACTACATTTGAGAAAAAAACACCTGGGTATCCAGAGGCCTTTTTAAAAATGAAAATGTTACTGAAATAATTGCTATGAAGTCACTTAATTGGCAGCAATATGTTCTTCAGGGACAAGCATCCATCCCTACAGAGAAAGACTGCATGATTTGAGGGTTAGAATGGGATGCAGGAGCATTGGTTAAAGTAGGTCAAATAAGAGGGGGAATTCATCAGTGCTGGTGACTGTCATCACAGGTCTTGATGCGGATGTGTCTGTGTATTTGCTGATGCCATATAGCCTCGCCTTGTGGTAATGGGACATAGCCAGGGGAAGAGAACTGGGAAAAAGAAGAAAAGTATCTGAAATGAGTTCCTTCCTTGAGTAGGCCCATGGCCAGTCCAAAAAAGTGTGAGTGTACACATGGCGCAGAGCTATGTGGGGAAACATTCCTGATGATCCCCATCCTAATTCTATGAGATGAAGACTTCGACCAGAGTGGATGATATGTAAAAAACAAAAAAATGCAGGGATTCTTTATGAATTGCCTAGATGGCCCTCATATCTCTGGACATTAGTCTTTTTTTCCCCCTTGTTGCCCATTTCCAATATCTCTGTAAGGTACTTATATGGCTTCCAGTACCAATGTATCTGAGTACCTCACAATCATTAATGTGTTGATCCTCACAACAGCCCTGTGAAGCAGGGAATTATTATCATCCCTATTTTACAGATGGGGAACTGAGGCACAGAGAAGCTAAATGACTTGTCCAAAGTCACATACAGAGTCTATGGCCAAGCAGGGAATTAAACTCTGGTCTCCAAAGTCCCAGGCTAGCCCCTGGAGCTTCTTTTCTTTCACTGTATGTGTAACTGTATGCTTGCTTTCTACCAGTTGTATGGTTGAGATTCTAAACCATGTCTTCTCAGAATACTGTACTCTTTGTTTGTAAAATTGGATGATAATGAAAAGCATAAGAATTCTGAACCTGAATTTTATATTAGATCTCTATATATTGCATTTGCAAAATGCACAGGTATAATACAATGCAATGAGTTACGGTCTTCTCCATTGTTAATAAGGTCTTAATTGTTGTGCTAAAATTTGTCTGACGCAGTGGTAAAATATAATTTATATATAGAAATGCAGTATGATGGCAGTTAATT
Source organism: Mesoclemmys tuberculata (assembly GCA_007922155.1). Lineage (NCBI taxonomy): Eukaryota > Metazoa > Chordata > Testudines > Chelidae > Mesoclemmys > Mesoclemmys tuberculata. Next base: position 33,864,411 of record ML675629.1, on the reverse strand, counting down.
CAATATCATACCAAATCATCATAATCTATTAAGCCCTAGACATTCACAGGGAACTGACTTCAATCCTTTGGTGGTTGAAAATAGCTTCAGTGGGATTAATGTTAATTGTTTTTGCTAATATTTTATTTGAAATGTCCTGCTCAGCAAAGGTAATGTGGCATTTTGCTCACCAGGGACAATAAGCCAAATTCACTGCTGAAATAGGCAGGTGAAACCTCATTGATTTAATTACAGCTGCACTTGTTTACATCAGCAGTGAATTGGTATCTTGCCCTTTTAAGAAAAGGGAAAAATCTAAGGGTTGGAGCTCAGAAATCTGAAGGTGGACCACAGAGTACAAGGGAAAGAATGATAAAAGTTGAGATGCACAAGACTGAGGTAACATGTTTAGATGCTGTGGTGATAGGTAGATCAACCTAAGCTGTTTTTTGTTCTCTCCAGGATGAGTTCTAGTTTTAAATCTTGCTGTGTAAACCGTGTGAAATTAATCAGGATGGTTAACTTCTTAAAAGAAATAATCAAGTAATAGTTTATAGCACCAAGGGAAAACTGTGAAAAGGAGAGAGAATGATATTTCTGACAGACTACTGACCCAGAGCTGAGAGAGGCTGTTGTGTTTGGAACTGCACTCTAGTCCTGGAAGCCTGCTGAAAGGGCAGAGTAGACAATAGAAAACTGGAATGGTCAGGTAATGAAAAGTCTAGTTACTCCTCTTCCTGAAGCCAAAGAGCTTGACCCTGTAAGGAGCTAAGCATTCTTGTGGAGTGCTGACAACAGGAAGTCCTAGTGACTTCAGCAGGAGTTCATGGGGGTCATTATCTTGCATGATGGAGGTCTAAAGTTCCTTTGGCTTTAATAGAAATTTTCCTTGTGGCATGCCTGCAGGATTGGGCCTCTCATGGGTAAATTTGCTTTGTATTGTTTTATTTGATTTTACAGAGTGTAGCTGCTTGAGAGAATCCTAATACACAACTGCATGTTCTGAATCTGAAAGAACACTGTACATTTGTAGAGTAAGATTGTATATATTTGTAGCGCAAGCTCCAACTAAAAATGTTATCCTTATGTAATAGTAATTACCCATCGTTACAAACACATTTTTAAACCTAAACATTGTCAGACTAAGAAAGAAAGACACTGTGTGAACCTTTGTGAAAGTGGCCATGCAAATTAATTTTCCCATGCTATATTAACAGTTAGAATATGTTGCGTTCCCCTAAACAATACACAGACATATAACAACTACAGCCGTTCATCTCCAGGAGTTAGTATTTGCCTCTTTAAATGCATGGATAAATGACCTCTAAAAATTCTCTTCAGAGACCAAGGTCAGAAGTGCATTTTGAAAAGTGCAGGAAGCATATATTTTCATAGAAGCCTGAAATAGTAACTTTATAACATGTAAGAGGCATTGTCTGCTCATGTTATATTGATAATGGATTATGTGCCCTGATTTACAATTGTGAGCACTATTACTTCAGTATTATCATCCTATATGTGCATCCCATTTTTATAAATGTTAAGAAATAAATATCAATAAGTTACCATATGATACTACACTAATACAAACTGAAACTGCTAGTGCAATAAGTCCTTTTCATCACTGATTTAATAATCAGTCCTTAATAATGATTGTCTTGATTTGACTCTCATAGGAGCAGATGTGGCTTTAGCCACATCAGGTACTATAGAATTTATTTTACTGAAAGAAGGAAAAATATTGATTAGCCTAATACCAGAGCTTTAGTTTTCCATCTCTGATTGGAGACTGCATGAAAATTAGGTCCTTTAGACCTTCTAGAACAGAGTCATTCAATCTATCCATGCCAAGATTTGGTAAATAAAAGCAAGCAGATTTGTAGAAGATCAGCAGCAATCAAAATTAGATCCTAAACCTGCCACAATGTTTTCCGCAAGTATCTAATGTAATAACTGTAGGGCTTTTGGCTAAATACTCTTTGGTTTGGTTTTGTTTGTTGGTTTTTGGCATACTCACAGACACATTTAAATAAATTAAGGCTTATTTCTAGGCCTGACTCTCTGAGGTACTTCTATTGATGCAAATGACTATTGAAAGTGCTTTCCAGTGCACAGGAATCTATGAGCAGTTCAGTTTTGTGTTTATATAAGCTTTTATAATTGAAGTGCTTAAAATTTTGAACATGGACAGCAGATGCATTTGGCCATTATATATATTCTAGGTGACTGCAAGACCTTTAATTTAATATGTATGTGTCTTACTTCAGTACTTAAATACAAGTCTATATATATATTCCTCCTAAATAGAAATGAGAATATCACTTTTAATGCACTTTATGCCCATATCGCACATTTCTGTGGCAAAATCTATATCAAGGAATCTTGAGGGCAGGAGAACTCAGTAAGGTTCTTGTGATGGGGTTTCCTCTGAATTCTTCTACTGACTGAGATTGGCTTTGACTTCCATGAAAGTAACAAAGTGTTTGGCCTCAAGCCTACTGGATCTTCAGAAGAAAGATCAGTGTGGATCTCATGGGATTCACTGGAGGCCAAGACCATCCACAGGGAGACCCTGTGTAGCCTCTTGTGCCCTTGGCTTTTTCCTCTGCTCCTTCTCAGCGTGAATCCAGTGGAGATAACCTAACTGATCCTCTCCTCTGAGCAATGGCCATTTTATAGGGGTGTGATTTGGACTTGTGGTGAGTGGTCAAAGACAATGACAGTTTGAGTTAAGGAGAGCCAAAGTTACTGTTGTGTTCCAAGTCTGCTGCCATCCCAAAGGGGGCAAAATTAAGGTCATGTGGTTGTACTGTATGGAAAACAGCTCCTTAAGTGTGCATTCTCTAGTTTTTGTAAATTTGACAATTGTTAAGCTCAATTTAGGGTGGACACACAGGGAGCATTTCTGGGTTTCCTACTATTTGAGTTTGCAGTTTTGAAGTGCTAGGTCCTGGATGGGCGCACAGAGCAGAAGGCCCTATTGTGCAGTAGAAACCTTAACTTCATCTTAACAAAATTTCTGTAAATGAATAATAGCAATACATTTTATTTCAGGGGTTCTGTTTTCATTGACGTTCTCAGAGAGTCCCCTAGTGCCCAGAACAGTTAAAACTCCATTAAAGATCCTTTACAGAGTTCACTAAAATAAATGCCCCTATCAGATGGCTATGAGAAACATCAACAAGAGCTTTCTGTGATATATCAGAAATGTCCTTCTCTCACATCTCCCCTTCCATTTTTTATCCCCATTCCCACTGGTGCTTCAGTTCAGTTTAGATAATGTAAACAATTTAATTTATAAACTGGCTTCTTGGATTGTCTGAACATTCCTTTTATACCTGTCCTGCCATTGCACCAGAATATATTTTGGAAATCCTGAAGTAGCCATGTTAAATTAAAAATAAGGGAGAATGATTGCTTTTAGTACCAATAAATCCTTTCGCATCTTTTGGGTGTATCACTCAGTCACTTGTACACATAAGAAGCCTGAACAGTGTTCTACTAGTGGACTCCATTGCCTTGAGTTGCGTTATTCCTGATTTACACCAATATAGCATAGAATCATAAAGTTAGAAGGGACTGCAAGGGCCATCTAGTCTAATCTCCTGCCAAGATGCAGGACTTCTTGTAGCTAAACCATCCAAGATAGATGGCTATCCAGCCTCCTTTTAAAAACCTCCAGTGAAGAAGCTTCCACAATCTTCTAAGGCAATCTGTTCCATTGTCCTACTGTTTTTACAGTTAGGAAGTTTTTCCTGAGATTTAATCTAAACCTGCCATGCTGTATTTTGAATCCATTGACTGTTGTTCTGCCCTTTGCGGCAAAAGAGAATAACTTTTCTTTATCTTTTTCGTGGCAGCCTTTCAAGTATCTGAAGACTACTATCATATCCCCCCTTAATCTCCTCTGTTCCAAACTAAACATACCCAGTTTCTTTAGCCTTTGCTCTTATGGCTTGCATTCTGTCCCTTTGACCATCTTTGTTCCTTGCCTCTGGATCCTTTCCATTTTCTTTATATCCCTTCTATACATTGGTGACCAAAATTGTACACAGTAATCCAGCTGAGGTCTAACCAGCACTGAATAGAGCAGTACTTTCACCTTCCATGATATGCCTCTGATAATGCAACCTATAATTTAATGTACTTTTTTTTTTTTTTTTTTTTTTTGCAACAGCATCACATGGACTCATGGTGAGGCTGTGATCCACCACAACTCCCAGCTCCTTCTCAGCAGTGCTGCTGCCAAGCCAGTTTCCCCCCATTCTGTATTGGTGCATTTGGTTTTTCTTTCCTAAGTGTAGCACTTTACATTTGTATTTGTTGAATTTCATTTTGTTGTCTAAAGCCCAGTTCTCCAATTTATCAAGATTCCTCTGAATTTTAGCTCTAACCTCCAAAATATTGGCAGTCCCCCCTAGCTTTGTGTCATCTGCAGCTTTGATCAGTGTGCTCTGTATTCCTATAACCAGGTCATTAATAAAGATGTCAAACAACACCGGGCTCAGAACAGATCCCTTTGGAATCCCACTCCAGATCTCCCTCCAATCCGACATCATTCCGTTAATAGTTACTTTGTTTGCGGTTGTTTAACCAATTATGTATTCACTTAATAGTACTGTAGTTCTGTTGAGCCTGCATTCCTCCAGTTTACTTATCAGTGTGTTATGTGGGACTATGTCAAAAGCCTTACATACTTCCCAGTTAAACAAAATTTGTCCCTAATATATGAGAGTCATGAGTTCAAATTCAGTGGTCAAATGCTATCTATAATTAAGGTATCTGATCATTTCTAGGTGGAGTGTTTGCTTTTATGTAGAATGTGTAAGATGTATGAAGTTTAAGCCTAAATTCAGTTGAGAAATGCATAATGTATCTCAAATACACTGATACTTTGCGTTTCTAGGACTAGCTATGCACCATATCTCCGATTAGGATCTGGCCAATAGCATATGCTCCCTGTATAGCACAGCAGAAAATAATTCATTTACAGATTTCGTCAGTTCATAAGAGTTTCAGTGCTCTTCCAGTCTATACAATATCCATGTATCCTGTAAATCAGGGAATGACATTTTTGATTGGGGAAAATAGTTGTATCGCACTGCCACATTATGCTATGCACTTGACTGAAAGGGATCTGTATCGCAGCAATGCTCAGAGTATTCTGAAAGTGTAAACTGTGATCACACCACAAAAATTAATGTACATTCTAAAATAATACATTGCCCCTAATTGTATGTCTCACTGTCAGGCATTCACAGAGGTCATCATGATATATGAATGGCAACACAACCAAGACTAAATGGCAAGCTATTCAATTAGGAGTGTTTTATTAAAAAAACAAACAAACAAAAAAACCCTCCTTTCCACTCAGAAATAGCTTCTAAATCCAATTATTTTGTACAATATGCCTCTGCCCCCCCCAGCTATATTACAGAATACACTAAAAGGGGGTTCTCTGCATATATGGATTTTATCTTAATGAATTACCTAATCTTTCAAAAATGTGTTTTTAAATACATAACTTTTGTGCGCAGTACCTTAATTAACAGCAGAAATGACCATGGATTGGAAACCAAGCCATTTACTAACTCCTGAAATTACATTCATAGCCCATCAAGTTGGCATTAGCACTTCAGAACTAAAGGACTTCTTTAATTCCCAGGCCATGTACAGTACACTATGTAGGGTCCAGTCATGTGGAAGTTCAAGTCATGCAGGGGGGTGCTGTTTATGCAAGAAACATCCTCTCTCCCTTGGAAGGGGCATTCAGTCATCTCCATTATACAGCATCTTTCCTCCCTCTTGTCACAACACTTCAAAGGGCCAGAGAGATCTCTCTTAGTGGGGAGAAGATGGGCAGGGGAGGAATGAAGCAAAGATGAGGAAACATTCTCCTCACAACCCTACAGTCCTATTGCTATAATGGCTCATGGGTTGATCCACTCCATGCAGTGAAACGTCATTTAAAGGTAAAGAATATGGTTACAGTACCACAACAAATACCAACCACAAGCATTCAAAAAACTATGAGTCAAGCCTCCAAATCATGAGATTGGATTAAAAATCATGAGGAGGTTTTAGGTTTTTTATGATAAATTTGGGTCCCATTTGTCATCTTGCTTCCAAGTCTTTAGGGTACATGAGTCACATTTTCAAGGTTTTCTCCATAACCATGAAGGCTAGAAACTTACTTTTTCTTCAGACAAAAGCTGAGATTCTTACTGAACCATGAGTTCTGGAGCTACAGCTTTGAGGAAAAAATGGAGACATCATGAGACTTGTAATAAAATCATGAGAGTTGGCAACATTGCTTAAGAAGTAGTAAGGACAGCATCTAGGCCCACTCTTTTGTCCATGCAGGAAGAAGCAAACCTTAACTCTGTGCCCATGGGAATGTCAACAGCTTGTACCAGTCTCTGGACAGTGGAGAATATTTTTGCCTGAAGAAAGTAATTTTAGAAAATCTTTGTTACCTTCTGTATTGTATTGTTAGCCTCTGTAACTGGAAACAAGGAGTAGCAGATCACTCTGTCCAGTGCTCTAACTCCTAATCCGTGGTCATTACTGCTAGTATCAATGCTGCTCCATAGGCCACATTGAGGGTAAGGTTGGACTCTGTGCTCCTTAGCTGTCAGCCCCCCTTCTCCTTCTCACTCCTCCATGCCCTCCTTAAGGTTTGGAGGGGGAAAGGAGAGGGGAGCTGCTAGCTGTTATGTACCCTTCCCATAATAATTGATGCTAAGAATTCTTTCCACTCCATTCATTTTCAAAGAATGACCAAATCTAAAACTTTTATTAGTTTAATTGTATTTTAGTGGGGCATAAGGCCACAGTGGGGTTTGAAGGGTAGGAGAGCAAAAAGCCCTTATATTTCTCTCTAGAATGGCCTGATCTTGTGACATGCCAAGCATCTCTGGCAAGTTGTTGAGCACCCTCAACTCCCATTAGATCAGAGCCTGCAAACCTCTACTCTCGGGAGGAGTCTGATTAAAGTCAGTTGAAGGATTGGACCCATTTGTATCAGTGGCAATTGAAGGTATGCAGCACTTTACAGGAGCCAGCCATCATAGTTAGAGCACTGTAAATACTACATCACTGTTAGGCATTCTGAATAGTGACTGAACACCTATACAAGCTATATCTTCTAAGAGGCTCCTCTGGGAGTGCAGTCTAAATGGAAGCTCTAATAACCACATTCATCCTACTATGAGAGAAGCTGTCACAGTGGTGTTTATCTGTTTATTGTCACTTAAAGGTGGAAGTCCTACCTAGCAAAATGAGATTTGCAGAGGCACTATTATTTCTTTATTTATGATATTTATTGGAATCAGAACCCATCCCATTTTGCACTCTAGCTTTAAATTGGTTCATAAGCCTTGATTTATTTATCCAGGAATAACCCTCAGTTCTTCATTCTTGTATTTGTTTGGTGGTGCATATGACACAACACATGGTTTTTCTGAAGATTAAAAAGAGATCCTTTTCACTCTTATTAACAGCCTACCAGTCATCTGTTGGTGTGACTAATTCCCTGAGCATTGCAATTTACATACATTTTAATTGTTTAGAGGCTTAGCTATTAATCTTTCCTACAATTTTTTTTCATATTCCAAACCCAAGACTACCATGGTCAGCAATGGAGTTTTGAGGATACACATTTTATAAATTTCTTTCATCAGTTTATAACAGTAATAATATACTTAAAACTGCATTTGTAGCAACCCTGGACAGTTAAGTAGGAAAATCAGTTATTCTCCAGAGGTTAATATCTGGTTTTCCTCCAATCAAAATGCAGTTCACTATTCATTAGGTTGGCTGCTTAGATTATTTAATTTAATATTCATTATAAATTATTTAATTTGTAAAGTCTTATTGGTATTCAATATGATTGAAACAATTATTCCTGAGCCCAATCATCCAAATAACAGTACACGATTTTACTAAATCCCAAACCAGTAATTTAAACTCTGCTATCTGCTCCTGTTCATAAACTTCTCACAATGAGTTTTTTGAGGGTTATAACATCACTGAGACAGTTTTCTTGAAAAGCATCCTTGAATTCAGTAAGAGTGTTTTAGTCTATATTTAATGAGACAAAATGCCAATTACAAAGGAAAGTGTGAAATGAAATATATTGATGTAGAAACTCTATATGGACCAAGGAAGTTTGGGTTTCTTTTTTTCATCTTGCAAAATGTCCTATTTGTGGGTTTTGATTTATAATATAAAACAAAGAGATGGCTAAATTTTATCTGAACCACAAAAAGTTGGGACTGTCCAATTAAAGATTTCAGTTTATCCCCTTCTGTTTACCCATTACAGAGAAAAGATGCAGTTTTGGTTTGTTTTTTTTTTTTTACAAAATCTTGTCTCTTGGGTATGGATTTTGTAGTGGATCAAGACTGAGCTCCATTTTCTGTGAACCAGGTGAGACAGGATTGGCCCCTCTCCAGTGTTGAACTCAAATGCTTTATAGTTGATAAGTCACTTCTTTTCCTGTTTGTAGATGATCATTAGTTTCTACAACAGGAACCGAGTGCACTTCCACAATAACTTTTCCCTTAAATGCTTTTGTTTGGTTTCTTCTTATTTATTACCTGTATAACATCCTACTGCCTCTGAATTGCATACTAATATGATACAGCACATTAGAATAGTCCCAGTTTGGCTCATGGAAGAAAGAAATCAATTTTACTTGGGAGGGTTGGTCGTGCACCCCGTTTCATGGTATGCTAGTTGGTTAAACTGATTGCATCCTCTCACACTGATAGCATCCTCTCACACTGATAAACGTTCAGGGCTGATTTTGCCAATATCCACTGAGTACAGTGGTCATGGTCTTTGTTCCTTCTAATTTCCTCCCTTCCCAAAAATGTGGAATGAGCAGCTATCAGAGTACAAGTTTAATTCATCTGAGTACAGCCATGTACACAAAACCATGTCAAACATATAGTTACTGACAGAGAGTGAGTCTTAGTGATTTGATGTCATATACAATAAACAGAAGTAGGAACAAAGTGAAAGAGAGCCTGCATACATGTGTATTGGCTCCATGTAGGTAACCGTGAACCATGCAGTGATTTGTTACGAGTGACTTGCAGAAACCTAGTTCTGCCACAGAACTGAAGGGAAGGTTGGGATGGTTTCCAGGCCTCTGATGGACTTACAGCAGCAACTATAGAGAGGGTATCATCCCTACCCAGAGATGGCATATTCCTACCTTTAGAACACAGAAGATTGCTCCAAATGACAGCAGTTTTTTCAAAAACCATATGAGGGAGGTGATCCCTGACCCCTCACAAGTCTCTTCATCCCCTCCCCTGCCCAAATCTAATTATACAAATGAGACGCTTTGCTACCCTATAAATGTTCTCAGCATATTTTCCAGGGTCAAAGTAAAAATACTTCCAGTGAAGGGCACTTCATGGTTTTACTGAATTTTTTTGCCTCCTGCCTTGGATCTCAGAAAACATTTGGGTTTAAATGAGAGAGTGCACAACTAAATCCATCACTCTCATCCTCCATCTGTTGGTGAGCACATCCACTGAAAGTGAGACAGACATGCCCATGTATTCTGGTCCTGATTTGCAATAGTACTTTGAAAATACATCTATTGTCACTATCACTCTAATGTTCTTCACAAAATGATGTAGACAAATACAATGTATTGTATGATGTGCTTGGCTAAACAAGAAATTCTGTATGGCATAGAGTGTGACTAGAAAAGGCATCCATGGAGCATCTGTGTCTGAAATATCTGTTTTTTAGTCTTTCATTGCATGAAACAGATACAGCCTAGCTGGAAGCCAGTCAGGGAAATGTTAGAATATTGATCAGAGTCCATACACTCAAGGGACAGAAACTTTGGGGATAAATAACATTTCCATTAGTGTTACTTTTCTAAAGTTTGAACTCCCTGGCACAATTCCTGGCTTGTGCTATAGCCAATTTACACTGCATTACTGGCAGACTCTAGATCTAAAGCCAAGCCTTGGAGAATCACTGGAGTGTGGAGGGACAGTGATGGCAGAAAGGAGCCATTGCTTAGCTATGTCACTTCCCTTGTCTCTCTATTGATAGTGGAATAATGAAAGGCCCCTTCCCTGGTGGAAAAAGAGGTGGAAGAGCTAGCTGCATGCTTTTACTGACAGGCAGGAAGCTTTTCCACATGGCAGGCATGCAGCTTGCCAGCAAGTTGCACAACAGAACAGTCGCTCAGCCTAGCAGGACCAGCAGTCATGGTAGGAAGCACTAAGTCCATCAGTAAGTGTCTGCAAGATCAGTCCCTTAATTAGGAATGCAAGATAGGAAAAATCAGGCACAGTCCACTAATTATAATAATAGTTTAACTTACAAATAATTGTTTAAATGCACAAACTACATTTGTATGTATTAATCCTTAAATTAGAGTTTTGCTTTAGCAGGCCATATTTCCTCATCTGCCTAACCCTCACTGTTCCTAACTGTCTCAGAACTTTCTAGACCCTTCTCCTTCCAGACTCCTGACAGGATCTTTGTCCTGCTAATCTGGTTGCACTAGCAGGAAGGACTTTGTCACAGTCCCCTTCCCTCCAGCCCATACTCCCATTAAGCCTCTCTATGGTCCTGCCTTTTAAAGCTGCTGAGGTCACATTTTTATACTGTGGCCTTCCAGAAAGGCAGAGCCACAGCCATTGGGTTGGTCACTAAGGGGTGCACTTGCCACTACCATCTCTCCTCTCTGCAGCATAAGCAGCATGCAGTATTCAAAAATCATTTAAATTTCTAATCCTTCTTTGATATGATCTCTACATAATTTCCAAGCAGAATAATGTGGTACTTTCAGTCTGTTCCTTTGAGCAAAGCTATATGCAGAAAAAGAAGGGAATTGCAGAAGTGCTGCTTAACATGACTTTTACTAAGGTAGTCATAATAAGAGCTCTTTGGCTGTGCAGAAGCAGCAAAAAGGAAAAAAAAAAATGTAACACCCCTGTTCCAAAAACCATTGACTTACATGAGAAATACCATGTTCACAATTTACAAATTCTTTGAAAACATGCTCAATAATGGTTTAATTTTCATGTCTGTATTGATTAAATCTTGGTGCCAATCAAGGAATATTTTCTGATGACATCTATACCTTCTTTAAAGGTCAGGGATGGCTATGCAATTCACTGACTTACACATGTCTGTATAGCAACCAGCAAATCTTTTATGGAAGAAATTAAATTTCTCCCTGAAGCAGAGTGATTGCACAGATGACTTATTCAAATGTGTAGATAAATTACTTTGACACGTTGTGCAGGAAGAAACAGAGGAATATCAGCATTGAATAGATCTGGGTAACACAAACCTATTCACAGGTAACTAGATTACCTGATGTGACTAGTACCAGAAAGTGATATAAAAATGACTGAATGGACGTAAACCAAATGTGATCTTGCCACATTTGGTAACCACGTTACATAAGTGACCCCCAGGAATAGGAGAGAGAGGAATGAGAAGAATAGTCAAGAACAATAGCAGTGAAAAAGCCTGTTAAGTTGGATTGTGGACGTCTACTGGAGCCCCTTCTCAAGTCATCCTAGATCAAACACAAATAGGAGAATTTACATTAGGCACCCCTTTCTTGAGAGTCTTGGGTCAAAAGTTAAACTCCTAAATCTATACTAGTCGCTTAAATGAATGGCTGGGTTTCAAAAGTACTGAACACCCAGCAACTTCTGTTGACTACCATTGCAGTTATAGGCCTTCAGCATGTTACAGGCAGTACTCCGCACCATGCACGATCTATGCTACAGGCTTGTGAAGCATTTTGTTAGCCCCCACATTTCTCAAGGACCTACAATATTGAATTAAAACCACTGGCTTCAGCTGGTATTTGCATGATTTCTCTTCTACTTCAGGCTGAGTCAGGATATTTCTGCCCTTTACAGATGACAGTAGACATACCTGAAAATGAATCTGTCTCCAGGGCATCTCTCTTACAATAGGTATTTGTAGGCGTGGTGTGCATTTTTATATTTACAAGAATTCCGGTATTGTTTTTAATCAAGCATTGCCAGGCTGGATAAGACCCAAGGCCCATCTAGTCCAGTAACCTGTCTCTAAAAGTAGCCAATACCAGACGTTTCAGAGGAAGGTGTATGAACTCTGCAGCAGGCAGATGTGGGATAATATGCCTCTCCTCCTCCCACCCACTCCCCATTGTGATACCTAATAGTTAGATATTGGCTTAAGGTTTAATATCCCTTCCAAAATGCTTATTAATTATAGCAACTTTTAATAATCATGATATCTATATAAACAGCCAATCCCTTTTAAAATATTGTAAATTCTTGGCCTTCGATGCATAACTATGGATTTTAGTGCATAGGTATAGGCCTCCAAGTTTGCAAATGTGGCCTCATTGTTTTCTTAATGTACACTTCATAGCATGGGTAGGAACTGGAGAAAGGCAGAGTCTTTTATAATAGCAGCAAAGGGCATCAGAAAACTTTTAAAATCTCTGATTTTGAAAGCAGCAGATAGCAAGAAATTCATTTTAAAGCGGCTATTTAATAATAAATGCTATTCTCCTCACTCAGTAGTGTCAAGATTCACTAAATTGGTATAACCGAATGTGACGGGTGTGTAAGCGATTCCTGTTCCATTTTATTGCCAAACCCCACATCTTCAAGTGTGCCCCATGCATTCTCTTTTATTTTGTAAAGCTATTGTATGTGGTAAATCTTTGTAAACTGCTTCTCTGGCAGTGGAGACACAAAAGTCCAGTTGTTTGTTCATTGTTGTACAGATCACAGGAAGAAGGAGAAACTGCCCATCCCCTTTCTTTTCCATGTATCCTTTTATAAGGGGAAAAGAGGGGGAAGGAGATAAAGTTGAAGAAAGCCTAGTTTGGATTAATCCAATGAGTCAATGCAGTAGACCATTTGTTTGCTATTTGCCACATCCCATTTGTACATTTTCCTTTTTCTTCATTAACTGAAGATTAAAAACAAAATCCTCCAAGCATTGGTCTTGCTGTTCTAGCCATAGAATCACTGCCTTGCCTCATGTCACAAGTATCATTGTAGGTTTTTTGTTCCATTTTCTGCCAGAATACTCTATACAGTTGATACCCTTTACACAAGCTGAGTGACCAAAAGGATGTTGGCTATGCTGTTCCTGCTCAGATGCCTTGAGACCATCTTATACCTATTTATTATTATTTTATTTAATGTGCTTGGAAATTACAATGTGCGCTACCTTAAGTATAGCCAATCATGGTGGCACCACACACAAAAAGCAAACCATTTTGAAACTGACTACAATGGCCAGGAATACATACCCACCACCAAAGAAATTAGACAAATTCTTTTGGTTTAGATCTACTTTCCAAAGGCTTGGCTAAAAACAAGCCTTGGGCCATGCTTTGAAGGCTAATAAGCTTAGGCTCTGATGGGCCGCACAAGGGAGTGACTTCTAGGGTGAGTCCAGGGACTCTCCCCCAAGAACACCCTTCCAGCAGTCCTCAAGAAGCTGATCCTGCTCCCTTGTGTAATGCTGAAAGTTACACTGATGGAATGAGTGCGGAGTGACTTCCGAGAGAAATAAGAACATCCACTAAACTCGCCTTGTCCAGAGCTAAATGCAAAACCCACCTCCTCCACCTAGCTTTCCCACAATAGTGCCCTCAGTCTCACAGATCCATTTTTAAGACCCTCACCAGCACCCTTATGACTGCTTCTTGGTGCCAGAGAAAGAGACCATGGTCATCTCTTAACTCATGGGATGTGCTGAGATACTATGGTGATGAGAGTCATTTAAATGCCTGGATAGACAGAGCGAATCAGGTCCAGAGGGACAGTCAGCAGATGTAACTCAGCTGATCTCAGTTCTCATAGTGGTACATATGGAGAGAAAGTCCCAAACACTGTACATAGCTTTAGAGAGAGCTGCATCCTCTAAAAGTGGTGGGGAGCCCACTGCTATATATGGAGCATGTGTATTATGAATTGATCCACTGCACCTTTGCTCTTTGTGTAGATGAACTCGTAAAACATTATGGTTTACAGGTCCATTTTTCAAAATGGCTTAGTGAATTACTAGCCTGAATCTCAATTTCAAAAGTGAGTCCATCACTTAGGCACCTAGGCCCATTGACTTCTATTAGAGTTCAGCTACTTAGTGGTAAGTCACTTTTGGAAATGGGTTTTCAGCTCTGTAGGCTGGCGGCTACTCTGCGCCGGTCGCTGCGGCCCTTCCTGGGCCCAGCCTCCGTGGAAGGCCACTGCACCTTCCGGAACGAAGCATGGGAATTAGTCAAACGAACAGTCTATATGCCCCGGCCCGGGGCGGGGCGGGCAAGCCAGCCGTCTATATGCCCCGGCCCGGGGCGGGGCGGGCAAGCCAGCCGTCTATATGCCCCGGCCCGGGGCGGGGCGGGCAAGCCAGCCGTCTATATGCCCCGGCCCGGGGCGGGGCGGGCAAGCCAGCCGTCTCACTCCAACAGCCTGGGGTGAATGGGAATTCGCCAGGTGTCCAGGGGAGGGGGACGCAGGCCCACCCGACTCCACTGCATCCCAGCCCAGGGCCCTAACAGTGGCAGAGGTGTTGCCACTGTGCCGGCAGGGTCCCACCGCAACACGTCGACTGTGGCCAGCCTCTGGCTGCAGCCACAACATTGACTGCCCCTGGGCCACTTCCTCCCCTCCAGTCCCAGGTACCTCCTTCCTCAGGGTCCGCTGGGTACACCGCTCGGGGCAGACTTAGCAGGCCCTCTTCATTGGTGGGCGGCAGGTCAGGGAGCTCCTCAGCGAGGGGCAGCTCCTCCAGGTCACAAGGTTCCGGGGTTGCTCTGTCTTCAGGCAGCTCCTCCAGGTCGAGCCCCGCCTCTGAGGGTTCTGCAGCCGGTAGCTCATCTAGGTCCGGACCTGCTTTGGGCGGGGGGGTGGTTGTCTCCCACCCCCAAGTGTCCGGGGGCTCGGCCCACTCCTTGGGTCTGGGGGCCATATCCAGTCCTCGGGTCCTGGGAGGTGGGACCGCTCCCGGCTCTCTGGCTCAGGGAAGGCCCTGTGCTGGGCTTCGGCCCTGCTAGGCTCAGGCCGGCGCTGCAGCCGGTGGGAAGGCGCATCTGCACCCGCTGGCAGCCGGTTCCTGACTGAGCGGCGGGCCCTGCCTTTTATTCTCTTCTCCCTGGTAGAAGCCCTGCCCTCCTTGGAGGGGATTGGCCAGTCGGTTGGGCCTATCCCAGTCTGTCCCCTGAGTTGCCAGGCAGACTGGGTTATGGCCTGTTGCCTGGCCTGTGTTTGGGGTGGCAGCCCTTCCTGGGGCCCAGCCTCCGCGGAAGGCCACTGCACCTTCCTACAGGCTCCAACGTTACGGAGGCATTTCTGAAATTTTTCTCCTATGTTTAAATTCTTAGGGTGAAATCCTGGTCCCATTGAGTCAATAGTAAGCTCCCATTGACTTCAATATGGGCCAAGAGTTCACTCTTAATGTTGAAATTAGCCACAGACTCAATTCCTGTTCAAAATAATATAAAAACCAAAATCAAACTCATACAAATGTGAATTTTTAATAACAAACGTGGTTAATTTTGACAATATCATTTTAATTTGTCTAAAAATACTATGGGCCCACAAAGGGGTCCACTTGCACCAGTGAAAAATCAGGACTAACATCACTGAATAGAAGGTGACATCAGATGGCTATTTAAGAAATTTTACTGTGTTTGTGATTGGTGAAGTGCAAAGAGATTTTGAGCTTTAGTTAATACTGACAAGCATAATTGAAAACATAGAAAAATAAGAAAGTATGAAAAGTATAGCAAAACAGCCCCCTGGATTGCACATACTTACAGTCTTAGGCTGGTACAAGATAAAGTAATCTCTTAGTGTTGACATACTTACAACCTTAGGAAGGCCATTAAAAACAAAATGGAAGAAACAATCAGTGAAGTACACCACAAGAGGAGGAGATTTTGGCTGCTGCACACTCAATCACTCCTAGTGTTCCACTTTTGAACATTCATGCATGATGTTTTAAACCTTCTTTTTCATATATTTACATATCTGTAACCATATTTGCTTAGGTCTCAGCTTCTTCTCCAAATGTGACTTTCCAGTTGGGGTTCTAATTGCTTACATAAGCTATTTGCATTAATCTTATGTTAATATATTTCTAATTCATTAATGCAGTCAACTTCAGGGTTACACATACTAATAATTTCCCCAAAATTCTGTTCGGTTTGTTCTTTTGTGGTTAACTTGGCTTATTACAAAGCACTTATTAAATTTTATAACCCTAGGTAAACCATGTATTCTTTCTCTAATTGGTTGGCCTTCTGGTAACTACCAGCTACTTAAGCTAACAATACTTCAACTAACCGACAGACCTTACTAGGCCTTATTGCAAAGCCTAAGTTATCTCAAAATATTAATTTGTTTCCTCACTTGCATTACAGCTCTAATTGTTTCTATTTTAATGTGCCTTAGCACATGATATATAATTTAATCTTGCACTGTAAGAGGTTACAGTTCAAAACTGGATAAAAATGTTAGAATTGTCAATTTAGAAAAGGCAGAAGTGTTCAATAAATATTTCTGTTCTGCAGTTGGAAAAACTCAGCTGATGTATTCACATTACGTGATAATGAAACATTTTCCATTCCAATAATAACTCAGGAGCATATTAAACAGGAGCATATTTTAAAATCAGCATGTCCAGATAAATTACATCCAAGAGATTAAAAAGAGCTGGCTGAGGAGTTCAGTGGACTATTAATGTTGATTTTTAATAACTCTTGGAACATAGGGGAAGTGCCATAAGACTGGAAGAAAGCAAATTTTATGTGAATATTTAAAAAGGGTAAACTGAACAACCAGGGAAATTGATCCTGGCCAAAATAATATAAGAACTGACATGGGACTCAATTATTAAAGGAGGGTAATATAATCAAGACCAATCAATGTGGGTTTATGGAAAACAATACATAAAATAAAGTTTGCAGATGACACACGGATTGGGCAAGGGCTAAGTAATGAAGAGAACCGGTCTGTGACATTCCTCCCCTTCCCCCCTCCCCCTTTGCAATCCAGACTGGTGTATAGCTGTGTCACCGTAATTTCTCCCTCCAGGGCCCTGACTTACTCCCCCCCCACCTTTGCTGTGTGAGCCACCCACTCCTGGGTCAGCCCATGCCCAGCCTTCTGCGAGTAGTTGGTCCTTGGATTAGTGACGGAGCGCTTCTGGCCAGCCACTCATGGGAGGAGACCTCCAGCAAACATCCCCAGTCCCAGATGCAACCCCAGGAACTGCTGTCTAGCGGGGTTCAGTGCTGTACACTGCACCCTACAAGCTTATTTACATTTGTCCATCAATTTATCAAAGAAATTGATATGCACCAGCTCAGTCACTCTAAGTAAGGTCTCTGTACATACTCAATCCACCTGCACTGTTTTAGATAGGACAAACAAGTTTATTGATTACAGTAAGATTTTAAGTGAATCTAAATCAGATTATTAATAAATCAAGGAGTTACTCACAATTAACTAAAAGATCATTCATATCCTAAAGTAGGATTACAATCCTAGTTTCTTTCAATGCATGACGTTATCTTACCACACTGGCTGGTTGCCTGCATCTTACAACCAGGCCCCTCCTTCCTGTGAGTAGATGCCAGTCTTTGATGTTGCTTGGAAGATAAATTCCAGAGGAGAGCCCCTAGATAAAGACACCTCAGCTTTTAACAAGTTTCACCAACACCCCCTGGGTCAGATGATTGGTTCTGTCTGGCAATGGCCATGATTTCTTCCCCTTGAACCAAAGTACTCACAGGTCCTTAGGCAGTCCATTGTTCTTGTATGCATGCCTCTGCTGGGTGTGGAAACACAACTTTGTGTTTGTCTGCATCTATTCAAGCCGTGTGAGACACACATTTGGGGATATGACATAGCACAGTTTCATATCTGTACATAATGTTCAGTATGTCATAAGCATTCCAAAAACACTTACATGGCATACTTTGCATCAGACAATACACAGTTACGCTGCAAGGGTGAACACGAATGGTAACTAAATCCCACCATAAGGGTGTACATGGAGTACAGCATGTCACAAGGCCATTGATATAGAGCAATTTGGATTGCTTCGTAAGCTGGTTGCAAGCAAACAATATTTGTTGTAACATGGCCAAATTTAAATGTATACATCTAGGAATAAAGAATATAGGCTATACTTACAGGAGAGGGGACGCTATCCTGGGAAGCACTGACTCTGAAAAAGACTTGGGGGTAATGGAAAATAATCAGCTGAACATGAGCTTTCATGCAACGCTGTGCCCAAAAGGGCTAATGAGATCCTTGGCTGTATAAATGTGAATATTGCTTAGGAGTAGGGAAGTTATATCACATCTGAATTTAGCACTAGTTCAACTGCTGCTGAAATACTGTGTCCAGTTCTGGTGTTCACAATTCCAAAAGAATACTGATAAATTGGAGAGGGCTCAGAAAAGAGCCACTAAAATGATTAATGGATTAGAAAACATGCCTTAGAGTGATAGATTCCAGGAGCTTAATCTACTTATTTTAACAAAGAGAATGTTAAGGGGTGACTTGATCACATTCTATAAGTACCTACATGAGGAACAAAATTTTGATAACAAGCTCTTCAATGTATCAGGCAAAGGTGTAATTCATTATAATGGCTGAAAGAAATTCAGACTGGAGAAAAGGCATATATTTTTTAAAAGCAAGGGTGACTCCACCACTAGCAATTTTTAAATCGAGACTGGTTATTTTTCTAAACGACACATTCTAGTTAAAACAAGAATTTCTATGGCTTGTTTTATACAGGAGATCAGACCAGATGATCACCGTGGTGCCTTCTGGCCTTGGAATCTATGAAACTAAATTCTGAGCAGTGTATTGTGTGGGATTATTTTGAATGAAACCTTACCAATTGAGGCCCTGTCTGTGCAGATGTTAGGCATTTATTTCATAAGAGTTTGTCCCTGTGTCCTTGGGCAAAATTTCCCTTCCCCCTGTGTTATGTAGCATGCTAAGCAGTAGCTGCCACTCCACTACAGAGGTGGCTGCATCTAAGTGATGATGCACGTGTACCCGTTGTGCTTTGTAATGCTTTCATTTAAAAGGGGCTATATAAACATAAGCGGTTACTATTAATATTATTGTGGGAAGTGTTGAGTTGACTGTTCCATAAATTGTGGTGGAAACCTTAAAATCATTCAAGATCTGAGTCAATCAGCACTCCCACGTAAGAAAGAAGATGTAAAAAGGCATCATGTGCAGAGAATGCTACATGGCTGTCAGGTGCTGGTGGTACAAACTCCCAGACACAATTCTCTCCTTGGGTAAAGGATGAGAGAACAAATATGTGACAGTTGTAAGTCATGTTGCTTAAAACACTACTAGAAGGTGCTCAGATACTATGGTGATGAGCATGGTATAGGAATCTATACAGGAGAGAATATTGGCCAATGCAGTGTGCATTCATAAGGATGGGATAAATGGCAGATTTGACTGTATTTAAAATAATCATCCCAGATAAGTGAAAAGTCGATAAATGAGCTCAGTCTGCAAACTGCTTTGTAATAGCTGAGCTGTGGATAATTACAAGATTACCCTGAGGGCTGCTTCTTTACCCAAATGAATTTGAAAATGGAAAGCTTTGTGAAATGGCATGATGTCTCTTTCAGAGGTAAAGGAAACACAGCTATCCTGCTTCACTCATTATCTCTGTAGTTTGGTCATGTAAGAGTCAGTGTGTTTCTGGGAGGAGAAGGGGCAGGAGAGGGGGAGAGAGCAATGTCAAGTGTTCCCGAGGTGAATCAGACCATTAATGTTTCCGGTATGACAGCATTCAAAGTATAGATTATAAAGCCAGCTATAAATAAAATAATAATTTATTCATACAGAAAGAGCACATGGCAAGATAATTAAAATCTCCAAAGAGAGACTCTGAAAGTGTGATAAAAGGAAAAAGAAAGCAGGAAAAATCCAAGAATGAGGTCTCAAGCAATAGATTAAAGAGAATTTCATCTGTCATCATCAACTCATATTAACAATAAAATACCTCCCATTTCTTCCCCTCCTCACTAAAAAGCAAGTTAATTCTATTCCAAAATGTATTTTTGCTGAGTTCAGGTATTTCTTTGGTTTTTAAATTTCATTAGTTTTTCTTCCTGTTATCTCTCTCCTTCTGAGTTGCATCTAGCAGAGGTGAGCCAAATGCAGTTCTGGTACTGTTAATTCCTCCTCTGAAATGATAACAAGGAATATCTTCTTGTCCCTCTGCATGCTCCTGGAAGGCAAGATCCCCAAGAGTGCCAGCAGAGTGTGCCAGAGAAGCATGTGACACCCCCAGGCAGGAATGTTACAGTAAGCTTGCTTCCTCAGGAGAGATGCAATTCTCCACTACCTTCTGATGTGGGCCTGTAAGCACATCTGAGTCCTACAGTAAGAACTGACATGTCTCTCAGTTACAGCTCTCCAGTATATTCTAGGGACGAAATGTGAAGTCTATATTGCTGGTACCACACAAGTGCAACTAGAATGACTGATCTCATACTAATGTTTAATGTACAGGGTATTGACCCTAGGGAATATAAATGGGGCATTGAGTGACATATTGTGGGTTCTAGATGCGCTAGTTTTGCTAAAACATTTCCATTTTCACACTCTTTACTGTGGTTTTAAGCCCTTTTAATCTTGTGATGCTGTTTTTCCTGGATCTGGCTTCTTAAGAAGCAGAGAAAGTTTCCACCTTCAGCTTCAGAAGGGATGCTGTTTCAACCTATCACTTGCTACTCCACCCCCGCGCCCACTCAGCCCCCCACAGGAATGAACTCAGTTCCCCTTTGAATATTTTTGTAAAAAAAATTCTTTTGTGCCTGAGATTCTTTCCAAAGAAGATGCCATTTCATTACCAGAGCTGGATCCCAAACCAGTTTCCTAGATCTGAACATCCCCTACCTATGGGTCCAGTTATAGACTCATAGACTCATAGGTCAGAAGGGACCAATATGA
>ML675629.1:33765134-33843021 GCA_007922155.1 Mesoclemmys tuberculata | reverse complement strand
CCCTCGGAAGGCTATTCCAGAACTTCACTCCCCTAATGGTTAGAAACGTTCAGATCTATATCTGCTCGGTCCCATATTATAATGGACCAAACCAAAACATTGCCACTGAATATTCCTGAACTTCAGACCTGGTGTCAGATCCCCATCTGATTTTTGGATCCGTTTCCAATTCCACAGGTCTCATACAAATGACATTCAGTAGTGGGCAAGGAGCTAAAATGGGGAGACTTTCACAAGTCAGGCTTGCAAAGCATAGAGAAGAGAACTTGGCGCCTCACACCCAATAAATCGAAAGCCTTACCTCTACCTAGGTGTGCACTGAATTCTTAATATTAAATGCTGATAGAGATGTTGAATTATGTCATTATTTTTAACAAGAACATATATGAGCTCATGCAACCCTAGTCCCAAAACAATGCATTAGGCAGTATGGCCCAAATCCAATGAGAAATGTAGGGAATCTGCACCTGTGGCCAGCCCTAGGAACCACTGGAGGGCACTGTTGTTCCACACAAATATAGCTGCAGGCGCATTTGTCTTTCTTTTAAAAAGGCTGTTTAGCTATGACAGGTAATTTGGCACATTTCTACTTGAAATGTGCCAAATGATTTGGCAGATATTTCACATACATCTGAAAATAAGAGCACCTGCTGCTGGCCTACAGGGAGGTTGGGAGTTGGAGAGTGGGGGAAGGGATTTTATTAGCTGCTAATTAAAGGGCCTGTAACAAAATTCAAGTAGAGGACGTATGAGCCAATCCTTCTTTGAGGTTTGCCAGTTCTTCTTTGAGGAAAGCTAATGTAGCTTTTTCAAAGACACGAAAAATGCCAAACACATATTGAAATCAGTTTCTTTCAGAGCCCTGCATATTTTCCGCAGTCTCAGGCAAACACATCACCTTGTGATGATAAGGTACATGATTGATCCAGTTGTGTCAATCACATCATGTGACCATATTTGCATGATTTAATGCAGTGAGGCTGACACAAGTGGATTTGATGAATCAGGGATGGAGATGGTTTCTGAAAACTGTACTTCACATTTCAGCAATATTTCTTTTCCAGTTTTGTTCTCAAATGCATGTGCTAAAGTTGCTGCAAAAAACAACAATACTGAGAAGTGTATTTATTTCACTAAAAATACGTCATCAAAATGTGTAGATGTAAATACAAGGAAAATTTTGTGAGTATTTAAATATTGGCCTCTGCTAGATCCCTATTAATTTCTCAGGATTCTTCATAGTGAGGGTTAATTTTCAGAAGAAGAAAAGAGATTCTGGAATACACTTTCAAAGCTATCTCACTCGTAAAGTGAAACATGCCACATATAAATAAAAATGCACGTGTTGTAATCTCTTTTTCTCTGTGTGAGAGAATGAGAGCAAGCGAGCTTGGACCTATATTCTTCTATATAAACAATTCACACAGACCCATGTTAAAGGGTATATTGGAACACAATAGTCCTTTGAGTAGAAAAATCAATTAACAGTGAGACTTAAGTGTAGACAAGAGTCTTGTCTAAATGGGCTAGATTCACAATAGGGATTTGGTTGTTGCAACGCCTAACTCATAGATGCCCTACACTCGGTGGAATTCACAGACCCCAGGCTCCTCCTATCTTGTGTTCAGGAAAGATAGGCATAAAAAAAAAAAGAGTCTCAGAAGCCAGCAAGTTGAGCAGGGAGCCACCTAAGCTAGGCAGGACTGAAGTGAAGAGGAAAGAGGCAGGGCTTGGGGCCCAAAGGTACTTACGGATCTATTGCCAGCTGAAATTCATAGCTGTGACACTCTCCTAGAGTTAAGAGTCTAGGCCAGGTTTCATGAAAAGCCAGAGACCACCATCCCATTACACCCAATAGCCCTGTGGTTGCAGCACCACATAGGATGTAGGCAAACTGCTTACAATTCTTTGCTTGATTCCGAGCAGGGACTGGAACACAGGTCTCCTGCCCACCTACGTAAGTGCACCTGAACAACAGGTGATTGGGATGCATCTCTCACAGGCTTTGATGCTCTCTCAAGCTGGTCCACTCTGTGTAAATAATTAAATAATCCTTGGGCCAGTGAGAGAAAGAAAGATAGACAAGCTGATGATTTAATTGGGGCTGGCCCTGCTTTGAGCAGGGGGTTGGACTAAATGACCTCCTCAGGTCCTTTCCAACCCTAATCTTCTATGATTCAAGCAAGAGATTAACTCTGTTGCCCAGTGGTTGGGGGTAAGGGCGACTCACCTGAGATGTGAGAAACTGAGGGTCAAGTCCCTGCTTCAATAAATATTTTGTTATTTGTACAAAATGGAAGAGCTTTAACAGGAGAGATTGCAAGAGACCCACTCTATAATACCCACCTGGTGAGGGCACTCATCTGGAATTTTGAGAGACCAGGGTTCATGTCCCAGCTCCAAATCAGGCAGAGAAAGGATTTGAATTTAAGTCTCCCATATCCCAGCTGAGGGCCTCACCACTGAGCTATCATGCAGACTGGGGCCCAGTTGTTTTTCCGTGCAGGTTAGGCATGCTCAGAGTATTTTTTACCAGCTTGGACCCCACAAGCAAGGTCACTGGTGAACACTTACTTTGAGATTCCTGCTGGGCTAAGGCATGAGCTAGGGTGCCAAGTAGCGTGGCTGCATCAGGATGTATGTGCTTTGCAAATGGCCATCAGCAGAAACATATGCATATATGGGAATTAACTAGCAGAAAATTAGATGCCTGCCGGGTTAGGGAGCAGCTGAGTGGGGGTTTTGGGAACGCCAATGGTGTCTAAATGTTGGCCATAAGCACACAAAGAGGCAGTTAGGTGCCTTCGTGACTCTAGCTCCCCCCAGAAAACTTAATCACAAATATTAATGAAAAAGAATGTCAGGGTCTGTTCAGATCCAGTTCTGAATATGAATCAAATCAAAGTAGAAAAATTGTTTTTGATCCCTTCTGCCTGGCTGCAAATCTACATGACAAGTATAAGGTCAACATTTTATTATTTTTGCAAATAACTAAAACTCTCACAGAGTCCTTGGTTTGTATCTTCTGCTTAGTTTTCTCCCAGGGTGTCCATCTGGCTTATTTCATGAGAGGTTTGGAGAAAAAAATTATTCTTATCAACTATCACGGTAAACTTTAATCACAACCAAATGTATTAATATTGAAAATATTCAATAGTAACTTTTTATGCAGTTTTTAAAAAAATCAGTAACAATGGGACAAAGCATTCAGCAGGGCCATGATATATAAAGATAGCTTTTCTGTCTTCCTCAATAAGTTTTTCAGAGTCATATTCTGGTCATTGGAGAATAAGCAAAAATCCTCACTAAAAAAAAAATAGAATTAAACTCTTGAAGTGTCAGATGCCCTTTTAGTTTAGTACATCTTAAGTCATAGAAGCCTTATTTTAAAAGGGTCATATAAACAAAAAGGCTAGATTCTGTTATAGTGTGTGGGTTTGCTTATAAACTAGTACACCTGGCAAGCATTACTAGAATATAATTTATCCCATGTATGCTAAATATTCAATCTATTTAACCCAGTTTCACATAAACTATAAACCGGATATCATGTGCCAGATGAAAATATTTACATTCAGTACCTGAAATATTCTATATAGTATATGTGTACATTAAAAGAAGAAACCTTGTAGTTGGGAGAGTGGACAAGGGACAAGTCAAAATCTAGAGGCTTGCAAGATTGTTTCCATTAGGAGGAGAAATTGGCAATACGAGTTCGGTGTATGTTATGTTTCATGGCACACAGTAGAGAATTTAGATAAAAACATCAAATACTCTTGTTAGAAGGTTACAGAGTAACATTGCTTTATTTCTTAGAATTCAGAACAACACACAACAGCCCTCAAACAGAGAGAGACAAAGCAGGCTGTTCCCTAAAACAGAGAGGCACAAATCATCCTACCTTACTCTAGGCTTCCTATCTAGAAATTGACTGGAATGACCCAGATCACATGGCTTCCCTCAGAGCCCCTTAGCCTGCAAGCAAGAGCAGCAAATCCTCACACTCAAAGTGATTGCTTGTCATTTTTAACACAGTTTCCAATACACCACAGTATATTATTGTGTAATCTTGTTTATTTACCAACAATGCACAAAAGGACCTGTTTCCATGACTACAGTGGAAACAAACAACAGCAGGCAGTTTTCTTGCTCAGAATTCCCCACGTCCTGCCACTCCAGCAAAATCTGTAGCAAGAAGCTTTGTTCTTCTGCTTCCTCTCAGGGTCAACTCCTTATGCAAGTCCACAACTCCTTATGCTGGTTTTTTGTGCCTCCTTCACACATGGCCTACAGTCAGTTTTTCAGTTTCTGCATTTTCAACTAGGGAAATCCTTGATAATCTGTCTGGGTTTGCTCTGTTTGCTATGCAGTCTATTGCCTTGAACGGTCATGCCCATTGTCCGCAGCTGATTTTACTACATGAAAGGACTTGTTGGCACCGTCTGTTGAGCCCAAAAATGTGCTTGACACAGTGGCTTTAATAAGGACTATGACCGTCTTTGGATCCAAGACTCACCTGCTGGCAGCCATTAGCCTTGTTCAACCTAACAGTTGCCTTCCCTTAAATTACTCCGAGCCTTGTGGCTTCCAACTGTAACACATTCCTGTAATTGACACACTTTGTCTATTACACATACAGTTTTGCCTAGGATCTTAGCTACTCTTGCAGAAAAAGGATGAAAGGGAAAGTTGCTAGGGTTCCGTCCGTGAACAGAAATCTGTATTTCAGTAGCTTAGAAATAGAAATGCAATCTTTCATCCCATGTCCAGGCTCATCCCAGATGTGATTTGAAGTTGTTATCATTTGAGGGTTGTTTGGCGGTCTAGTGTATGAAATCAGCTCGTAGTCTCAGTCCAGTTTCTAGTGGACCTATGTCCATTTCACAGTTGGCATCCTTCTTGGTACTCTACTATTCAGCTGACATCCTTCAGGTGGCATCTCCAGGTAAGAGGCAAGGTAGCTTTGGTAGGATAGAGTGGAAAAGCTTCCACTGTTGCTGGCATTCTACATCTAGCCAGAGAACTTCTGGCTAGCCAGAGAACTTCCCCTGGGCTATCAAACTAGAACTTTTCACAATCACTAAATTCACTTATAAAAATGTAATGAAGACTAGAATTGTTCCTTTTCTGTGGATAAAAGCGATTTCCTTTTTTAACCTTTGAGTTCTGTTACAAAGAGTAATAATGTTTCTAATGGGCAGCATGTACCTTTTTAAAATTATTTCAGCTTGAAATTGCACTTAATTTCTACTCACCCAACTGGAAAGATTTGTAGGCCCAAATTCGCAGTTGCACTGAGTGCAGAGCATGAAGGATATCAGGGAGCTGGCAATGATTTCCTGATTTTCAGGGTGGATCTGCATCATCCTAAGCCCTGGGGTAGGTGAGATCAATTTCAGCATACTCTAATTTATGCCATCTAGCTATAGTACCTGAAAGTACCATATGCCAGCTGGGCATAGCCAGAGCACGCTGTACTCTTGCCATGCCCCTGCACTTGCATTCTGGGGCTGAAGGGTGGGGTGGTGATGGAGTTGGCTAGAATGGCTTTGTGCCAGCTGAGAGCTCTGAAGATCCAGCTGCTTTCTGGCCCCTTCATGCTGGTACCTTTTATTCACATACTTAAAATTAATCATGCACTTAAGTGCTTTGCTGGATCAGGATCTTTTATGATTTCTGCAGCTGGGCAAACGCTTCAAATGAGCAAACATTTGTTCACCTAAATGTTGCATATTCATTTTGATGGAATTCATAACCCCTTTTTGCTGGTTTCCCACACATATTCAGACAAGAAAAGTTTTGGGTAACGAGTGTTTTGGGTAACATGCGTATTTGTGAAGAGTCTTATGGAAATGTGTTCATATAAGCATTCATGTGGAAAGTGTTCCTATGGCCCAAATAAAATCTTTTTGATTTCTCTCCTCTGATTTATAAACAGCATCAAGCAGACAACTAGGAAGCATAAATAACACCGTCTGATTTAGGTTCTATACCAACCACCACAAAGGATAGTTATTAACTAGTCAGAGTCCTAGTCAAAGCAAATAGTTTGTAACTAACCTGTAGGCTGGAATGTGCTCATATAAAGTGTTTGTCAAGCAATGTTCAGTAACAAACACCTCTGTGGTGATTGAGACCCCCCAGTTCAGGAGGGTATTTAAACATGTCCACCTCTACTCAAGACAGCATTTAAACAGGTGCTTAACTTTAAGCTTAAAGCATTACCTGCTTTCCTGAATCAGAGCCTACAGTCTGTGGAGAAGTGATCAATGGAAAAGATGTATCAATTAAATTATTTGCTATGAATAGCTCACTTCATTCTGGTCATTTCATCTGAGAAGCTCTCAGTAGCTTGAGACACCACACCCCACGTACAGCGAGTCACCTTGTTGGTGAGGCCTGCTATGTAACCCACTGATGAGCGTGTGTTATAGGTCTCTCTTTGCCAGATCCACAGAGGATAGGAGTCTCTTACAGTGCCAGCTAGAGAGCCTTGGCTCTTGAGCTCAGGCTTTAGGCATGCATGCATTCAGCTCTGATTCAGTACTTGGTGTCCTAGCTAAGATGTCTTGAGGAGAGTTAGGGACAGGTATTGATTGTTACCTTCCTGAACTGGTTATCTCCCCCTCCCACACCCACACACTCATTTGTAAAGCTAGTTGTCTAAGGGTCTGACTGATAAAAAGACCATAGAGCCCTTTAGAACCTGGACTGTCATAGTTGTTTTGTTGCTTGATATGGATCTGGCCAAATTCTGACATGAGATGACAGATTGACAGTTGGACACTGCTAATAACAACATAGTATCAATCAATTACAAATGTATGTTTCTTCATTTTCCTGCAATGAAGGATTTCATAAGTAATCAAGGAAATTTGCATTACTGTATAACATGGCTTTGTGCAGTGAGAGATCCCTGTAACACGGTGCAGGAAACAGAAAGGATACAGAATTAGAATGATTCTCATATATTCAGTTCAATGTGGTATTTGGGGGGGGGGAAATTACTAATTTACTCTGCTTTTACTCTGGTGAATCTCTACTGACTTCAGGGGGTTTACTTCTGACTTACACCAGTGTGAGAGGAAAATCAGGTCCCATTCTGGCAGGGCATTTCAACTTCTGTTTATCTCTCATTTTTTGAATGGAGTTTTTATTAATTTTAGATCTAAAATTAATAGTGTTAAATGTTAATGATCCATTTCTTATTGTGTGAAGTGGGGCCACAACATTCAGGGAGAGAATTGTAGTGGTGGAACATCCAGCCGCACCCCATGAGAATGTGAGTTTTCCCATTCCTCTACCCTCCAGGGTTTTCATCACAGTTCATCCTTTACGAATCCTCAGAGCTCCTTTTCTCTACTAGACTTCAGCCATTACTACGTTCATGCACCTGTTCAAAAGATGAGCAAATCTTCATCAAAACCAAAGCCAAGGATACTCTGTAAATCTACAAGAGGAAGGAACCCAGCAACTACCCAAACACCTAGTTCCCCACAGAAACCACTCTCCTGGATTGCTTTGAACCTAGGTCCTGCACTAGGGCTATGGGTCTGATCCTACTTCTATTAAAGTCAATAGGAGTTTTACAACAGAGCTTAACAGGTGCTAGACCAATCCCTGAGTGAGTGGCACTGCGTTTGTTTTAGTGGTAGCTTTCTATGTATATAAAGATACACACACACTAATCATATGCTAATATAGTGTTTTATTTTAGTAACTTACATTTCTTTTATTTCTACTCCAATTTTTTATAGTGAGTAGAAAATTCTGAACATTTCTGGGGAAGCTGAATTTCATGATTATGAATATTTTTACTGTTCATATTTTTATTTGTTTTTCCTGCTTGCGAAACAGTGAACTAATTAATATATCTGTATGATTAGAATACTCGATCAAAACATGAGATTAGGATCTTGAGACAGTTACAAGAATTTGGGTCATCAGAGCTATTTACCCATTCCTCCTACATTCCCTCTAAAGCAGAATTTTATATGGATATATGCACACACACACACAAACACACACACACAAGGGAGAAATATTTTTTTTTCTTGTTAAAATCTGATAAAATATCTTCAGAGTAATGCCTGGTATAGTTTCATAACTATTTTAATTTTCCTTCTCATGACAAAAAGTGAAAAGTAGCACTGAATTAATCCATTCTTGAGATGATCTTAAAATTATAACAAGGACAAAGAAGTACAAAATGTATTCCTTCTCATGACTTTCTTATGAATGTAACCAGAATAGCAAATGGCAAAAATGTGTTAATTCTTATAATAAAAATGTAATGAGGACAGAGGATGGTGTAAGATCAATTAATTGTAGTGGCAAACTTAGATGTGTGAGGCACTGTCCTATTTAAATGCTGTACTGTGTAAAAGGAGAAAACAGAATATGATATGTAATAATGTTTATAGAGACACTGGATACATTCTGATCTTGGTCCTGCTGAGTAACTCCAATGTCTTCTTTGGAATTAATCCAAATTCACACAGGGGGAATAGAATTAAGAATCTGGCCCAAAAATTTAGTTACCCTAATATTTTACAGACCAGTTGAAACTAAAGCAAGAAAAAAAATCAGTTTAAAATGAAAGAGAAACTCTTGCATGGCGCATTCAGCTATAGAAGGTCTCCAACTTCTGAAAAAGACAGTAGGATTAAAGTTATTGGAAGGGTCAGATTTATCCCAGTAGAACCCAATGTCTGGGTTGAAAGTAAAATTCAGCTAGATGTGAGGGTAGGATGGTGTGAAACACCTGTAACCTCCTTTTCACCTGGGCTTCTAGCACCTGCTGACGTAGCACCCCCAAAGCGGGTGGAGTCAGCCCAGCTACATTGATTTATCACCTCTTCTGGGCAGCCTCCATGCACACACAGCATTTTTATGAAGCTCCAACCAGATTTTAAAGCTGCCCCACAAGTGCCAGAACTATTGGAGCAAATTGGTGGTGATACTGAACTTTGCCCTAACTTGGATTGAATGTCCCCTGTGTAAAAGGACTCTGACCTGAAATCTTCACATCATGGCCTAACAAGCACCTACCTAACTTCCCTCACTACCTGCAAAGACCCAAATGTGGGACACAACGTGTGACCAAAACCCAAACTAAGAAACACAAAGTTATTCAGTCTGTGGGATTCTTTGCAGTCATATAAATAAGAAAAGGTAACCAGTAACTGAGGTTCTTCAAGATGTGTGTCCCTGTGGGTGCTCCACTTTAGGTGTTCATGCACCCCCGCGCTCGTAATTGAAGATTTGTAGTAGCAGTGCGTGTTTGGGTCACACATGCGCAGTTCCCATCTCACCCCACTTCAGGCAGTTAACTGGCACTGTGCAACCGATTCCCTTCCCCCGTTCCTTCTCCACTTCAGAGCTATTAGTGTGAAAATTCCAAAGTGGATGGGCAAAGGGAGTGTAGTGGATCACCCACAGAGACACACATCTCAAAGAACCTCAGTTACTATACAAGGTGAGTAGCCTTCTCTTCTTCAAGTGATGTCCTTGTGGGTGCTCCACTTTAGGTGATGTTGGAGCAGTGCCCTCCAGTGGAAGAAGGGGGCTTCGGAACTGAAATCGTGGCAAATGATAATATGGCAAGTCCAAATCGTGTATCAGAACTTGCATATTGTTCTAATGCATAATGCTGTGTGAATGTGTGGGCTGAGGCCCAAGTCGCAGCTTTACAGATGTCCTTAATGGGGATGTTGATGAGAAATGCTATCGAGGTTGCTGTGGCCCTGGTGGAATGCATGTGAACCCCTTTAGGGGGTTGTAGATTATGTTGATGATAGCACAATTTGATAGTTAGAAATCCGTCTGGAAAGCATCTGCTTAAGTATGGCATCTCCTTTTGAACATTCAGTAATTGATACGAATAAATTTTGTAGACTTGCGGAATGATTTTGTTCTGTCTATATAAAATGCCAGCACCATGTGGACATCTGAGGTATGGAGTATCAATTTCCATCTGCTCCTATGGGGTTTTGGGTAGAATGTTGGTAGATGGATGCATTGGTTGAGGTGGAATGAAGAGAATGTTAGGTAAAACCTTGGGATGCAGTCTTAGGATAACTTTATGTTTGAAGATTGTGTAGGGTGGGTCCACCATGAGGGGTCCCAGTTCTACAAACCATCTGGCTGATGTGATGGTGATGAGAAAAGACTATCTTCACTGAAAGGTGGAGGAGGAAACAAGTTGCTAATGGTTCAAATGGGGGACCGGTGATACCCTGAAGAACTAAGTTGAGATCCCACAATGGGCAGGTGTTCTTACGTCTGGGTAAGTGTTCTTTGTATGGGGAGATTTTGATAGGCCAGTAAAAGGGGACCACTTGATAGTGTAATATTGACTATCATATTTGTTGTTAACAGCATCCAAACTTGGTAGGCCTTTCTGCAGGCCTGTGCAGCCTTGGTATAACTAAGCCAGGAAGGGAGCCTCTTGCTCAACCTTTGCCTGACCTTACACCTCCTCCCTGGTGCTCTGGTAGATGTGCTGGGATCTGGGTTTCAAGAAAAGACCAATAAGTTTATTTATGCATGCCCTCTGGGAGAAGTTTGTCCGGGCCTCAAGATATGCAGGTTCTATAGGAACATATCTAGTTAACTAAGTACTCTAGCAACCTAAGTTTTAGCTTTTGAAACTTTTTTTCCTTTTTCTTGATCTTTTATTGTCTACTAACAAGGATAATTTGGGGGGGAGAGGCTTGGACTCTTTGGGATCTCTTCTTGGACATTGGCTTGGACTTTTTGGGATCTCTTCTTGGATACAGCTTCTGGATCCTCCAATAGAAGCTGGAAGATCAGACCAATTGGAAAGCCATTGCTGTTTCCGCTCAAAAGACATCCCAGACTTCGGTAATTAAGGGTTGGGCGCTGAGGTGTTTTTACTAACCTGTTGCAGATGTGTGTAAGTGCTTGAGCCTAAGTAAAAGTATAGTTTTGTAGTAAGAGCACTTTTGTGTTATACTGTTTCTACCAGTCCATCTATTGGCTGGACGGCCATGTCCCCATTTGGCTTATTTCCTGACACCACCTCACACAAAGTAAAGTTGCCATGAGCTTTGGGTTGGCAGAATCCCAGGTAACAGTGTTGAGGCCTTTTAGAAACTGTTTGGTGATTGGGTGTGCAAAAATTGATAGGTCATCCACCTAGTGGTGAAACACTGTGAAAGCTGAAAGGTATACCTCCACTAAGCTCATGGAGAGGACTGATTTCTTAAGTTCTTGTAAGTAGTCCAGTATCAGGGATAGGTGAGCATAAGTTGGTGTGATCTGTTTGTTTTGGCACCAGTTATCAAATCATCTCCTTTGTGTAGATATGTGTGGCTGGAAATTGCTCTGCAACTATTTAATAGGATGTTCTGTACTTCCTCTAAGCAGGTTATTTTGGGTAGTCATCGCCATGGACCAATCACACCTTGAGATGGAGAGTTTCTAGGTTCGGGTGAAGGATTTGGTCTGCGTCCTGGGAAAGGACACGAGGAAGAAGAGGGAGGCTACGTGGTCGGCATACTGACATTTTAAGAAAGTAAAGGAACCATGTTTGTGAAGGCCATGTGGGAGCAATCAGGATTACCGTGGCCTTGTCTAGTCTGATTTTGTGACGCACTCGCACAAGGAGGAGAATTGGAGGGAAGGTGTATAGGAGGGGAACATTCCATTTGATAAGGAAGGCATGGCCCCAGGAATGACAGCTCAGTCCCACTCTGGAGCAAAATAGTGGGCATTTAGCATTGTGTGCAGTCACAAAGAGGTCTATGGCTGGGAATCCCCATTGCTTGAATATGTTGTGTAGCACTCATATGTCCAATTCCCACTCGTGATCTTGGGAAAAATTCCTGTCTAGTGCATCCGCTGTAGTGTTTTGTATTCCAGGAAGATATGATGCTGTGATGTGGATGTTGTGTGTGATGCACCAGTTCCAGAACCATATAGCTTACATGCACAGGGAATGTGATTGTGTACCCTCTTGCCTGTTTATGTAAAACATGCATAGTATATCTGTGAGGATTTGTATAGTCTTGTTCTTGATTATGGGTAGGAAGTGGGAGCATGTGTTGCGAACAGCTCATAGTTCTAGGAGATTTATGTGTAGTAGGGATTCTGTTGGTGACCAATGACCTTGTGTAGCGTGTGTGTCTAGATGTGCTCCCCAATTTAGGAGGGATGCATCCATTGTGATGGTCATCATTGGAGAATCCGGTATAAATGGCAGCCCAAGGCAGACACTGTCTGGTTGTGTCCAGCACAGCAGTGAGTCTTTTATCTTGTATGGCATTGTAAGGTATTTGTTCATGCTGTACCTTCATGGGAAAAAAGTTGCGTGGAGGATAGCTTATAAGCACCTCATGTGTTGCCTCGCTTGCTTGACAACAAAAGTACCAATAGTTGGAGGAAGTCCTTTTTGTTATCTGAGGACTATTGAGTGTTGTGGAGATGAGATTGGTCATAGTGAGTAATAGAAGTCATGGTAGAGATGCTATGGCCTGGGGTGATGAATTCCTGTTCTTGTACTGGTATTAGCATTGATTATTGTGTATTTATTTGAAGGTCTAATTGTGTGATGAGAGCTACCATTTCTTCGGTCACCTCTAATGCTTCTTGTTGAGTTGATGCTTTCAATAAACAGTGATCCAAGTATGAATTGTGTGAAAGGAGGTTGTGGGCTGAGAGGCTGTGGGCTGAGAACCAGTCTTCCCTTTCTAGCGCTGGAATGATGGTGGGTAATGTGACCAGCTTGAAGTGTAGTTTTCACAAACTTGTTGAGTCATCGTAGATCGAGAATGGATCTCCACCCTCCTGTTTTTTTCTGTATGAGGAAATAATGTGAATAGAAGCCCTTCCCTCTCTATTTTATTGGTACTGGCTCTACTGCTTCCAGATGTATGAGATAGTTTACTTAATGCAGTAGATGTTTGTGAGATAAATCCTTGAAGAGAGATGGGAGGGAGGGTGAGTAGGAGGGCTGGAAGTAAAAAGGATGGAGTATCCATTCTCAACTATTTCTAATATCCATCTGTCTGTTGTAATGGTTCGCCAGATTGGGTAGAAGGGAATCAGGCAATCTCCAAATGATTGGAAGATGGTTTCAGCTTTAGAAGATGTGGGGTTCTCGGGCCCTCAAATGATGTTTCAAATTTGCTGTCTTGACATCAATTGTTGAGACGTGGTAATTTGAGGAGGAGGTTGTTGTCTCCTGGTAGGTCTCTGTTTACGGCCTTGATGTTCATATTGTCTATGTTGTTACGTATAGAGTCTAGATCAGAATCTCTGTGGGATGTAATATTTTCCCTGTCTTTTCTTGGTTTTAGGTGTATAAATGCCCAAGGATCTCAGCATCACCATTGAGTCCTTCAGAGTGTTGGAGGGACTCATCTGTTTTGGTGGCAAAGAGCTTTGGTCCTTGAAATGGAAGATCTTCCATTGATTGCACCTTTCTAGGGGAATCTAGAGAGATGGAGCCAGGATGATCTTCCCATGACTACTGCAGTGGCTATGGATCCTGCAGCCATGTCTTCTGAGTTCAGGGAGGCCTGTAATGTTGTTCTGGATATAAGGTGCCTTTCTGAGATAAGGGACCTAAACTGTTCTTTCTTCTCTACAGAAATAAATTCCACAAATTCCAAGAGTTTAGTGTAATTATGGTGGTCATATTTTGCAAGTAATGCTTCGTAATTGGCGATTCTGAGGGGTAAAGCTGTCAAGGAGTAGGCTTTATGGCCAAAGAGGTTGAGCATCTTCCAATCTTTCTCATATGATGTGTCTTTGGGGTGTTGTTGTCTGCCCTGTTTGTGGACTATATCCACCACCAGGGAATTCTTTTCCCTTCTCCAGCACATAGTATTTTTTGTCAGAGCTCTCGCACAATGGTGGAATCATTGTTGGGGTCTGCCAAATTGATCTGACCAATTTTATAATCGTGTTATTTATGGGTAAGAAATGGATGAAGTGGCCATCTGTAAAATGTTCAGTATTGATATTGCGTTTCCTGAACGTCCTCCAAGGAGATATTCAGTGATTTAGCTACTCCCTGATATAATTCTTGAAATTTTTTAATGTCATCCCCCGCATTGGGAAGGAGTGGCAAAATAATGACGTCAGGGGAAGATGAGGAGAAATGTATTGTTGGGGCCATCTCCTGGTTAGAAATCTGTTCTTCCTCTTCAGCCTCGTCCTCTGTGGGTTCCGATGGTCTCAGTATGGAATTTGGAGGTGAATGTTGCGTGCTCACCCTGGATAGGGGGAGAGGTTTGTGGTGTTGCAGTATATATTGTGCCCATGTGGTGGGAAGAGCACTGGTGGTATCTGTGGTTACCCATACCAGTGTCCCTCTTTGAGTCCAGTATGATAACCCATGTGTGATGGTGGGTCAGGTCTGGCAGACATGTGGGTAGGTGAAGACTGATGGGAAAAATATTATTTCCTCCTCAGGTTCACCCTCTTTGTCACTTGAAAATAGGGTTGCTGATTGAGGTAGAGTGGTGATAGTACTTGGTCCCATCTGTACCTGGACAACCTTGGTGCCGAAGATGGGAGATTCGGGCATCGAGGTGACCATTAAGTTTTTATGGGAAAGGGATTGCTGTGGCGCTGTTAATGTCAGTGCTGTTGAATGGCTGGAGGTCAGTACTGATGGTTGTGGAGTGACTGTCGATATTTGCGCCATGGCAGAAGGTGGTGTCATGGTGTGTGGTGGTGTGGAGCCGCTCGGTCCTGAGTCAGCTCCGTCAGTACCAAGACATGAGGTTTCTGTTTCCCTTTAGTACTGGTACCAGAGCTAGGGCACTTGGGATCTTTTGCTCTTGCAGTAGTCACGGTACCGGAGGGGCCTGCAACTTTGGCTGTGGAGAAAGCTGGTGCAGCCAGTGTCTAGTGATGAATTTAACTGCAGTGTTAGCCACCAGTTTGAGAGAATCTGCTCTCCTTTTGCAGCCTGGCCTGACCTTGGCATTTTCAGGTGGGCTACCCTAGGCACAGACGTGCCACAATGCACATGTGCGACTCAACCGGGCACTGTTACTACAAATCTCCAATTACGAGTGCAGGGGCACTCGTATGCCACGAGTATGCACGGATACCTAAAGTGGAGCACCACAGGAACATCACTCAAAGAAGAACTTTCTATAACCTCAGTTTCATGACTCTTTAAAAATGATTTACATCAGAAATAAACAGTAAGAATGAGGAAGACACCAAATTTGTGTGAAATATAGGTAACTTTGGAACTAAAATAAATGACACATGAAAGATGCACCTAGTGGGGATGGTCTGGAAATACTGGCCCCTCTGAGCCCTGACAATTTGTTTCTTGTTTAGTCTGAAAATCTAAGTCTAAAGAACATGCACAGTTCACTTTTTGTTAAAGGAAAAGTGACTATTGTGCTCAGTGTGTCAGTCTAAAAGCTCAGAAGGTAGAAAGTCCTTGTCACCATAAATAAACTTTGCAATGGCTTTTTAAAAAAAGTGTGTAATTACAATTGGCATTTCTCAGCCTACTGCTCGAGGCAACCATCTTGCTGGAAAATGATGTTAGCTATGTGGAAGGCCAATGGAATTGATTGTGATACCAAGTTACCCCCTGCTTTTAGTGTTGGCTTGAAGAAAATCCTTAATGTTTAGCCACTTAAAATAGAGTAAATTGTTAAATATTTTTTAATCATTCAAGGAAATTGGAAACTGGCTTGCAGTCTCTTCAATAGGTCTTCACATTGCTCATGCAGTAATCAGTTTTCAGGAAGATGGCCACCTCTAGCACTAGACTCTGCCAATGGTGATTAAAAATGTACAAAATAATACATTTCATCAGCTTTTTCATGGTGATACACACTTCTTACCTTGTGCACTTTCATATTGTTAGGCAAAGCAAAATGGAGGCAGCTTTTCTCTCAAGTTTGAGATGCTGTTTAGCATTTCACTTTAATGAGCTATGAGAATAGCTAGTTCTTTTCAGTGGTAGATCTCAAAACACTTTTCAAACAAAGTCACTATCACTAGCCACATTTTACCGATGGGGAAATGGAGGCACAAAGATGGATGTTAAGTGATTTGCCCAAGGTCACCCAACAGGCCAGCAGTCGAGCCAAGAATAGAACCTGGGTCTCCTAAGTCCCAGGCCAGCACTCTGTTCTCTTGTGCACATGCCTGCTGTCAGCACCCTTCTGTGGAGAGGATGATGCTCTACAGAAAGGCAAAACTGAACACTGATAAGTGCAAAGTAATGCACATTGGCAAGCATAATCCCAGCTATACATACATATGATACAAATTAGCTGTTACAACTCAAGAAGTTGGAGTCATGGTGGATAGTTCTCTGAAAACATCTGCTTAATGTGCAGTGGCAGTCAAAAAAAGCTAACAGAATGTTAGGAAGCATGAGGAATTGGATAGCTAATAAAACAAAAAATATCATAATGCCACTATAAATCCATGGCATGCTCAAATCTTGAATATTGCATACAGTGCTGGTCTACCCATTTCAAAAAAGATACATTAGAATTAGAAAAAGTATAGAGAAGTGCAACAACAATGATAAGAGGTATGGAACAGCTTCCATATGAGAAGAGATTAAAAGGACTGGGATTGTTCATCTTGGAAAAAGGGTGACAAAGGGGGTGATATGACAGAGGTCTATAAAATCATAAATGGTGTGGAGAAAGTGAATAAGGAAGTATTATTTACCCCTTTGCATAAAACAAGAACCAGGGGTTACCCAATGAAATGAATGAGTAACATATTTTAAACAAACATAAGGAAGTACTTCTTCACACAACACACAGTTAACCTGTGGAACTCATTGCCAGAGAATGTGTGAAAGCTAAAAGTATAACTGGGATAAAAAAGAATTAGGTAAATTCATGGAGGATAGATCCATTAACAGCTATTAGCCAAGATGGTCAAGGACACAGCTCCATGCTTTGGGTGTCCCTAAACCTCTGTCAGAAGCTGGGACTGGATGACAGGGTATGGATCACTTGACAAATTGCTCTGCTCTGTTCATTCCCTCTGAAGCATCTGACACCAGCCATTGTCATAAGACAGGATACTGGGCTAGATGGACCACTGGTCTGACCCCCTATAGCTATTCTTATGTTATGTTCTTATTTACTATGAGAAAAGGCAAAACATGGAGTAGAACTCCTTAAAGTGACTAAATTGACAGGAAAGTTACTGCAAGTGTTATATTGAGAGAATCATCTTTATTGGAAGAGACCTCTATTCCCTCCTGCGGATTTCCCAGTGCACCCATAGAATCATAGAATATTAGAGTTGGAAGGGACCTCAGGAGGTCATCTAGTCCAACCCCCTGCTCAAAGCAGGACTATCCTCAGCTAAATCATCCCGGTGAGGGTTTTGTCAAGCCGCAGCTTAAAAACCTCTAAAGATGGATATGCCACCACCTCCCTAGGTAACCCATTCCAATGCTTCACCACTCTTCTAGTGAAAAACTTTTTCCTAATGTCCAACCTAGACCTCCCGCACTGCAACTTGAGACTGTTGCTCCTTGTTTTGTCATCTGCCACCACTGAAAAAAGCCTAGCTCCATCCTCTCTGGAACCCCCTTTCAGGTAGTTAAAGCCTGCTATCAAATCCCCCCTCATTCTTCTCTTCTGCAGACTAAACAGGCCTACTTCTTTCAGCCTCTCCTCATAAGTCTTGTGCTCCATCCCTTTAATCATTTTTGTTGCCCTCTACTGGACTCTCTTCAACTTGTCCACATCCTTTTTGTAGTGGGGGGCCCAAAACTGGACACAATGTTCCAAATGTGGCCTCACCAATGCTGAACAGAGGGGAATAATCACTTCCCATGATCTGCTGGCAATGCTCTTACTAATGCAGCCCAATATGCCATTAGCCTTTTTGGCAACCAGGGCACACTGCTGACTCATATCCAGCTTCTTATCCACTGTAACGCCGAGATCCTTTTCTGCAGAACTTCTGCCTAGCTCGTTGGTCCCCAGTCTGTAGCTGTGCATGGGATTCTTCCGTCCTAAATGCAGGACTCTGCACTTGTCCTTGTTGAACCTCTTCGGATTTCTTTGGCCCAATCCTCCAATTTGTTTAGGTCCTTCTGTATCCTATCCCTCCCTTCCAGGGTATCTACCACTCCCCCTAGATTAGTGTCATCTGCAAACTTGCTGAGGGTGCAATCCACCCTATCCTCCAGATCGTTAATGAAGATGTTGACCAAAACTGGCCTGTCGTCTTTTAGACTGTAAGCTCTTCCAGGCAGGAACAGTATTGCACAGTGTGTATTTTGTTGATGATGCTAAACATTTAAGGCTAGTTCACAGTACTAAGCACCACTACAAGGTGTTAGGGCACTGCAGAGCTTCACTGGTCTGGGAAAACCAGGATAATTGTGTCCCAGGCAGGCACAGGATCTGCCAGGGCTTCTTTGTGTGCAGGGTGCACAATCTGCACCAGCCACAAGGAACTGCTCTGTCTCATCAGCGCCGCTCTGTGGGTGGGAACGGAAAGAGGATAGGATTGTGGCTTCACCTCTTCTTCATCCCTCCTTTGGCATCTTGCTCACCCTGGGGAACAGAAGAAAGCAATGCTCACACTCCTCAGAGCACAGACATGGCCATTGGAGAAAGCCTTTGTTCAGCCAGATGGGAGGCTTCTTGCACACTGCTCTACCCTTGCACTACAATGTCAGGGCTGCTCACTATCTAGGCCAAATAAATATGGTTAATATTGGATCAATCTTCCCACATCACAGAAGGATTGATTTCATTCTTCCCAAAGGCTTTCCTACAATAATGTGATATAGTTGAGAGCCAGCATGAGAGGCTTGTCTTTCTTTATATCATAACAAATCCATGACCAACAAGGCCTTCATTGATGTCATTATACTGTACACCATGGACACTTGGAAATCATGGTGACAATAGCTATAAAACTTGAGTCCTCCTGCTCCAAACACAGTCTTCTACGTCTTGAGTTAAAGGAGGGTCGTCTTTCAGTGTTAGCAGGATAAGGCCTATGAAATATACTCAAACAGTTTTGAGTCCATCCAGTTGAAGACAGAGGTAAGAACTAGCCAGCTGAGCAGGGCAAAAATTTTCATCCAAAACTCTTTTCACTGAACAATGCAGATTTGGGTCAACAAACTTTTCATGAAATTCATGTTAAATTTGACAAATTGTTTTGGTCAAAGAACCCAAAACAAATACAAAATTCTGAAAAAAATCAGTGTTTTATTTTGACATTTTTTATATGAAAAGGTCTTTTTGAAATTTAAAATGACTTTGTTTTGAAATTTTCTTCTATTTCATAAAAAAAAGCTCATCAATAATTCAATCCTCCCCCCTTCCCCCGCCTTCTGTAGTTTTTTGGAACAGACAAATTATAAAAACAGTTATTCACACAGCTGTACTGGCCAGTTCACTGCCACATACACTATATATTAACAGTAATTTGGACCTCATGTAGAGATTTTTTTCTTGCATTCATCATCTGTTGGTCAAGTTGCCAAGACCATATACTTTTTATATTCTTCCTTCTAAAAAAGGAGTAAATAATTCATTGTATTGTAGCCCAGAAGGGGACATATTTAACACTGGCATAAGTTGGTAGAATAGCACTGAATTTGTTCTCCAGTTTTGTATCAGTGAGTGAATCATTTGTGAAATTAATGTTCTAATTGTAAAAAACATTGTTTCCATCCACATGGGCTAAGCAGTCTGTGGCAAAATTTCAAACATGTGGTCCCACTCGTGTGTTGTCTAACGTGCATGAATGCAAACAGGAGGTCAGACTAGATGATCACAATAGTCCTTTGTGACCTTTGACTTGATAAAACACCTGTTTTGAATACATACAGAAGATATGTGCACTGTTATTTTAAATCTGTAGCAGAACACCAGACAGAAAGGGAGCTTGGGGAAGGTTTTAGGTCAGAAGCTGTCCTGTGAGGCAGAGAGAGAGAGGGTAGCAACTAGTTTCATACATGTCTTTGGCCATTCTAGAACACCATATTGTGATGTCATTCATAGAAATACCAGTGCCACGAGTCCATCTTTCCCAAAATGCCACTACAGACATCAGAAACAGCATAGGCAGGTATTAATTTGTACCTCAACAAATTGCATTTTTCTGGAGCTAGTATGCCCAGCACCTTGAAGCCGAGACTCAGAATTTCTAAGGATCAGGCCCTATATGCAAGTTGGATTGCCCTCGTTTTTAGAAGTACCTGAATTTTTCTGAGCTGGTTTGGCTTATGTCAAATTGCAATCAGTTTGTAATCACCCGGGGTACTTTAAGTACAGCACCAGTACAGTTATGAAGGAATTAATTCTCATTCCATGACAGTTGTTAGAGTTAATTCATGCCCTTGTTTTTAATTGCTGAATCAAATTGCTTTGTGGATTATTTCATGTCTCGTCCTGAGAGGAATCCAAATAGGTACTTTGTTTATGGTTACTTGTATGTTTGGGCTACACAAAAAATGAGTTAAAAGGCTCATAAGCTAAGATATAAACTACTTTCTAGCCTCCCAGTAGATTCTGAAAGGGGGTATAGCCAAATAAAGAGCTGGTGTAAGCAGGTGCAATTTCACTGACTTTTAAGAGTCGTATCTACTTGCATCAGAGCTGAATTTGGCCACCTGAGCTTGTATAAGTCTAGCAGCACTGACTTTCTTTAATTAACATTGTAGTTAAGATTAAAAGAGAAAAAGCTGAAACATAATTAGCAGTTGTCAGTTAGTCATCTTGCAGAACAGAGAGCAAAAACCGTAGTGTCCACTGTCCTTTCTCCATTCCCTTTACCTCACAATGTTTTGGGCATGCCCAGCAGGACCAATGGGGTAAAATGGTGAGGCTCAAGCCATCCCCAAAAAGGCTGTATCCCACACATTTCCTTGATGCTTCCCATCTCCAATCCAGGCTGAAAATCTCTCTCAGGCTGCTTAAACTTGAATGTCAGCTGACTTCATCTGAGGTGGCATGTGGGAAAGAAAGCACAGGATGAAGTTTCTGTGCTGTGTGCAGCAAAAGAAGGAAAGAGGGAGAGAACACACTGGGCCCTCTCCTTTTACAACAGGATACAAGCAAACCCCTTTGAAATCAACGTGAGCTATATATTCTAAAGCAGGAGAACAGGTCCCCAGCAATTCACGTTCAAGCTGTAGGTAGGATGTTTCCAGGCTGGGTAGAAGGAGAGCCTTAGTTGCTGTGACATGTGTACAGTCACTAAGTTATGGTAATAAGGTGAAGAAGTGGGGAGTAGCCAAAACAATGGCAGACAGGATGGGGCACATAAGACAGCCCACCTTGTTTTGTTCTGTAAGGTGGCAGTAGCTAGGATATAAGGTCAGAACCACAGAAGACCTGACGTGTCCATGGGTATTTTTAAGTAATATTGTTTCTGAGTCTGAACTGTGTTTAAATGAATGTTTCTGTGTGTAGCCTTTTACAGCAGGACGACAGGTTGTAGGATCCAGCACAATAGGGTAGGACCCTTTATTTGCTGACTCACTCTGGTTTCATATGCCAGCAATTCCACGTGAAGATGTAGTTATTGCTGCTGACTCGGTCCACTATCAGCTCAGGGGGTTCCTATCAATGCCCCTCAGGGGAAAAGGAATGTGTTTCTGCGGCGAAGGAACTGAGTTTATGGGCCAGATCCTGAGACTGAGGTGATCTGCACAGGGCAAAAGATAGTGACATGTATAAATCAGTTCAGCTTGATGCTCCTATAATCTTGCTGCAGCTCTGGGCCGGGCCAACCCCCTATGCTGCATTAGAGCAGCCTGGAGTCACGCCCAAGGCTCAGCATAGCACACTGATGTTCCAGTCACTTCCCCTTTCTTCTGGTCACATCCTTTTCTCCCTGCAAGCCAGTATCAGGGAGGGTAAGTGGCAGCTAAGCCCCAGTGTTGGATCTTCTTTGCACTGGGAGGATCCTTTCAGGGCCAGTTACAATGGCTAGGCTGGGGTATGCAAAGCAGTCACATTCCACTGGAGAATCTAATCCCTGTTGTCCTTCCCTTCAATAAGCACCTTACATATAAATAGTTAATTAAATTAGCATAACCTATTAAAGACTAATATATGCCCAGTACAGCTAGATATCATCTTCTGTAAAAACAAAGGTAATTCAACAAATAAAAATTCTGTAAAAACAGCACTTGACAAAGTATATATTTTAAATTTCCATGGATGTTTATTTTTGAGGCACTGAAATTTAATTCATAGGTTGAATAAATACCCTTCAGATATTTTACCTAGTTGTTATTCACAAATAGTAGTATGTTCTCTTGTTCTTTTTGTAATAACAGAAATAACCAGTGGCCATTCCTTCAGAGTCCGATAACTTAATGTTCCCCTATAGGATGACAAGAGACTCAGTAGGGCAAGTTCACATTGCATTAGATCTACCAAGAAGAATACATTGTGCTATCTATTTCAGTATTGTGATGGGCTGAGTTCAGAGCAAAATGGATTTGTAACAATGGGACACTTGCAATGAATTGTTGCCATGATCTGTCACCCTAAGGTATGCCAGAATTGGTATCCTGCCATCAGCAGTAATCTTATAAAATACAGGCATTACATCTCTGTGAGCTGTTAAATGCTGACGGAATGAAAATATAAAGTTACAGTCACTGCTGCACAGTATCCATGTAACAGTGAACAAACTGGTCCCTTTAATACTTCTGCTTGCAAGGGAACTAAGGATAAGAAAAAGACACAAGCAATGTTAAAAATCCATGGCAGCTATAAGAAATGTCACTTAAATACAAATGGCATTTGCCAGCAAAAGGGAATAAAATAAATAAATAAAAGGAAATCAAAGAATTGTATTTGGGTGAATCAGAAAGATTCTTTAGGGGATCAGTCTGACATCCCTGATCAGGTCAACAGAAATGACTGTCTTAAGCTTCCCATTCGTTTTATAGCCCCAGGTAGGTCAATACTAGTGATCTCATCATGTAGCCAAGTCTGCAGTGTACTTCTCCTGGCAAAACTGACCAGCAGGCTGTATTCTTAGCTCAGCACCCCGTCCCTTTCTAGAGACTGAGAGCAGCTCTAGCCTTAGTGCCAGCCTCAACCTCTGCAGGGTCATGTGGTGATTCCCAGAAGGTCACTTCTAGGGTACATCGACGCTGCACACCTCTTTTGGCAGCATGTCGTGTACGGACCCGGGGAGCTCCCCTCGCATGTA
The DNA here is from genome assembly GCA_007922155.1 of Mesoclemmys tuberculata. Taxonomy (NCBI): domain Eukaryota; kingdom Metazoa; phylum Chordata; order Testudines; family Chelidae; genus Mesoclemmys; species Mesoclemmys tuberculata. The sequence goes on along the minus strand of ML675629.1, from coordinate 33,819,840 downwards.
GCTAGTGCCTAAGCCTGGCTTAGGCAAGTAGAGTAAAAGACACCCCTGAAGGATGTGTATGGGTACACATATCCTACACGGTCTCTAGTCACCCAAGCGGTGTTTCCCTTTGTACACTATTCTTAGCAGTGCAGTGTCCCACTGCCTCACGCTGCTGGAGCCTTTCCCCTTCACAGGAAAAGCCTCTCCCAGTGGAGAAGGGCTGTGTCTGCTCATTGCTGCAGTAGCCCTTCCCTGCCTCAAGGAAAGACTCCAGGAGGGGAGAAGCAGCAAGGAAAGGCTGAACCTTTCCCCATTGCCTCCCTACTGCCAGAGCCTTTACTTGCTGTGGTGAAAGGCTCTGGCAGCAGGAAGGCACTGGAGCCTTTCCTCACTGCCTCCCCTCAGCCAGAGCCTTTCACTGACAGCCATAGCTACACACTGCCCTAGTGACACGGCCTGCAACATGTCCTATGTGCACATCACGTGCCAGCCAGTGGTATGTAGTGTGCCAGTAGTGTGTAGTGAAGACGTAGCCTTTCTCCAAGCAACTCTTTTGTTATAGGGAAATAAGTTTAACCTCTTCTTTGTGGGCCGTGCTCTGTCCATACACAAAGCCAGCCCCAATGAAGTGCACTGAATGTCAAATATTACCATAGGTCACATGCTGAGGGATTTGTTAAAATATCACTTTTTGCTGTAACCCATTCAAATACCAAATAAAGACCTCCGAGCTTAGCCCGCTACTTCACTGGAGTTTAACGTTTTCAGCACCCTTCAGGCTCATTCTTAACATACACATCAGCAAGAAAGAGCAAAGAAAGAGGTTGTAAGAATCTCATGATTTTTAATCTCAGATTTTTATCTCAGAGTTTTAATTCACTGTCCATTGTAGAGTGAACGAGAAGAGGAATAAGACTAAATCTGAAGTGAAGACCAATATAGACATTTGGGTCACCAATAAATTTAAGAGTTTGCAGTGATATCTGATTGCAGATCAAACAGAAAGACAAGGCAAGACGTTTCAGTATGTTAAACAGCCATTAGACAGCAAGAAAATTCAGCAGCCAACAGTATGTAAACGCAATTGGTTAGCTCAGTCTAGTTAATAGTAGACAGGTGTCCGCATCTCAGCTAATCACCACCACACTTAGCACCCTTACTGACAGTCCCAGCAGAAAGTCCTGCGAGAATGCACATAGAAACTCACCTCCTTCTTGCTCACAGTTGGTGGTGCCTCCAGGTCACGACTGAAGAGTAATGGGGCAAGGCTGCTGCTGCTGCGTCCTGTACTGTCCTTGCTCTGTGAATAGACAGAGCACTTCAAGCTCCAAGCCTGTCAAGCCAGCATTTTTATCAATGTTTTTTATATTACAAAAAAAAAAAAGGAAGCGCTCAGTGGACAAGGACTATGTGATGAAGAAAATCATTTAATTTTAGGGGGAGGTAGCATGACACAGTAGGTAGAACGCTGAACTGGACCTCAGGAGACCTGCATTTATTCCCAGCTCTTGCACTGGCCTGCTGGGCAACTTGCTTCTCCGTGCCTCTGTTTCCTCATCTGTAGAATGGAAATAATAATACTAGCCTCCTTTGTAAAGCCCTCTGAGATCTACAGATAAAAAACGTTATATGAGAACGAGGCACTATCGTTCAGCTACAGCAAGCAGCAGCACTATCTGCTAGGAAAGCAATTTAACTATTTCCATGTAAGTCTGAATCCCGAAAGTCCTCTCACAGCATACTGCAGGGTTTCTGTGTCGCAGCACAAGTGTGTGCAGAAGCTAAGAATGATACAAGTTAGGTTAAGCACCGGGCTTACTCCTTTGAACTAAGCAGAATTAAAGTGCAAGATCCTTGCATAACCAAGGACAGAATAAAAAGGGGCCTGGCTGCAGGCAGAGAACGGGCACTATTAACCAGACATGGTGTTCAGGTTACACTCACTGCCAGAGCACCCTCTTTGTACCAGGACACAGCATTGCAGGGGTTCTTCACTCTAGCACCCCTTGCCTGTCCTACTGGTTCCAAAACAGTCTGCAACTTTTGTGGCCTAGGCCCAGCCAGGCCACCTCTAAGTCTAGTCCTCTTCTGGGGTTAACAGAAAAGCCTGAAGTAATACCCCTTGACACAAAGTCTAATGGCCTCCATGCCAGGCCCAACACTCCCATGGCTCATCATTCTTGTGCTCTTTGGAGATGCCCCCACCCCTCCGCCTGATAATTTAATACATTAATAAGCAGTACTCACCTACATTCACCAGTGGTACTTCTTGCTGCTTTTTGCAGCACTCGGCAACTCCCGATCTTGTTGAACAGAGATGAAAAATAAGGGACTGTTGGCATCCCTATGCAAGCCCAGTGTTTGAACTCAAACTCAGGTCAACTACCCATAAATCACACTAACCCAGGGCTCAGAGTCAGGGTCCCAGGCTCCCACAGGGGTGGAGGGTCTGAGATTCAGGACCTAGGGTTCAAGTCCTGTTGCTTTGCGGCATAAACACAGCCCCCCTGTACTCCTGCTCTGGGAGTCTGCCAAAAGTATTCCATAATCCCATGGGTAGACTTTCTTTGTCCTCCAAACAGTCACGTTTTCCCCCTCCATACCATGAACAAAGGGCTAGAGCGGTCACATTTTGGAAGAGCGCTAGGAAGTATAGAATATGGGTGGTTGCACTTGGGCCTGCATAATGCATTGTAGACACGGGAGCCTGAAGTTGGGACCCAGGATTCAACAATTCCTAACCTGGGGTTACAAATTAGAGTTAACTCAAGCCTTAGATTAACAAACCCAGGGTCTGCTAACTTGAGTTCTACTAACGCAAGGGTTACACTGCAGTGTAGACATACCCTTTTCGTACTGAGGCCTGTGTTTCTCCTCTTACTGGGGAGAGGTAGAGAAACCTACACCTAATTTCTGGATTCTAGGGACCCTCTGTTAAGCAAGTAAGGACTGCTCCTTGCAATCTTCTACCACTTCCCTGGGCCACTCCCACCTTTCCCCTGCTTGTCTGCATCTTCCACAGGCCTACGGACTCCACAATTCCCACCCTGGATTTGTGGCTCCTCGTGGCTTCTTCCCATGAAGCTACTGAGGAGCTTCCTCAAAGCCAGTCACAGGTTTTCAGGTAGCATCTGGGCTATATTTCCACCAGTCCTTCTGGTTTCCCTCCCTAAACTAAGAGCCCACCACCAGATCTTTTCCTGGAGGCTGGGGTTGTGGCTTAGGCAGTCCTCTGTCTCTCCTTTATGCAGAAGTCCCCAGCTCTCCCAGTTGGAGCTGTAACTGGGGCCAACAGGAGGGCCTTAGCTAGCTTCTCCTTCATCTGGACTCTTCACTCCAAATAGTCCTCACATTCAGCAAGCACATTGTCCTGCTGGCATCTCCCCTGCTATGAGGGAATAGGCAGCATATATGCTCCTCCTCTTCCCAAAATCCATCCCAATGGGCTGGGAGAAAGGAGACCCTTGCTTGGCCCACTCTGCAAGGTTCCTGCTCCCAGGCTCTTAAACAGTAATGGGATTTCTTCCCAAACATTTCTTATTCCCAACACTGATTGCTCTTGACAAATAACCTCCATTCCCTAGTTTCTTGCATGTATCAGACCTCCCAAAATCTTAAAGACCCATCCCATGTGATAGGATGGGCTGACTCCTGGGCCCCTTTAATTTTAGGGGACAGAGTACCCCTCATACATGGGCTTAACTGAAATTCTCATTATTTTAATGAGGTGCTTAATTATATGTTCCTTTCCTTGACTTTAGTCTTGTTACAAGGCAGGAGTGGGTTTCTCTACACACTCTGCCCTGCTGAACATTTTTGTTGTCTTGTGCTTATGTAGGCTCACTCTGATACCTGTGCAGTGTAAGTTCAAGCCTGAAGCATACAGTAATTACTGGGGCAACTTAAACCATGTCTGAGTCCTTTAGGTTCACAGACTGTAAAACAGAGTAGAGTTCAGCCCACTGGCCATTATCCAATTCAACAAGAAGCATCTCAGAAAGAAGGCTGGGTGATCTGAGGAGAGAATTGATAACTTTCTTTTTCAAAAAGCTTTGTTGAAGTCTGCAGTGAAATTTAAGGTTTAAAAAGTAAGCTTTGTTGTTCTCAATTTAGGTCTTGTGGGTTTTATTACATATCACACAACCACATGCATATTAAATAACTTCTGATCAGTAAAGACAGATATGCTCTACAGGTCAGTTCTGACATAACATGACGAAGCAAGCAGTATCTCGTACCTGGCCTGAGAACAAGTAGTGGAGTTCAGTTTTCATTTGACAAATACATCCATTCACACAGGGTTTTTTATTTCTCTAATCTGGAGAGCAAAATACGCATTACAGTGTATTCTCCTTGTCCCCTGGCCCTATTATATCTTCCACCAGCTCTCCTCAGCATTCCACATTATAAAATCAATCTCTATTTAAGTAAGAGGGGGATATTTATTTCTTAATTTTTTAATAATGTATTTTGTGATTTGTTACAGCTCTTGCTGTTGTATTATTTATTTATTGTGCCTATAGGGTGCCCTGCCACATGGTAATAGAAGAGCTACGGAAATTAAGGACCTAAGCAAAAACAAGTTCAATAATATTGCAACACTGAAGAACATAATCCAAAATTAACAAAACTTCAAGCAGTGACAATGGACCAGTGCTTTAGCGCCAGAATATTTACGAAGCCAATGGGAAGGAGATTAAACAACAGAATGGTGAATCATTACTAAAAAGAAAAAATGAAAACTGAATTTTATGATAGCCTACAGCATATTTCAGAACCCTGGCAAAATCATTAGTTACCATGGAGTTATTTTCTTATGGGTTATTTTCTTACTTACAAAATTTGAATAAAACATTCTTTTTGTGGTGATCCAACTTTCCCTTTTGCTTCTTTTTGCAAAGGTCACTCACTTTCACAATGCCCCTGATAGTGCACAGCTCAAAAAAAAAAGGTTTAGATTTATCATGCAAAATACATATAGTCATTAGATGAAATCTAGTCTCACTAATGCAAATGGCAAAACCCACACTGACTTCAACTGGGCCAATGTTTTGCTGGTAGTATCTAAAATCAATTTATGGGGCCTGAATCATTCTCAACTCACTTTTACCTGTAAGGACTCCTGATTTACACTGGTGCCAGGTAGTGGAAAATCAGATCAAAGCATCTATTTTGAAGGAAACCTCCTGTGTCCCTGGTTCCCAGACTACTTTCCAAATCCTCTCTCTTAGCCTTGAAGCCTCTCTCTTAACTTTATTAGGATCCCAATCCTATTTCCACCCCTTCCTCATTCAGCTCTGCCTGCGATACCCTCCTGTAGAGACCAAATGAGTGCTTCTTGCGTTTCACAGTAGGCATCCATCATCTAACAGAATGGGGCCCTAATGGACCAATCCAGATCCCTTTGAAGTAAATTTGAGAGATTTTTCATCGATTTCCATGGGAGCTGGATAAAAATCTAAGAGTGGAGGGCTCTAGTCCCAACCATCCACTGAATGTGAGAGAGTTGTGCTCTTTGCCAGCGTGAGAAACAAGAGAATTCTGCCCTTGTCTTCACTGCATGCTGTCGATGGGGTAAATAATCAAATGCTTGTCAGTGTACGGTAGCCTGCCCTGCTACTGCATGTGCACATAGCTTGCTAATATTGGCAAGTGCCAGCAATGTATGTGGCCATGACAAGCCATAGAGCTCTATGGGCTTATCCTGTCAAAGGTTATGTCTCAAAGTCACCCCCTTCGGGTGAAGGCTGGTACCTCAGTTACCTCTTGTGTCATTCCCTGGGCAACAGAAGTCCTGTGGTCTGGGCCTGGAGTTAGGAATTAAAGCCTTTCAGCTGTCCATCGCCTTCTGGAAGGGGAGTGGCAGAATAAAACAGTCCAAACAAAACCGAAAATTTTTCCAAGGCTCATAAGTGGCCAGAGCCCCTCCCTCACACAAAGGCAGGAAGCCATCTTTCAGGCTTCACAGAAAGTACCAGTTCCTACCATCTTGCATGCTAAAGGTCAAGTGCTAGTGAGGGATTTCAATCAAAGCAACAAACCAATCTAACTGTTTCCTCAGAAGGGTCAGTCTGGTAGAACTCTCAGCTGTTCTGAGCAGGTAACCCAGTGCTCTGGTCTGAAGGCGCTGGCTTCATTTATTTCAAAGTGTCACCCAACTGGGCTGAATCCTTCCATTTTAAGGGCCCACTCCCAGGTCTGACAAGCCAGATAATTGCAGTAGGCTGAGACTGACTGTCACCACAAACGTTCTTTAAACCCGTCTTGACTGCTGAGAGGGCTGATCCTGAGATTCCTGTGCCACAACGCACTGTGTTGCTCTGTACCTGTGTTCACAACGTGTTGTGGATCAACTTGCCCATTCACTCTTGGAATTGTGGTAGAATATGATCTAGGCCTATATAATCCATTTCTGGGCAGAAACTAAGCTGGTGTGGTAGTGTGATGTTATGTGTCAAAGGTATGGAGCCTTCTGCTCCCTAATGACCAGAAGATGTTGTATCTTTTTCATGCCTCTGCACAAGCTGCTGCCAGGAGACATTGGCAGGGGTTTCAGAGGCTGTCTTGGGGCCAGAGAAGACAGAGAGAACAGCTCACATTTAGGAGAAGGCCAGTGACAGAAACTGAATGGACATGGAGGCATGGATTGAGTCGATGCTGTTTTTAACGGCAGAAAACACTTAGGTAGACTGCCTCTGTTAGCCCAGGAACACAAGCACACACTGGTGGGAGTATGTTATAATGGAAACATCATGGGGTGGCCAGTAGTGGGACCAGAACTTTTGCATGAAGAGCAAGACATTCTTGGAGCTGTGTGAGGAGCTTCCCCTGGCACTTGTGGAGGAGAGCTTCTAATGAGACAGCAAATAATTGTCCAGAAGTGCACTGCTATCACCCTGCAGAAATAGGCCGCTGCCACCACCCCAGATTACTACAGATCTGTGGGGCTGGGAAATCTACAAGTGGCACAGAGCTTATGGAGGTTTGCAAGTCAATCAATGCTGTGATGTCCTCCAGTTCTGTCAGAATTGGAAATATTCCTCAACTAATTGTGGGGTTAGGACTGATGGGCTATCTGAGCTGTGCATGTGCAGTTGTTGGCACCCATATATTTGGTGCCCCCCGTTTAAACAGTAGTGTATTAGCAGGAAAGGGTATTACCCCATTGTAATTCAGGCTGTTGTGGCTCACAGTGGCATTTTAATGGGCACCTACGTCAGTTTGATTTGTTTCAACATGGGCCAGTGGGTATGTCTTCCCCACCTCACTACCAACTCCAACAACACATTCATCAATGGGGTGTCCGTGCCGACTGATTTCAAGCAACCCAGGATACCCTCTCCTGTCCTGGCTGATGAAGCCTGTCCTGATGTCCACTAACAGAACAAAAGGCACTTCAGCTACGCTCAAAGCATGTGCAGGATGGTGGTGGAATATGCATCTGGCCAACTAGAGGCAAGATGGCAGTGCTTCCTGACTCATTTGGACTGTGGTGTCTTTAACACCATACAAGTGAACAGGGCATGCGGTGTGCTTCACAGTATATGTGTGGATAATGGGGAGTACTTTGAGAGGGACTGGGTTGCTGACGATTATGAATCGAGAGTGACTTACAGACAACCACCAGCTGTACCTCTTACAGCCACTGGGCAGTAAGCACCATCAGGGATGCCATTTGCAATGATATTTTAGCTGAGGATAGTCCTGCTTTGAGCAGGAGGTTGGACTAGATGACCTCCTGAGGTCCCTTCCAACTCTAATATTCTATGATATAGTCAAGCTGCATAGTGTTATGTTGGGGCTGAATAATAGGGCTGCATGGTGCATTGGGGCCTTGTATTCAGATGCATGCATTAAAGATTCCTTTCTCTCCATCTTTATTGAAAGTCATTGACACTAAAAAGGAGACATACCAGCTGCCCTAACAAGGTAAAAATATGTGATAACATAAGAGATAAGATAAAATCTTGTCACATCTAAGAACAGTACACATCATCAGTGTGTCTGTTCTCTGCGTGGTACACTGATCAGGGGCAGAGCAAAGCTGATACTGCTGACGGTGTAGTGGCTCATATGACTTCCCCGGGAACTGTTCTGCAGATTTGGTGGTACATGGTAATCAAGGTAACCTGCTGGGATTCATGATTCCAGGGTATTTACGCTGCTGGCCCATAGCCTTTCAAACATGTCTGTGAATTCCATGTCTCACTCCTGCATCTTATGATCATGGTGAAGATACTCTGGCAGTAGCTCCTTCTTCTACATCTCCAATTCCATATGCTTTTGTGACTGCCTGGCCCAGTTCTTATGCACAGCTATTGTCAAATCATCCCTGCTCTTTTGCTGCTTTGCCCTCAAATTCAGAATTCTGTCGCTGACATTGAGTGGTCTGCTAGTTGCCAGGCCAACTCTTGACAAGTATGTGACTGTTGCACTTGTTCCTGACAGACAGGAAACATATTTGGTGAGTGCCCTTGAATCATACAATTTTATTCTTGGTCTATGGAGCCCTAAATAAAAAAAGGAACAATTTTTATCTCAAAAGAATGCTATTCCCTGTGCTGTCTCATTTTGACATCAAACTTCTGTCTGTTGAGTACTTTTCGAAAGGAATTATCTCAAGAAAAGAAATACTGAGTTAATTCTACCTTCCAGCTATCCAAAACATTTTTGGGGGGAGGTGTAAGGAGGAGGTTCAGGTGCTGGAAGACAGATGCTATCATGATTGTTAAACACTTTTCAGGCTGCTGCAACCTTGCAAGATGTTGTGCTGCTTCCGACACCAAAAAGGAAGATTGACCAGATATTCCAGATATCAGGGATAAGAACTGCCATTGAAGTTGAGCAATTTTTGCATCTTGTGACAGTTGAACTGATAAGTGAGTGGATAGGGATTGCTACTTATAATGGAAGCAGAGAGAAACCATCTGGAAGTTTTTTACAGAGTGAAAATTTTATTTCATTACTTTCCAGGAATGGCCCAAAATCAGCTCAGTAATAAACCAGCTTCTGCTCTAGTGGCAGGATGTCAAAACATGCAGGTAGTGTGGGATGGTAGTGAGTGGTTTAATTATAGTTTTATGGCAATTTACATATTGGATGGGATAGGGCCACAAACCTTTTAACTTTTATATTAATGCTTTTTCCTGTTTTAAAAAAAAATTACTGCATTCCACTGCTATAAAGTTTAAGTTTGCATTTCTTTTTCTGCTTTTCTTCCATTATGAATTTAGAAGGGAGTGAGGGAGTGGATGAGTGTAATGGTGCAGTATCTGCCCCCACTGAGGCCAAAACTAGGAATAATCATATAAAGGTTAAGAATCCACTCAAATATTTCATAATATCCTTCATAATAAAAATAAAGATGGCTGCCTCCATCTTATGAGCCTATGATACTGGCTGCTGCTTCTGTGTGGGAAACCTCCCCCATGTTATATTCTCCCTATGTATGAGGGCATCAGCAGAGAGCTTATTTCCAAGGCTAGGGTCACCTCCTTGCTTTTCCTCTCCTTGCTGGCTATCTGGGATGGGGCTGGTCAAGTCTTTGCAGACAGCCAAGTTCTGACATCTCACTGGCCCTGGGTCCACTAATGTACTCATTCTGTAAGAGGGCTCCATGCCCACAGGGCTGCTTAGAACGCCGTCCAGGTCATTGCAAAATGGACAGGTTGGCAGGACATCACCAGTTTGCTTATTGTTATCCTTGGCCTCCAGTAGCTCACCTTGAGCCCCTTTATGGACTGCTGACAGGTTTGCCCCATCCTGTGATTAGGCAGCAGCTGCTGAGACACGTTTGTACAGACACTGTACTGTTAAAGTCCTGGGTGTTGCTTACTTCAGCCCAAAGCTGCACCAAGATTCTGGTGTAGTCGGATGGCCTGTTGGCTTCTTAGGGTATATCTACACTGCAATAAAACACTTGCTGCTGCCCATGCCAGCTGACTTGGGCTTGCAGGGCTCAGGCTATAAAATTGCAGGGTCTATAAAATTTCAGTGTGGACATCTGGGCTCAGGCTGGAGCTTGGGTTTTGGGACCCTGAGGGGAGGAGGGGCCCAAGAAAAATGAGCGTAAGTCAGCTGACACAGGGCAGCCACAGGTGTTTTACTGCAGTGCAGATATACCCGGAGGGGCCACTGTTCTGCTCTTTCAAACACCAGAGATGAGTGAAGCTAGAGAAACTGCAAGCAGGATGAGTCTGTGGATGCTCAGCAAAGAGATATGAAGGCAGACCATCTCCAGTTAAGGATCAAAGCACAGGCAGACAGCAATATAGTATCCAGGAATTGGTTCCCAGTGGGCTTAGGGAAAGGGATTGGATGACCGCACTAACCTACTGGCACCTCTGGCTACATGTTTTCAGTGCAATAATCTTCTGCCAGTTGTTATCAGCAGTAAAAAGGGCAAGGTTTAATTGTCTAGAGGTTTTCTTAAAGACTCCACTAACACCAGTTTGAGCCTCGGAAAGGGCTCTACTCACCACAAGTGCGCCTCCTTGTAGCGAGTTCTTGGAATTAGCTCTCACCACATCTGGTGCTACCTTCTGTAGGCTGGTCACCCTGTGCCCCCACATCACTCTCCTTGACTTGTGGTTCTTCCTCTCCATGATTCAGCCCTCTGTCCTCCTCTTCTGGGGTAACAGCTTCCAGACAGCTTGTCCACTGGGACTTTATCACAGTTTTCTGTTCCACCTCTAAGTCCTGTGTCACTTCCCACTGTCTGGTAGGGGAATCCATGATCACCTGAACATCAGAACAGCCAGACCGGGTCAGACCAATAGTCCATCTAACCCAATATCCTGTCTTCTGACAGTGGCCAATTCCAGGTGCTTGGGATAGAATGAACAGAACAGATCAAGTGATCCATCCCGTTGCCTATTCCCAGCTTCTGGCAAACAGCAATCCCTGCCTATCCTGGTTAATAGCCATTGATGGACCTATCCTCCACCCTCCACTACAGTTCCCCACCCAGAAACCTCAGAACCTATGTCCACTTCCTTGGACACCCCTGATGGGCAATTTTTCTCCATTCTCAAGCACTGAGCTGTATTGGCATGTTGGTGGAAGGAAGTCAGCAGAATGAATTTGAGGAGAATCAGCAATTAACAAATTCTATGGTGTAAGACTCCCACTTCCATGGTATTTTGACAGTAGTCCCAGCCTTGGTCATCTGTTGGCACTGTGAATGGCTGATGTGTTCTAGCTACTTGCCTCCTCTCCACTGACAGGTAGATGCTCTCAGTAGAAGAAGACTAAGGACTCTAGTAGGTCCATGCTTCCTGGGATGCTCTGGGGCTCTGCTATCTTACCTAGCTGTACTGATTTCAGTTTTAATTGGTGGGTAGTGAGGCCTACACCAGAATCCCTTGGTCAGGGTGCTGTTTCTATGGTTTCAGCAAAAGCTGCCTACCTCTGCCCCTCCTTTGCATCATCCATCCCCTCAAAGGTGCCTTTGCCGGTCTGAGCTGTCCACCATTATGCACCACTCATCACCATGGAGCTGTTGCCAATGCTGTTCTGCACCATCTGTTGTCACCAGGCTGACACTACTGCCTTGAACCTGCCACTACTCTTCACTGGCCACTTTTAAGTAGTCTCAGATCAGTTCTGTAAGTGATATATAGGAACAGCGATCGAGTCCTCACCCTCACAGTGGCTCACCCAACAGCAGGCAAGAACCTTCTTCCCCTCACTTTCCTTCCCTTAGCGCTGCCTGGACTCCCTTCCCCAGCTGAGCCTGACCACAGTCATAGGCACATTCAATGCCAATGGCTTGTCCTTATATTTCCCAACAAAGTTAGTTGCATTTTATTTCTCCCAAATGTAAAACTTAACTAAATGTCAATGAAAATGCCCCAAACTGTCACAAAAATGAAATGTAAATGACACCATTGCCCATTCAGTCAGCTTTCTGTGATCTCCAACAAAGACAAGTGGAGAGGTCCCTCACCAGGGGAGCCCCTGCCCACCTGCAGTTTTTAAGTAGCTCTTGTTGGCTCTTTTCCCATTTCATCATCTCTAAACCTTCAGGCCACATGGCTCATACTTGGGGTAGTGGCATGTGTGAGAAGCTACGTCGTGGTCTCCCCTATAGCTCAGAGCGTGATGACTGCCTTGCGCTAGGGCACCGCCAGTGGCACATGGTTGTGTCAAAGCATGCTGTGTTAAGGGAAAAACCAGGGCTGAGCATGAGGTTACCATGCAGTTAAGACAAGGACTCTGCTCCCAAAAGATTGGCCATTTTCCTGGCATTAACACAGTTTTAATGGAGGGATATAAAATGGTAACACACGAAATGAACAGGAGCAGCTGATGACATTGCCATCTATTTTTGTTCTGGGTGAATGTTCTGAACATCTATACCTCAGTTAAACAGCCCCTTAGCCCGAGCCCCTCAAGCCCAGATCAGCTGCAGGTGTTTAATTGCAGTATAGACAGGCCTTAAACTCCTGAGTTCTAGACAATAGTTTTAATTTTCAAAACCACTTGGCTTAGGAGCCTAAGTCCCATTTCCAAAAGTGACTTGGGAATCAGACATAAACACCTTAGGCCCAGAGCGTCAATGGGATTAGTGCTTAACTCCTACTGATTTCAGTGGGAGTTAGTCGCCTAAATAGCTTTGAGGCTCTGAGCCTAATACCTACGGGGATGGTAGTTACCCCTCAACCTGCTTAAGAGCTTTTCCAAATCCCCCAGGTGCCTATCTGCATTTTTAGGTGCTTGAATATCTTTGAAATCTGGCTTAAATCACTTGAAAATGGGACTGAGGTTCTTAAATCATGTAGCTGCTTTGGAAAGTGGTACACAATGACTTCTTCTATCTCCGTGGGCAAATCACATAGGGAAAGATACTCAACAGAGTTCATTTGCCATGTAGGCCCCAAAATAGGTGGCAAGACTTTCAAAAGACCCCAACTACATTCTATGCAGAACTCTTTTGAAAGTTTCCCCATAAATGTCACAATGCGAGTTGGTGGGTGCTGCATGCTTCTGGAAATCTGGCCTTTATTAAGGTGTCTAAGGGTATGCAAAAAACACCTAAGGCAGGTAATTGATTAGTAATGAACAAGACGTGGTTAGCATTTCCCAAAGTATTAGTTAAACCTCATCTATTGGCAATCAATTAACTTGAGATAAACTCCAGACATATTCTGAATGGGAGCTGAGCTCTTCAGACATTTGTCCCTAAAAATCTGCACTCAGTTTTCCTATCAATAAAATGGAGACAGTAATACTGAATTACCTCACACGGGATGTTACGTGGATTAATTAGTCAATGTTTGTAAAGTGCTTTGAGATTAAAAAGTGCTGTAGAAGTACTAAGCATTACTATTATTACCTTCTTCCACAGGTAGTGACTCTGGAAATAGAGCCAAAACATGACTTCCCTGCTGAAGTCCAGCATTTTTCTGTGTTGCTCTGCCATAGAAAAGCTCTGCATTCTGTTACATCTGTTGGCTGCCTCTGTTGTTTAATTTCTTCTTGGTTGTTGGGAAACAATTTATGCAAGGTCTCTGACTCAGCAATAAATTAGCATTTTAAAAAACAGTTACACCCAGTAGGCGAACTGACCTTTAGCATCGAACATAAACTTGAGGGACACATTACTGTTTTCTCTTCACAGGCAACAGTAAATTGTCCAATCTCTTGCAAGCTTATGTGATGCTGATAATGTTACTCTCGGCTAAGCTATTGTACTGCCAGTGATTCAGACTTTCTAAAACAACTTGTAAACTTTTCCTGAAGCAAGCTAATAGGTTAAGTTCACTTCTCTATTGCTAATTTTATATTACCTCAGAGGATGATTACATATTTATGTATTATTTATTATGCAAATCTAGCATTATACATTATTTACAGCAGTATTAACAATATGTATTATTTATTATGGAACTGTATTAATATATATTATTTCAAGCAGGATTTTTTCATTGTTGTTTGTTGATTCCGATTATTAGACTGTAATATTCTGGAGTGTGCCCACTGTAGTCCTGTGGATTGAGGAGGTTGGTATTGAACTACATTGCCCAAGAAACACCATTCACTTCTGCCATAGTAATTTTTTGTAGTCCAGGGACAGATTGTGGCTAGCCTTGCATGGGTATGAAGGAGGTAGGGTACCTTCCCCGCCCATCTATGTGGTAACCCCTGCATGGGACCATTCCGTAATCCCAGCCCTTGTTTTGCCTGAATTCAAAGGCTGAGAGTGTCTAGTGCTGCTATCAGCACTAGAAACCCCAGTGGGGGTGGGGCTACGGTGATACTCTTCCATTTTCCCCAGCCAGTGGAAGCCAGCATGGTGGGGAGCACATACTGCACCTAATAGCCAGGTCTGTGCTAGAAATTTCAACCAGCGTAGGCATGTTGGTTAGAGGCGTGGCTTTTATATGACATTTCCATGCTACTGCATGCTCTAGCACTGATGCAATCATATCAGCATAGAAGTGCTTCTTCCATTATCGCTTATTTTGCTTAGGGAATCAGCATAAACTATACTGACAAAATCACCTTTATGCCAGTATAAGATACGTTCGCACCGTGAGAATGTGTCAGCACTGTTACACTGAAAGAGCTATGCTGTTAGCTCTTTTCTAATGGAGGCCTGGATCATTAAAGGGTTCAGCCATAGCTTCTTCTGTGTGCACTCTTCCAGCCCTCAACAGCTCTGGGATGGACTCTGCTCTTAGGTCAATCACATATAAATTGGGAGTAACTCCATTCAAGTCCGTGGAAGTGAGTTTAAGGATGGGTGCTCTCAATTTAAATTAAGCTTCTTTCTATGGACTCATGTGAGCCTACCATCACCATTGCATCAGATCATCTCACAGATATTAATGAATTTATCCTCGTAACACACCCGTGAAGAAATATTGTCCCTTGTAATAGAGTTCTTGGCAGACTATGTGGCCTAGTGAGTACCATGCCAAGTGCCGCCTCCCAGTGGGAAGGTCTTTCAGTTCAGTTCCTATTCTTACTAGAGGGGGAGTGAGGTGGGCAGAAGCCTTTCCTGCAGCAGGGGTAGCTGGTAGGGGAGCCCAGGCCTTCCCACTCCACCAGGCTCTGATCCAGGGCCCTAAGAAGGTCAATAGTATCTGGCACTTTAGAGTGCCCACTGAGTTACCCTCCCTGGGTCACTTCCTGCCACCTGCTTCTCTCCCCCAGCTCCAGTCCAATATAAGGAAAAAAGAAAAGATAATTAAACATTCAGCATACAGTCATTTCTCTCAGGGAGGCTTCTCTGATGCTTTTGTCCAGGAGACCTCACAAGAAGTCTGTCTTCCTCCTTAGCCTTTCCCCTTCTGAGCTAAGTTGCCCCCTTTTCAACTGCTTCTCCAGCTGGAGCATGTTCTGCATTTCTGGAAGGGGGGCTACCTGGGACCAGTATTTCCTTTAACCCCTTCAGGTCCAGAGTGTGGTTGTACAGCATATCACATCCCTATTTTGCAGCTGGGGAGCTGAGGCACTGAGGTTAAATGATTGCCAAAGGTCAGAAAGAGATCTAGGAACTGAATTCAGATCTCATGTCATAGGCTAGACCATCCTTCCTCCCAAACTCCTGCTAGTTTCTCTCTGCAGTGTGTAGGACCTCTTTCTATCTATAGACCTCCTTATGAGTCTGAGGGTAAGCCAATACTTTGAGCTGAAGGTATAATTCCCAGTCTGAGGAGATATACCCACACTAGCTCTGATCAAGCTAGTGTCATGGCAGTGTGAGGGTCTAGGTCCTTTGAGTTTGTACCTGACTGAAATGCTAGGCATGTGCTCAGGGCAGCTAGTCCCTTCCTCCAACACAGCTATACACTTTTTTTTAGCATGTTAGCTCAATCAGAGTTTCATACCCCATCTTAAAGTATAGACATACCCTGAGAGCCCTACCCTCTGATCTCACACTGCCAGATAGTTTACATTTCAGGTAGTAATAAATAAAATTCAGAGGTTTGGTTCGAAGAAACCTGGGAAACCTTATTTGAAGAAAATCTCATCCCTTTTAGGTCTCATTTCTCCCTTCCCTTTTCTCAACTCAGCTAAATTGTTCTAGATATACATTTTTCCCTTGTCCCCATCTCTCATTCCCTGTTGATCTTGTGTGCCAACTCCTTGATCACTCCTGTGCTCTGCTTAACTCACTCCTTGTTTGGGTCTCTGGAGATCTAGCACTCACTTTGTTCAGCCCAATCTGGCTTCATTGTTGAAATCTCCTGTCTCAAAGGGTATTTACTATACACCTCGGACTCCAGACAAACAACACCTCATGAGATTTGAAGAAAGTAGAAAATCTGTTCAGTTGTGGTTCCAGAGTCAAGTCAAGGCTCTTAATGACTGTAATGGATTCTGAACACGTTTGCTCATCACTATTTTCCACCCTATTACCCTGCTCAGCTCTCTTTATGCATGTGGTCTGTATTATTTTCCTCCAGTTCCCATTAGCTTTCCTGTCTATTTGTTGCTGGCCCTCTATATCCTATGTAATTGGTTCTCCAAAGCCAGTCTTCTTTAGCTTGTCATCCTGTCTCTCTGCTTCAATTCCCTTTTAGCTTGCCTGCCTATTCAGCCTGTTTTTCTTTCTCTGTCTGTGCCTTATACTTTAAATATTGTCCCATATTTTTCCAGCGTCAAAAAACAATACTGTATCCTTGTTGATCTTCATACTTTTCCTGACTCACTCCTAGTAACTGTGATGAAAAAACAGCTGTTTATCTCAATTAAGTTTTGACTGTTAATTAGCATCTACCTGTCACTGTTATTCAGTTTCCTCCAATGTCCCCTATAGCTATTTTCTAGCAATTTGTTCACCTGGTTTCCATGAGAACGATCTTGCTCTATCTCTATCCAGTCAGAGCTGCCATCTACTTGATTGCTATTAGGGATGGTCAAATAGAGCATTATTCAGATTTGGATGATATTCATGTTTGGGGCTCCTACAATTCTAATGGTATTCAGCCTCCTGAATATGAATGACCTTTTCACATAGCCTCCAGGAGCCTCCACACACACTTCATTCTACACAATAGTTGCAGCCTTTCACCTGTCTTTAGAGAGAAACTTCTTTCTTTTTTGGCAAGGAATGTCCACTAGCCTTCTCTTCTCCTCCTACAATATCAGGGGTTAACTCTCTGGCTTAATGCTTATTGAGGTGCTTCATAATCACTCAGATGATTCATCTTTCTGCCTCTTGGGGAAACAGCCAAACAAGCCAGTTCCCCTACAGAAGTATGCTGCTAGGGACTAGGATGTGGGTGACCAGAGCCAGAGTCAGACGTTAGAACCAAGGCTCTGCATCATGTTGTCTGGAGTTTAGGTAAATGCTTTAGGCAGCTAACTCCTATTCTGGTTTTAAGAGCAGGTCTGCTGATCCCCTCAGCCAATCGGGTGGTTTGCCCAATCAGGAAACTCAGTTTGGGCCCAGCAGTGGTTGTTAGATCACTTGGGGGTTAAGCTAGTAGCCAAGTGGGGCATTTTTGGGTCCTTACTCTTGATCTATTCCCTGGTGGGTAGCTGGGCTGCTGATATACTTGCCTTCCCTTTTTCTGCAGCAACAGGATTGTAAGTATTGCTCCTAGCCCAGTATGTCTGTTTCACTTGCCCTCTGCCTCTGGAGTTGTAAAGTTTCACTGATGGAGGAAAAGAGAGGACAAGAGAGACCCATGATGGGAAAAGGACCCATTGGCCAGGACTTCAGGAGGTCAGGATAGAAGAAGCAGGCCTCTAAGGAGATGGGGGAAAGAAAGAAGCACCCTGAAAATTTTTGAGGGAAAGTAGAATAGCACAGCACTGAGACTTTCCCACTTGGCAAGGCAAGTGAGTAAAACTACTGATCAGCCTGCTGTGGGGACTAGGATTAGGTATACTACTGTTGCAAACAATTTGTCTGAATGATACTGTACAGAACAATGCTACCATGTTCCATATAGTATCATAAGAATGACCATACTGGGTCAGACCAATGGTCCATCTAGCCCAGCATCCTGTCTTCTGAGAGTGGCCAGTGCCAGATGCTTCAGAGGGAATGAGTCAAGTGATCCATCTCCTGTGGCCCATTCCTAGCTTCTTGGAAACAGAGGCTAGAGAGGCTTCAGTGCAGGTTTTTCATGATTGTTAAATGGCTGCTAATCACTCTAAAGAAACTCTCAGTTAAAATTATTTTACTGTTTGGTGTGTCAGATCTTGTCTCCACACTTGCACCAGTTTAATTAACAATTAGTTTTTAAAATGATTTAAGCAAACCAGTGCAAACCCCTGTGTGGACACTCCTATTTCAATTTAATTGTGGCTTACTTTGGTTTAACTTCATTTTGTTTAAAAAAAATGGATTAAGATAAAATGGAAACAAGCCACTCTTAAAGCAAAATGACTGAGTGTGTAGGGGTTTTCACCAATTGAACTAAATCAGGTTAATTAATGGTGCACATCTGTGTGTAGATGAAGTCTAAATTGCAGCTAGACATTCTCCAAAGATGTGATCGGGCTCATGCAAAGGTTCTAGTATTGCTTTTTGTTGAGATATATATATATATATATATATATATATATATACACATTGAACCCTGATGAATGGTGTGCTGTTAGAAACATAGGGCAAGATCTAGTCCCTACCCAAACTGTTTTATGCCTTATAACAAATAGAATGGGCACTACTAAATGACTTCGTTGCAAAACAGTGAAAACTTCTTGCTTTTTGTAGTGTAGAATTTATCTGAGGCACATTTTTTTAAGGGAAGACTAACCAAGTTAGTGAGTTTAGTTTGTCCTGTGAAGACTATTGGGACAGGGGAGAGATGCACATTGAGGTAGTCCCTTGCTCTCTGAGAGTCTCTCCTTTTTCTCGAGAGTCACTTTTATTTTAATTGCTCCAGTTATTAGGACATCAGGACACGGGATGATTGGTAAGTGGCTGGCACAGTCACTTCTCAAATGTGGTTTCACTCTTAATTCTTCATCTACGGGCATAACAATTATGGGCTTCATTCATACTTCTGTTCAGCATCCATTATCTAGTTAAGGTGAGCATTGCATAATAGCCTGATAGGGCACTTCTCTGTCTGTGCTATGCAGTCCTTACTGAATATGACAACAGAATGATGGCTCTCTGAGTCCTTTGAATCCTCATGTGGAAGGTCCTGCGTTTATTGTGAAGGCTGCTGACCTGACAGATGGGAACCAAGTTAATCTGTCTTTCTGCTCATCTCCTTTGCAGCAGGACTGACTACCTACCTACTCCATCTCAGCCCCAGAATGAGACTCCTTGCACTCCATGGAACTTCTGGCTCCCTCCTGATGTGAAGGAGAAGACGCAGACTCCTAGTAGCAATCACAGAGTTTCATGTTCCCTATACACATCCTCTGAACCTATCTTTGTGGACTCTATGCCAGATTTTCTCCACCCATGGCCTGCCTTCTGTATTTGTACCATCTCCTGCTGTTGGCTCCTGGGGTCTGAGGCAGCTGGTAGGAACAGCTGGTGAGAGGGGAAATAAATAAAATTTGGGAGAGTATGCTGAGGGAAGCGGGGGCTCCATTACACCTTACTTTCCCTACCGGAAGGAGGGCTTCAGGGAGGATGGAGCTAGGCTGTTCTCGGTAGTGGCAGATGACAGAACAAGGTGCAATGGTCTCAAGTTGCAGTGTGGGAGGTCTAGGTTGGATATTAGGAAAAACTTTTTCACTTGGAGGGTGGTGAAGCAGTGGAATGGGTTACTTAGGGAGCTGGTGGAATCTCTATCCTTAGAGGTTTTTAGGGCCTGGCTTGATAAAGCCCTGGCTGGGATGATTTAGTTGGGGGTTGGTCCTGCTTTGAGCAGGGGGTTGGTCTAGATGACCCCCTGACCCTAGTATTCTATGATTCTACTCTTAGTCAAGAGGCCTAATCTGTCCCTTCCTTCCAGTAGTCAGAAACCAGCCTTCCCTCCTACCTTCTTCTAAGCCCCTTTTTGAGTGGTGTGGCAAAATCCTATTGTAGTTACCCCTGTCAAATGACTATGGGTGATAGTCTGAAAAGTGCTGAATTGACACTCCTGGAGTGTAGATTAGACTTTTACCCACAAAATATGTATAAGAGAGTCAGTGCAGACTCCCCATGCTACACCAGTAATACACCTCAACCTTAAATTGCCAAACCAGTATCTCCAGTGGGTATAGGTTTTCTTCACTCTTCATTCCTGTTACATTATTGACCTCTTTCATTTCACCTGCTTTACAGTACCTTAGGTCACCAAAATGCTCACAGTAACAACCAACTTGGGCTGGTCTCAACCTGTGACCTAGAAGTGTAAAGCTCTATATCCCACTCTTGGCACATTAAATGATATAGTCTCCTATCTAGGAAGGTTTTAATTACAAGTTATTGACTGAATAGGCTTTCAAAATGACATAAACTGTGCTATGGACAAGGAAACACAACTAATAACTTGACAGATGTACTGAAATTCATTCTATCGTCACTCCTGGCAGCTACATAACCAGGGTTATTTTTAAATCTTCTCAGCTATGACTTGATTTAGTGTCAGGTATAGTACTCTCTTTGTGTGGTATATTTGCCGCAGGTGTCCTGGTTTGGGGAACACGTATACCAGTAAAGACTTGTCTATGGCTGAATGAAAAGGAATAAAATGGGACAATTTGAAAGTCATGGAAAGGTAAAATTTCAGCAGGATGCATACAGATTTTTTTCCCCATTGTTAATAGGAGATGCAGATCAATTTTTGAGCCTCTAAACTGAGAACATACTATATTATGCTTGCCATTTTATTACAAACATTGTGAGTCTGAAATCAAGTTAAAGGTAATAGATCCAGTTCTACCCATCGATCTACTGCTTACTTCAATGGTAGTTGCACTGGCAAGGAGAATTGAGCCCATTTTTTTCACATACCAATAGATTAAGGTAAAATCCTACCTCATTAAAGTCAATAGGAATTTTCATTAGAGCTAGGATTTCACCCTAGATGTCTGAATATCAAAAAATAGAATGAATGTACTGAGAACCTCATTAAAAATTCTAAAATACCATTATGTTTATCAAGGTGAAGTCAGGTCTAGTTAATCAATGCCCATTTGCAAACATCCATTTTTATCAGTATTAAAAATAATGTCAAATCTTGTTTGCGTGTGCTATCAAACCAGTTTCTGCTTTAATCTGTGAGAGGCTCAAACAATGCCGATAAACCAACCACGATTTAATCAACTCTGACTATACTGATCTGACATGTACCTCTGCTTGGCTGCTGATTATTCAGATATCTATAGCATATTCATGATTCTTACAGAAGATACCCTGATATAACTTCCACTTTGTACATTCCAGATATTTCCACAAATCCGGCTTGTCCTGTTGCTTTACAAATGCTTCAAAAAAGGATTATCCCTTTGATATGTTTTTGGGATTAATATTTTAGGATCGAATCACGGCCAATACTCAAAGGGTTTTACAATTAAAACAGAATTTTTAGTTCTTCTTAAACAGTTCTGAAGATTCATTCTTCTTTCAGACGGATCCAAGAGGGTGGCTAATACAGGTGTATGTGGAACACCGTTCTAAATGTTACCCTTATGTAGGATGTTTGATCTCTGAAAAAAGTTAGTTATGGTTAACAGATTTTACATTTTGTACATACTTGAAGCTCTACTAAAGATGAGAGGTGCCATTCAGTGCTCACCTGCTACTGTTCTTTCCACTGCATATGACTATTTTTCACAACTAACAATAGACCCAATTAGCATTTCCTGACTTACATTTGCCTATCTCAGTGTGAATATTTCCGTATCCTTTGGGTTTGCTTATGTAAAGTGTTTTTAATGATGAAAACAAATCCCATAACCATTTCTGAAATGTTTGCGAGTGCTGGTCACTATTTGTGTTTTTAGTTTGCATCAGTGTTCCCAGTCCAATAATTTTCTGTTTTGTTTAATATGTATTTGTTTAATATAGTGATTTTATTTGTTTTGACTACCTATGGCTCCTGGTAGTCATTCTGAATTTTGCCAACTGCTGTTGCAATGTCTGCTATGGCACAGAACATTTTTACATGTAACTAGGCTATCTTCCTATGCTGACAATTTTTTTAGTGCATCATCATGGCTAATTCACTTAGTTGCCTCTCTGATGATGTGTTTTGATTAAAACATTTTGTTTATTTCTAACAGTAACACACACCACATCACAGAATGGGGTGGAGAGTTACCTCCATGAACTGCAGAAGGAAAAGAGGAAAGAAAGGAAAGGAAAGGTATGGGAGCCCACAAAACAAGGAGATGCAGTGCATTATCTCCACTTAACAGATGAGGAAACTGAGAAAGAGAGAGGTTCATTAACAAAAGCCCCAGTCTCTCTCTCTAGGTACTTATAATGGCTCATCACCCTGAACTGCTCCCTTAGTGCACATATAAGGGTGCAAGATGTTCCAGAGGGCAAAGCAAGATGGCCCTGCCCTCACCTTCAACACTGATCTTCAGGATGGAGCTGGCATGCAAGGGGAATATGCTGCAATACTCCCAGATTACCCCCAATGTACAATGGTAGTGCACCGGCTGCTATACCTATTCATGGTGTGCAGGGGGGAGGATATTTTGCATGCCATGAACAGGTATAGCAGCCAATGTACTACCCCTGTACCCTAGGGTAATCTGGGAATATTGTGAAACCCAAGGATTTGAAAATCATGAGACAGACCCCCAAACTCATTAATTTACTTTAAAAATGAGATTTTCAGAAATAAAATGTTTTTGATCTTTTGATTTGTTTCCTGGATTTTGAGTCTTTTTTGTATTCACATTTTCAAGCTTTATTCCATAACTTTTTTTTTAATTGAAAAATGAGATTGTTACATAATCACCTGATTCCAGGAGCTGGAGCTTTAAAAAAACCACCCAATATTGCAAGACTCATAATAAAAATCACAAAATTTGCCAACACGTTGAATGCTTCTTTGAATTTCCTTGAGGCTATGCAGCTCCACAGTACTTTAGGCGATGTGGTTCACACAATCTAGCCCGTAAGCCTTGATCTTCCAAACACTCATGCACATGTTTAACTATAAGTATATGAGTAATCTGAACCAGTATAACTACTCACATATTTAAAGTTAAGCAGGGACATAAGTATTTGCAGGACAGGGACCTTTAGTGATTTTTATCAAAGTTCACTGAAGTCAGTAGAAACTAATATCAGTAGGCTTCAGATCTGACCCCTATTTTTGTATATACTCAGCCAGGCAATTTTTAAACCTATTCTATCTTTGAAAAAATTATGGATAAGTAACTTAAAACTGTCTTCATCCACACTTCCTCAGTGAGGGCTAGCTGCATGGTAAATTTTGAAATTTTAACATCAACAGTTTGAGTTATTTGAGTGCAAATTTATAAAGCAGAGAAATATATGAACTATCGTTGAAAAGGAGTTTTTAAAATTAAAGTGGGTTTTTAATCTTGATGCAAAATAAAACTTGTGTAATATTTTACTTTCTTGACAAATTAGGGAAGCTACAGTTAACTAGTTGTTTTCTGATGTCCTGCTCTCATTGAAATCAATGGAACTCCCATTAATTGACTTTATTTTTCTCTCTCTTCCCAACATTTTGTGTCACACAATCGGCAACATTTTAACTTCCATGCAAAGGATACAAATTGAAAAATAACACCTTGACTAAGGAAAGCACGTGATTTAAAAATTAATAGGAAGTACTATTTATTTTTTATACATACAGTACTGTATACAGCTAAATAAATTATAGTCCCTATTTTAATTCACCAATGATTTCCTTTTAAAGGTGCTTCTTTCCCATTTCTATTCCTATTAATAATTTAACAATTTAAGAAGAAGCTATAAAAATAATTTACTTAATTTTCCTTCTTTCTCCTTGGAGAAATGGCTTTCTGGTTTGTTTGCTCTTTTGCTGACTTTGCTTACTAAAGTCTTTAAACTATGCTCTGATTTTGAAGATTTCTTATGGAGTTTGTCTTGCACATGGATAGCAACGAACACAGAATCACATCACCTGTAGGTTGAATAACTGAGGAAAGGAAAGGCTCAAAGGACAGTCTCCCCCCTCCTGGTATAAGACCATAATTTCAAAAGTGGCCTCTGATTTGGTGTGTCTCTAGGAGGATGTCTACACTGGAGCTGGAAGTGTAATTTCAAGCTTGTAGACACACCTGCACTAGTTCTGATTGAGCTGAAAATATCCTCCCTCACCCCTTCCTAAAACTCTTAATTTTTCTCTCCCTCTCATTATTTATTGTGTAATTATGTCACCATTTTTTACCAATGTAAAATGTTTTGGGAGGTAAATGTGTTAAACACTCTCTAGAAAAAAAGTTCTGTTTTGTTGCATTATAAATAAACAGTGTTTCAGTAGTATGTTCTGGTGGGTTTAACTAAATAACTTTGAAGTAATGTCCATAGCTGAAGGGTTTGTGGATCCTTTATGGTTGATGTTGTGCCCATGGCTATAGAAGAACAAACACTCACATGGTAATCCTGAGGCTTTAGGTTACCCTAAAGGCCCCACTATTAGTGCCTATATTATATTTTCATTGAGCTTTTTCCTTGTGTTTGCAAGGTATATTACACATGCATCCCATAGATGGCAGTATAAACATTTTTAACACTATACAGCAGTGGTTCTCAACCTTTTCAGACTACTGTACCCCTTTCAAGAGTCTGATTCGTCTGGTGTACCCCAAGTTTCACCTCACTTAATAACTACCTCTTACAAAAGCAGACATAAAATACAGAAGTGTCAGAGCACACTGTTACTTCAAAATTGCTTTCTTATTTTGTCTGTTTGAAATTTTAGTTTGTACTGACTTCACTAGTACTTTTTATGTAGCCTATTGAAAAACTAGGCAAATATCTAGATGAGTTGATATACTCTCTGGAAGACTTCTATGTACCCCCAAGGGTACATGTAACCCTGATTGAGAACCACTGCTATATAGTATCTTCACATTTGTGTAGACTCGGTGCTCCTGAATGAGAGAATATGAAAATAGACCAACAATTAGTAATGGAGAAATCTTTCTAGGAAAAAAATGACAAGGATTATTTGAATCACATATAAAGGGGAATGACTAGAGTTAGAAACATCGGATCAGCAGTCCACTGAGCACTCGTTATGTATAACATACAGTACAACACATGTTGGGCCCAATCCTGTTCTTGGAGAAGTAAATAGCAAAACTCCCATTTACTTCAATGGGAGCAGAAGCAGGCCCCTGTTAGCTATTAAGAAACTAAAGATACATGGATCTTTAGCAAGATGCATTTTAGGAAATGGTATAACATCAGTTCTGACAATCCCAGTTATTTTATTTGCTGGCTGATATAGAAAACAATATTTTACTTTGTAAGAAGTCAATGTGAAAATAATATTACTCCAAAAGTATGTTTTTGTATAGAAATTGTAGATAAAGTCTAGTAAAAGTTGGGTTTTTTTTAAAAAAAAAAGGTAGAATGGATAATAATTATCAAGGACTATTCTAGTATGTATTGTATTTCCATGTGTGAAGCATGAACATTGGTCTAAGAACTGGGCATAATTTACATCATATAGGGGGTCATACAGAAAAATATTCACTGTATAACATTGCATTAAAAGTACTTATCTAAGAAAATGACCGGTCCCAATTTCTTTGATCAGTCAATATTTGCATCAATGGAGTTGAACCACTGTAACTGGGGGAGGAATCTGTCTTGTTTATTATATTGTGTCTTTCAATAGGACCAAGTAGACTTTAGAGAATTATAAAAATATAGTAATATATATATATATTTTAAGCCCCTTGGGCCAATGCTACATTAGACTTAATTGCCCCTTATTCAATCCATTCAAAGGGTGCTCTCAATAAATCAATACTTTCCTTCCCCCATGTCACAAGAACTTCTTGCACACATGTACTTCCATTCTTAATCTCAGCTGTACATGTCAATTGCTAGGTTCAGTGAATGCAAATTAATATATAAATAGTTACCAGGCTACAGCTCTTTCATACAGCATTTTAAAAAATTTTATACAGACATGTATTGCACAGAGTAAACACAGGCACAACCATTGTACCAAACCAAATACCAAATACCAACCAAATACCAGAGGTGTATGGGACTAGGTCGTATTGCTGCGTAGCACATATATATAGTTTCGCTGATTTGCCATCTCTTCTTCCAGAGCAGAGCCAGAAGCAGAAGAGATGGAGGAGGAGATGACAGCTCAGGTTTCTGGGAAGCAGGGAGCCAGGTATGGGAAGGTCCCAGGGCCTAGAATCCCAGGAGGAGCCACAGCCTATTCTCCAGGCTATGTTGGTCACTGAAAACTTCAATTGCCTCATCTTCCCCATCTCCAACACCTGGCCCTAGGTGAGAGAGACTGGCTGGGACTTCTCCCTTCCCACCAGACCATGAGTTTGTAGTAGCATCTATGGCCAAGGGAGGTGGTTCTCCTGAATCTTCCCCTCCCCACCACCCCCATCCCCTTTGTTGCAACCTTGACTGTTAAGTGATTGGAGAAGGGAGGTTTAAGTGCGGCATAGGTCTGGAGACCTTAAATCAAACATTTCTCCATTTTGGGATATCAAAGTCATTAGTGAAATCAGTGAAGTCTGGTAGTCACATGAACAAAGTGTTATTTGAAATGGGACAGAATTCATCCCTGGGACATCACTGGAACTAATGAAGGCTGAGGAAATGGCTGAAATTGAGAGAGAGGAAGCAGTCCCAGGGATTCACTAGTTGGATGGGACAAACCCAGGATGCAGTCCCTTTAAGGGCCCAGGACCAAGATCCCTGCAGTGTAAGGTCTGGCAGGGCTCCCCTCACTCCCAGCCAGCCGGGAGGAGCTCTCCACAGGAGGAGAGCATATATACTGTCTTTTCTTTCTGAACAGGGAGAGGCTGCCTGGAGAATGAAGCCAGAGGGCGGACCTCCAGCTAGAAAGGGCTTTGTAAGGAGCAGAGTGGGACAGATGAAGAGCTCCATGTGGTGGACAAGCCACAGCTAAGTATGAATTTTGGGTTGTGGTGTTGGATTTTATTTTGGGAGCCTGAGGATTGTTTTGAATTGCTGTTGTTGTTAACCCAGCCCTGGGTAGGGATGCTGTTAAACACGAACAAGACTGTGTGGCATTCTTAAGGGGCCCTGAAGAGAGGAAAGCAAAGGCAGGGGGCTATAAAACCACCTCCAACCATAAGGGGGCCACTCAGGAGGTGGCTGCCCTGGTACGATAAGGAACATGTTATATATTATCCTAACTTTAAAAAAAATGTTCATTTGTGCTCTAGCTTGCCAGATGCATTAATTTGCCATGAGTTTCCCTATTGGTGTGAAGCAGTGAGTACAGCATACTCAAACACAGTTCTTTTCTATTGTAGACAGGCCCGTATACCACCCTTAACACCATAGAGTCTGACTGAAATTACGGCCACAGAAAAATGTGTAAACAAGTGAAGAAGCCTTCATAGGGAGACAAAATGATTATTCTTTTTTGTGGTTTATAGAAAAATGAGGGACAAGAGAACCTGTTTTGATAAATTTAGAACTGACTTTTAAACAAAGGCTGAATCCTCAGCTTCATGACTTCAGCACATTTGGGGGTTACAGGGAGGCAAAAAAAATCTCTAAGCCACCTTTACCTTGCCCTGATCCTTAGGCTGGCTGTAGGTCAAAGAGATATCACAAAGAAACATAAACTCCACCAGGTATCCCAGAAAAACGAATGGTTTGACACTGGGTTTTATTTGGATAACTTCTATTTGAAGTAGAGATCATGATTTGAGGACTTCAGTAACTCAGGCAGAGGTTATGGTTTTATTACAGGAGTGTGCATGTTGGGGGCAAGGTTCTGTGGCCTGCAGTGTGCAGGAGCTCAGACTAGATGATCATGGTGGTCCCTTCTGGCCTTAAAGTCTATGAGTCTATGAAATATTATTGTGTGTGACATGTTTCAGTGCATAGCACCCAGTGAGCCAAAAGAAAGCTGTGGTATGTCATTATTGCCATACCAACATCATAGCAGTGCCAGACAGCACTGTTACAAATAGGTGTATATCAGCTATTGCATTAGAAATATTAATAGATAAGCCATAAATGAGGCCTGGTGTAGTACTACTTACTTAAGGCAAAACAGCCATTAATGTTAATGAAAGTTTCACCTATCATTTTACTTGTCAGTACAGGGTGAAGCCAGAGGTTCAGAGGCTTGGTCCAAGGAAGCATCTGAACCTCTTGAAGCTGACAAACTAAGCTGGAGATTTCTTTAGGGTTGAACTTCCCCTTCTTCTCTGCCTCTGGCTGTTCGTCGGCTGAACTGATGCTTTTTTCAGCATTTCCATATCTCGTCCCAGCAGTGACCAGAAAAGGCTCAAGAAGGCTGCCTTTGATATCAGCAACCGAAGCCCATTAACTTGCTTGGGAGCAGGAAGGGCTCTAAAATTCAGACACATAAAAAATGTACAGTACTGGCTTTCAAATTTCCAGAAAGATTTGGGCCCATGCTATGAGTCACTGAGTGCCTCCTGTAACATGTTGAGCGCTCGCCACTCAGTGCAGTAACTAGGAGTTGGGGGGGTATCTGAAACCTCTCAGGATAAGGTCCTTTATCACTTGACAATTAGAATCTGTTCTAAACTAAATTTCAGCCCATAATATCTCAAAGTCCATTGTGACTATTCCTAATTCATAAGAATGAAAAGAAAACAAAATTGTATTGGGAAGAGACAGCCTAGATACAACAGCGATGGGCACAGTAGAAAATGCTTGGATAGATATGGCTGGAATGGAACCTGAACGCCAGGGCCCAGATTGCATATGCCAGAACTGCTAGCGGAGATGACCCTCCCCACATGGATTTCACCCCTCCTGTGGCTCAACTACTTCTGCAACACTGTCTCTTTTTCCTGGCACCCTATGGAGGACTCTCTTATAAATCCCATGTGGTCCAATTTCCATGTGGGAAGAGAGGGCAGAAACTGGGCATGCCAAGGGATGAGTGTGTGTATGAGAGAGAGAGAAAGAGAGAGAGAGAAAGAATCCACGTGGTCCCATTACCAGTCCTGTAGTGATTACCTGGAAAAAGAATTTCAGACCCAGGTTGTATACCTTTTCTGTGAAGCCTCTCTGTAGTGGAAAATCTGCTCTTTGGGAAGAGGGGCCCCAGGAGCAGCTGTGACTAGGAAGGCCCTATTAGCATAGCTCTGTTGGATCTATGCTGCCAGGGAAGTGGGCATTGGGGAGGCAAAAGGTAGTGATTACCTGCACACTTGGGGAGGAAGCCCCTAATAATTCCATGGAAGGATAAACCAACACTCCCCGTAGAATGCCATAGGAAAATCTCAGCAAGGAAAGACTTATGAAGTTTTCCTCCCCAAAACCCACTCCCACAGGTATTTCCATGAGATGGGCTGATCTAGGTGCGGATCATGAACCCCCTGCATTTTGGGGTAGTGGCTCTGTAACTAGATAAGGAACTTAGGAGCATAAAAAGGCCTTCAAACCTCTGACTAAATCTATTACTCAAATGAAATAGCTCCTATTTAAATAAAATCATCATGTTGGTAATGCTAGGAAAGAGACATATTCAGTAGCCTACTAAATACTTCATACCTTTTGCTACATGTTATGTTGCATTCATGCAACAGACATTGATAAAAAGAGGCATTACAGTCTATTGAGTGCGTAACATGAGTTTTTAAAATTGTTTAATGTATTTACACAGTTGACCTGTTTGAGCATAAAGGCATGTTCTGGTCTGCTGGGTAAATAAATGTCAGTATTTGTATGTTTTTGTGAGAAGTTTATTCTGTCTCCCTCTCCACACTACACAACTACCTAAAGAAAAAAATTCAACCACAAGAAAAACCATCCTGACTTTAAAGTAATATAACATGATGTTTCACTAGCTACCTTTAAACCAAGAGCAAAATATTGGGAGCCAGGAACATTCAGTTCTACTTCTGACTCTGACAAAGACTTGTGGCCTTGGACAAGTGCCATAGGTTTCATCTACTTGGGGATATTTGCAGTGGTTTAGAGACTGTAACCTATGGGAAAGTGCAAGGGGCTGAGAAGCAGGAGTTGTAAGGTCACCTCTTCCAAAGAGCATTGTTAATATTTCTGCAGTCAACAACTCTTACTACTTAGCAAGGTCTTAGACCTCTACCTGGGCATAGAATCCAGGTCTTTAATATGACCGAGCAGTTGCAGTCCCTTAGACACATTGCCTTGTGAATTAAATGTGCCATTTCTAAGTGCCTGGTAACATTGTCTATGACCTCCTCGTTCTAATCACTAGACAAGAACTACAACCCAAGAATCCTGATAACCATGCTTTCCCTGCTGTCCCACAAATAGCTGGGTGGCCAAGGGGATGCCACATTTCTCTCTAGGGGCTAAGCCTCATGTAGTATAATAGCCTTCTGCTGTTAATTACTCTTTTAGTTTAAGTGATCTGTACTGTGACTCTGAAGGTCCTGGGCCAAACCTTACTAGTGAGCCATGTGGTGAAAAATGGTATGTGATCATGCAATTGAGAATTATAGCATAATACATACACACAAGCAACCTTAATTCTGCCATTTCCTGACTTTCAAGAGCTTGGCTTTGCAGCCTTACTGTTCCTTTAACATAGGTTTTTTTTTTGTTGCAGGGTTTTTTTTGGTGACTAATATGTTCATATCTGTGGGCTCTTCTAATAAATTGTCGTTTACCTGTGTGGGGCTGGATATCTCAGGATTACCAGTTTGAATCCCACTGAGAGTATATTATCAGTTTGAAAGCAGCTCAGTACTACAGGGATTAAAACTTGTTCTTATATAACAGAGATTGGTTGGGTGGGTCTCAGTTCCCACTCCCACATGTTTTGTACTCACTACTCACTCACTACTATGTTTTGTACTAATTGGCAGCCTCAACTGACAGGCCAAGGACTGTGAAGGACCTCCATCCCTAGAAAAAGTCTCTCCCAAACCAGATCAGGGTTAAGCCATGCTGCAGCATCGTGTAGAGGGATTTTGCCCTGTTGCCACCCTGTATTTAAACTGACAACCTCACTCGCCAGGGCTGTCAGAACAGTGACTTTCATTTTATTTTCCTTGGCCTGGATCCAGTGCATGCATCCAGGCAGAGCTCTACAGGGTGATGTCTACAGACTCTGTCACCAGCTTCTTGGAACACTGGGCACTGTCTGGGTTCCTCCCTCTAGGGACCTCCCCAGTGATCACATAGGCTTTCACCAGTGCTAAGTATGCACAATGTTTTTAAAGCTGAAGCCCTATAAAATATGACTGTATGTAACTTGTATGGCTGATTATCTGCAAACATCCAGGTTAGCTTATGAAGAAATTTGCATATAACATCGGGCATGGAGCGGTACAACATCTGGCAGCTCTGCATCATAAGTCACTGAAGGCAGTATTCAGTCCACTCTTTTGTGTCCCAGTACTACAGAACATTCAGGAACCCATGCGATGTCACATATTCTATACGCTGCACTACCAAGTGGTGAGCTGAACAGCAACTGTCAGCGGAGAATCCCATTTTTGACAATACATTTACTTGCTTCCATGAATCTAAAATGAATCAGACTTTACAATGTACCCCTTAATGTAACTTTAATGCAGTTTTTGTGCATTAATTCCCTTCAGGTCCAGTCCTTGTCATTAATACTGTCTATTGGCAAACAAAGAAGGGTTTTTTAAAGGAGAGCCTTGGCAGTTTAAGAAAATGTTTGAATTGCCTTGGTGTTGCCAGGCAGTCGCATTTGCATTTTCCAAGGACATTTGAGAAAACAAAACTACATCACTGCAAATTTACTTTTACACGCAGGAGCCCTGCTTTCAGCTGCCTCCTTCCCACCCCCCCCCCCCCAACATATCCATTACTTTCCGCTTCTGTAATTAAAAATTTCAGGAAAAATGCACAGGATTAGCAAGTCCTAATTTTCATTGACAAGTTTTAAGCGCTTATCAATAGTGAGATCATAGAATCAGCTTTCACTAAGCTTTATTTTGCCATGGCATCAGATTTTGATTGAAAATCTTGCTCAGTTTATTAAACACATTGGTGCTCTGAACCACTACAAAGTTATAGGCAGCGTTTCAGACTGAGCAGTGCACTGAACTCCCACGTCTCTGCATTGCTTCAGTGTGAACAATACTTGTACCTTCCTCAGATTCAGTGTTTGGCCTCCCGGGAGCTGATTACAGGAAGAGATTAAAAAGGCTGTCTCTCATACACATGTTCATGATGGATGACATCTGCACGAATGAACCAGTGCACATACACCTAGAAAGGAGAAAAATACCCACAACTGGAAGGGCATTGTTTGTATTTGTTTACAAGTCACAACTTGGAAAATTTCACCCTATTTGATAGGTCCACATTCCAAGACGAGTATATGTACTCATTCAAGATAGACTTTGCTGTAAAGTTTGGCTGTAGATCTAATGAAGGGGCTGAACTGACACAATGCATGGGATCAGGAATTAGCATGGGAGTTTGGTTTCAGGACATCACCAGGTTACAGCACTATAACCCATATTTTATTATGTCCCAGTGGCAGAAAGTCAACCCATAAGAGCACATACAATGGTCTCAGACATTTGTGAGCCCTCCTCTTGTGGCAGCCCCAGATAGCATAGCCCCCAAAATTGCTGGACCTGTCTGGGCAAGGAGCCTGGCCAAGGTGCTCTGAAACTATGCAAGTTCAGTGCATGCCCCAGGATGCCTCTGTTTCTGGGGAGCCCAACTCATACTTTACAGTGGCTCTTCTATAATGGGCCTTTCAGGGATGGCAGAGCTATAGACACCACCTGCCTCTTCCAGGGTGAATCCAAAGGGCGCCACCATGTGCCATCAGGGTGAGTCCAACCTCACATGTGTAAATTATTATATTTCTCATGTGTAAACCACTTCACAAACAAGGGGCCAAATCCTGCTTCGCTTACTCAGCTAGATGGATTCCACTCTTGTGCCTGAGTACAACGAACAGAAGTTGGTCAATAATATAACTGATTTATAGTATCCAAAGAAGGCAGAGATGACAAAATGCGAGTTCTGGAGGAAGTGAAGATTTGTTTTCTATGTCTGATCAGTCACTTACCTACGTCACTCCACCGACAAGAAGCTGGCTAACAAAAATGTTGTTATGCTCAGCAAATTGGTTGTTGAAGCAAAGAGTTCATATGTTAAAAGCTTAGGAAGATGAAACATATGTAAATAGGTATTATATGGATACACACACAAAAACTGCATAAACAGCATAATAGGGTCAGACTGTGCAGCTGTTCTCTGAGCAGAACATGCATTGATTTCTGTATGTGACTACGGAATCAGGAGATATATATCTAATACTAACAGTTAATGATATGACTATGATTAGGCAATCTTAATGAGCGTTCCACATTTTCACTTGAAAACACTTAATTTTGTTAAAGTGAATTTTCCATGTATGAAAAAGTTTTCAAAAGACTCATTCTTGTGTCAAGTGCATGGCAACTGCAAAACGTTTTTGTGCAAGTTCAAGGGAATGATTTAACTTGGTGAGTCTGCCAGCTGTGTTGTTACAATATCTACACAGGAACATTGAAGGGCTGCATTAGTTTGGGACTCACAAAAAGTAATTCATTATGCATAATGGTGATGTTGGCAGTGCATGCCAAATGGTTAAATCTAATGTAGCATACAGTTTCATTAAGGCACAACAAAATTAATCTATCCCTTCTCACCAGGAGGTTTAAACAAAAGCAATGGGGAAGGAGATGCATGTAAAAAGCAGCAATTCATTAATGAAATGAAGACATGTAAAATAATTAGGCTTAAAACAATAGATTAAAGGACTAAATTAACCCTTTTATTTTCTGTGCAATATGTGCAACTGAGAACCTCCATGTTGTGAGTCATTCTGGAAAATGTTCCTAAGTGTCTTCATATGTCCTTCCATTGAAGATATGGCCTACATTGCTTGACATGAGGCCACTGGCTCTGTTTAATAACTTTATTTTGGTTTGCTGAAGTTGTCAATGGAGGCCATTTCCATTCTGCTAACCACAGCGATTTGACTGCAGATTTCTGTGTGAAACTGCAAATGAAAGAGTTAATGCAAAGAAAGCAGGGACCTGGTGCTGCCACTAAAACTGGTGTACAATAACTTGTGTAATTAATACTATTGAAACTAAGGGACTAATCTAAATCAATGGAGGGATAGAGCTTTCTCCTATCTGATTAGTAATGATAGTCAAAAGGGACAATTGTCTTTCCTTAATAACTCCCCTGTGCCCCCATGATCACAGAGGAATTATTGAAAACAATGGCGTGGCCACACAAGATAGATACTGTATGCTTTAAGATACAAACGAAAGGGAAAGACTTGAAAACAGGTTTAATTTATTCTAGAAAGTAAAATC
Organism: Mesoclemmys tuberculata; assembly: GCA_007922155.1. Lineage (NCBI taxonomy): Eukaryota > Metazoa > Chordata > Testudines > Chelidae > Mesoclemmys > Mesoclemmys tuberculata. The sequence continues at coordinate 33,785,475 of ML675629.1, read as the reverse complement.
CCCAAACACACAGAACCTTGAATTAACTGGGTAATCAGAGAATCTCTTGTTTTTAGCACTTTAATTTCCTAATTTAGCTGAATGCAACACAAGGTTCCCCACATTTTCCTATCAGTGGCCATCAACCATCTTCTGGAGGTAGCAAATCTTCACAAGGGTTCTGTCATGCCATTTGCTCACGGGAATACGGGAATCACAGTGGTGCACAGTCCTTGGGAGGAAACCTGCCTCAGGGAGGCAGGCAGGAATTTTTCCTGAGCTCTCCAATGTGCAGGGAGAAAGCCTGCTACTATACCCTTCTAAAGCTGCAGTCTATTTCCCTGGTGTATTGGGACCACACTGTAAGCTGATGTAGCAGGGACTGAGGAAGAAAAGTCATGGCTGGCTCCCTTTTTGTAGTCACCTGTAGTGGTGCACTGAAAAAGCAGTCCCATGCATGAAGACTGCACTGCCTTTCCTCTCTTGCTCGCCTGTGTAAGGGCTTCTCATCCATTACATAAAATACCACTTTGCAGAATGCACTTTTGATTCATGTAGAAATGTGACAAGGGTTTGGATCATAGCAGTCAGATCCAATTTCCCACAAAACTCTGGAGTATCAGATCTGGGGTTTTGGTTCAGCCTATCATATGGACAGGAGCTAGACAAAATGTTTGGATCCAAATCCCAAATTCCAGTTGATTCCAGGTTTTGGGTCTAGGAGAAACCTCTGATCTTCCCCTTATTCTGTGTTCCAGGCTGCCTGTGTGCACTGACATCATGATATAACATCACAAGGTTGTGCTATTGTTATTTGTCCTGCAATGAGGTGTTCAAGTTGCAGCTTCTGGATATACAGCCTGGGTCTATAGATGGAGAAATATTTGAAGTTTGACTCACATTTTCCTCGGAAAAATGGCTAGAGGCTAAATTCTGTCCCTTGTCCCACTGTGGCTAAAGGCCACAGGCACTGAAAACAGGTTAGAGCAATGGAGGTAGAACTGGAGTTGTGTGCAGGTTGGAGCTAACTATTCTAGCTGTGATTTTTTTTCAAAGGGAACCTAATTCCCTGAGGCCCCTTTGAAAATCCAAGTCTACGTTCCATTGCCCAAGCTGCTTACAGCAGAGCACATCAACTGTTTACTACAAATGTTCATCCATTACCAGAATTTCCCCTGTATTTTCTTTACCTCAAATATTTTGACTCTGATTCTCCTCTTACTTACCTCAGTTCTACATCAATGCAAGCCCACTGATTTCAAAGAACTGTATAACTTAATGCTCTTAGATATTGGTGATTGAGATAGGAGACATTTATTTATTGGTTTTAAAGGGGTAGCAGCAGCTTAGAAGGCAGGTGCATACCTCCGCTAAAGAATGAGGGTGTCATTGCTGAGTTTTTTCTTCGGTTGATAAGCATTACTTTGTGAAATTGGTGCATTTCTTTTGCTGTCCTGGTCACACTCTGATCCAGCTGTTTAACTGGTTTGTACACAAATATTTGATGAATTGGTATTGGTGATATTGTTCCAGGGCTATGTGAGTAGCATTAAAAATTAATGGACTCTGGAGAAATTCCTGAGGTAGTCACTCTGTTCATAGCTATTGATTAAGTGGGAATTTTAAAGATAAATGTGCAGGAAATATATGAATTTTATTATTTTTATTTTATTTATTGAGTATTGGTGATATGTCTCTAGACTGGTCCTGTGCCCCCTTTACAAGCCATTAAACTAAGTGGATATTATATATCTAATGCCTGGAAAACTCTTGGATTCAGAGGTAAATATTATTAGCATGTGTCTTAGACCCAAAGTTTTCCTTCTCTAGAAAGCAGATACATAGCTAAATCATGCTGAATCTTTTAAGAATATAACATGTCCTAACCTCTTATGTGCCATGTTCCCAATTTGCCTGGATTATGCCTTATAAAAATGCTTCTGACTGGGTTGCCATTAAGGAAGAGCGAAACAGTTTGAAATTAAATAAGAAATCGTCATTCCTGCTTCCATTTCCATAGCTGTGCTTTGGGATGTGCTTAACTGAATGGAACCCCAACTACAAATCCTTTCAGGTTCACCCTTTAGCAGCCATCATGATGAGGGAGGCTTCATATTTGCTGTCTCCAAAATCCATCTTTTCATCTCCAGCCACACTGTAAAAAACCTTGCAGGGGCCTTAGTCATTCTGCAGACTCCCTCTCATTTCTCTCCTTAAGTCTCGACTGCTTCTCTCCAATCCGCCAAACACCTGCTGAGAAAATCATCTTCCTCTTCCAGAACAGTGGCCATTCTCTCCTGTCCTGAAGTCTCTGCCGAGCCTCCCTAGGCCTTCTGTCTGCATTACATTCACATACTTCTTCTTTTCCTTCAAAGGTTTCCGTATCGTCAGCTTTGCCTAACTCTCTGCTTTCGTTGACTATTATTGCCCCCTTTCTGCTCATCTTCATGCCTTGTCTGCAACTACTGCCCTTCACTCTATTAGCTCAGCTCACCCTCATGCCCCTTTCCTCACCCTCTAACCTCTGACTCTGGGACTGACCCTGGCCTGATTGAAGACAATGGGAGTTTTGCTATTGACTTCAAATGGAGCAGGATCAGAACCTATCTGTCCCTTTCCTGCTGCCTCCAATGCCATAGAACATTCCTGTTGCTTTGCTTTTCACAATGGATCTCCTTACATGCTCTCCCTGTTGCCAATCCAATCCATGATCATGGCAGAGTTACCATACAAAGCGCGAATATATACAGATAATTGCTAAATTACACAAACTCTCCTCTGGCGTAACTTAAATATACAGCACAAAACTCAAATGGTTCCCCAAGAGTTGTTCCCTTTCCTGTTTTTTTGTCACCCCCACTAATCCCCTCCCCACAACCCCAGGTGATGATGGTTGACTGTATAAATTAGATGGCAACCTTCTCAGTAAGCTTTTTTAAATTTAAGTCTGTAAGCATCATTTACACCTGTGCATGTAAATAAAACGTATAATATAATGTATGAGGCAGCATTTATACATGTATGCCCTTACATTTTCAGACACCATCACCAGTGTGGAGAGGAAAGAATCCAGCCTGACTCTCAGATTACATTGAGTATCCAGGGTTATAAATGAAAGACAACAGATTTATATTTGGAAACTGAACAAGCGTCATCTGGGAGTTATTGAGACATAAGAAACATGGACACTGATGATAATATTTTCAGAGTCACTTTGTAGAACAGAATCTCATTTTACGTGTTCAGTCTTCAGCTAGGCCAAGCATATATCTGGTGTAACTTAGAGCAGTCTAAAGGCTGCTTTAAAGTATGCTGGCTGCAGCATTCCCAATGACTACAGTACCACCAAGAAACAGGTGGAGTGCTATGAGCTCTGACCTGCTCCTGATCTGTCCCTTATATTGAAGAAAAGGCATGGGTGGTATAGAAATAATATAGCTGGCTCTACCCCAAGTAGTCCCCTGCATTGCGTGGAATCTTTGGCTGCCCTTTTAAGGCAGCTTACAGGCTGCTTTGTACTGTTCCTGTAAGGAAAGGAGTCAAACGAGGGACGGAGGCGCTGACCCTTTGTCTATTTCAAAATCATAATCACCAGCTGGCAGATGATTGTAGTGTATAGCCTTTCTTCCATCAGACTAAGGGCACTTTTAAAATGAACTAACAGGATCTCAGAAAATTCCCATGACCTTGTTTTACTTTTAAATTATCACATTTTTCAGTGAGATTGGAGGTGCAGACCTAAAGTCTGCCCTGAGTTATACCCGTGTATCCTCAATGAAGTCAGCAAGCTTTCCTATTGTAACTGAAGGCAGAATTCGATTTGCCCTGTACTATGTATCACCTCTCCATGAGACAGAAAATTTTTGCAAGAATGAAGAACATTTTTACTAGATTCTTTTTTTCAGATAAAAGAGATTGTACAACTCATTCAATTCCTCTTTAAACTATTCTATATTTACTGTTTTATATAGTGATTCTGGCCCTTAATGTGCTGAACAATCACTTATAATCTGCACTTGCCAAAGCTTGTCGCTTATTACTGCAGTAAATCAGTCACAACTGGTACAATCAAGAAGTCAGAAGCAGGGAAAAGAGAAATTCTAAACTCATGCCAACTTTGTGGTGTCAGAATTTCCCAGTGGAATCAAATCAGTGGAGGTTTGAGTGCTATTTTAAACACCGTACTCTTAAGGCTGGTTCAAAAAGAAAACGGAGGAGAAACAGCTCACTGGATCCTCTGCCATCCTGGCTAAATAATCAAATGTCAGCAGGTGATTTAAACTGACTGAGAGGAAGAGAAAAGATTGTAGCAGATAAATGGAAGTGGTAATGAAGGACCATTAGATATTGTACTGTAGCGCAAGGGGTCATGTGCACTTAATCCACGTAGTTCATTAAAAAAAAAACCAGCCCATATGGGGCCAGATCTTGGGGGTTGGCCCTTTGGGTCACATTTATACCATGGCTCTCAGCTAACAATATACAACACCTGCAGCACCAAGAAGGGACCACATGATCTTCAATTCCAAAAACGTAGGTTTCTGCTTCCCAGGGTAAAGGAGTAACTTCAGTAATTCAGGAAGAAAGGGTGAACTGAGCAAATGACAACCTGCCTGACAAAGTCCATCCAACAGAGCAGGGTGATACAGTACATTGGGCTATGCCGCTATAAACATTCAGTGGTCAGGAACGTAGCTTCCCTGAGGTAGGGTGGGCAAGGCATTCCATGCTCAGTTGTGTAGTACAATGTGTATCAAATTCTGCTCTCTGTAAAACCCAAATAACTACTGAAGTCAGTAGGGCTTTTTAGGCTTTCCAGCACTATAGCTGAGCTCATAATCTTGACATATATGCCAAAGTCTTTTCTGTGCACATATATTTGTTATTCCCCTCTTTTCATACAAGAAGTCATAGAACTGTTCCTAATGTGCTTTCCTGGTTCTTTCCTCTTAGCATTGCTCCTTCACTGTTTCTTACTTTTATGACCTGGGGATTAATGTACAGTATCTGCAAGTGATATATTAGCCTTATGGATAAAAAATATAAACCAAAAACCATAAAGCTGATCTTTTTTTGTTGTTGAACTAACATAAGACAAAAGCTGCTTTGAAAGGAGCACTATAAAGGCTGATTAGTCTCAAACTAGATCTGCAAGCTGTATTTGTGAATGTGGGCTTCCTCTGCTTTATACAGCTTCTCTTCTTGGGAGCTGGCAGAATGCTGGAATGGCAAGAATTCTGTCATCTCTTGCTATACACAAATACAGTGAGACTCACACACACAGCATCATGCCACCCTGGTTTTGGTTTTGGGAGGCTGTCTAGCAAGGAAGTTTCATTTGAAAAAATATCACCATTCTCTTTCTCTTGCCCTTTGAATAGTGAAGGGATTATTCAGGATCAGAAGCACAGTTAACTAAAATAAATGGATTTACCAGTAGTTAAATAAGTCTGGATCAAATTATGTAGCTATTTCCCTTGTGCCGACTATGCAGGGGCCCACACATTTCAAGTCGCAAACACTCAAACTTGTGACACAGATATTTAAAAAGAACTCTTTAAAAGACTCCCCAACCACTTGCCAACCCCAGAACAAAAATATATGAAGAAATTGGCTGTCATCCACAATTTTGGGTAACAGCATGAAGTAAATAAGACACAAATCCAGCAAAAACAATCAGCAATCTCTTGTCTTCCAAACATACAGAGCTATGGGATGCCAGCCAAGGAAATACCATAACATTCAATGGAATGAACAAATAAAATTCACTAATCTAAAAGTTGTAGAGCTATTTGCTTGCTTTTGCTGTCTCTTTTTACACAACTTGCTCCTTTAGCTCCTCCCCATTCCTCCTGACTGAAACATGTTCAGAGCCCGGAGCTAAATGCTGCTCGGAGGAGTAATGATGTGCATTAAAGAAAATCCCAGCATAACATAAAAGATACTCAAATCATCTACATAAACTGAAGAGTAAATCACTGAAAAAATTATGGTTCCTGTATAATAAAAAAAGGAAAATTTCGCTACGAAACAAGAAGTGACCATCTTGACAATTTCTTGGTGCAAATTAGGGCTCAAACAACTGGATTTGCCATTAGACAGCCAAAAGTGTCAAGGTTGTTATGAGGTATGTTCAGTAGCTCAAAAAATGGTTACTATAATTGTCAAACCAGCTGTTAAATTAACGATTTTTAAATGATTGAATTTATTCTGATAAGAACTTCAGAATTGTTGAGAAGCTAGGTGTAGTACACCCCCAGAGCACATATTCCAGTGATTCAAATTGGTCCTTCTTTGGATTGTCAAGTTAGAATCACGCTGAGAAATAGGGATGCAAGGTTTGCTTCAAGATACAGATCCTTACTTTCCAAAAGTTTGGGGGAATTTGGATGCAGGCATTTATCTCAGACCATTAGAGAGAGATAAGTCACGATGTCTGGATATAAACTATTCCAAAATTCAAGGGTTTGGGCCAATCTCTTGTAGGAAGTATAACTAAAATAATAGACCCAACAGAGAGAAATAGCAGCCGAAGTAATTTAGGGCTTGATCCTGCAAGATGCTAAGCATTCCAACGAAGGGCTTAAGCATATGCTTAATTTTAAGCATGTGGGTAGTCCTCTTTACTTAAATGTGCTTTGTTGGATCAGGTCGGAATATTCAGTACCTTCCAGCATAAAGTCATTAGGGAAAATTTTTAGACCAACACCTGGCCTGAGCTGCTGGCCTGGATACAAAATAGATAGGAATAGCCAGAGAGCTGAAGCTCTCCCAGTCTCACAGCTTTTGCAGTGAAGCAATGGGACAGCATAGTTTGGAATGTCTATCCTTCCAGTGTTCAAAAGCACCAGCTCTTTAGAGAAGCCCAGCACAGAACTGTTGGGATTTCCTTTGGACATTTTGGGGATTAATTAGTGGTAATTTAGGGAGAGCAATATTAGATAAGCCCCGCCATCTTTTGAAGTATTGTGACTACCAAAAGGAGACTAGAAATGTGTATACATGTCATGGAAATTAGCATATTTATTATTCTTGTATTGGTTTTACGTATAGAGCACCTAAGAAATACTCTGAATTCCCCATATAGGCATGCATTTATTATCTCCTTTTTATGAGGTTTCATTACAGCGTAACTTTAAAATAGAAAGACATTTGCTTCTAGTGGTTGATGGTGGTATTTATGTAAATACATGCAGATTTCTGAAAACACTTTTTTGTTAGAGGCTATTGGCAGGTATACTGCGGGATTCCCCTCCCAAAAGTTCCATGTCAGAATGAATCTTTTTGCCCTACTTCTTTCTAGCCTTTCTATGCCCTGCCCCCACCCTTTGCACTGCCATCCATGGAATAGGGCACTGTGCAGTGGTTGTGCTGCCCTCTGAATACAGCCACGCCTGAACTGGCAAGGGGCCTGCCAAGCAGCTCTGAAAAGGGGGCTGCAATTAGTTCTTAGATTGCAAACCAGGTCCTACTAAAATCAATGTCAAAATTTCCCACTGAGAACCAGGATCAGGGCCATAATGGAACCCAGCAAAGCAGAGAGTTATTTTTAAAACTAACAATGTTGAAAATTCCTGTTTTTATTTTTTCTTATGTAACAAATAGTTATTTAGCAAAAGAAGCTGTTATTAACAGTCACTGGAATTTTCCCATAGACAGAGCAAAGGGCACTGGGAGGGAAGGCTGGAGATTGCATGGGCAGCCCCTGGAAGCATGGATGGCTTTGAAGCACTTCAAGCAAGGATCCAAACTTTTTGATTCTTTTATGAACTGATCAAAACCTCCTATTCTTCCACCAATATAGGTTTTCCTGCCACACTGACTCTTTTAACCCTACCACCTCATGAAATGGGGAACCATTTGGGGTGGGGAGAACATGCAACTTGTTTTTCAGAGCTTGTCTGTTCTACAGAGCCCAATGGCTGATACTACAGCTGAGGATGAGCCCCAGCTCTGTTGTGACAGACTTGCCCCGTACATGGAATCAGAGAGGCAGGGAGTGAGATAGGAGCAGCCATGCCGGCTCTGTGTGTGTGTGTGTGTGTGTGTGTGTGTGTGTGTGTGTGTGTGTGTGAGAGAGAGAGAGAGAGAGAGAGAGAGAGAGAGAGAGAGAGAGAGAGAGAGAGAGATCCTCCCAGGATCCTACTATGTCAAGCAGCGCAGAATCTGAGCCAGAGTTGTTCCTATGTTATTGCTGGGAACCTCTTATATCAGACACATTTCACAGAGTGGAATTTTTCCTCTTTGTCATAGCTGGTTTCTGTGGAGTTATCAGGAAATGCCATAAAAACAAAATAATCTATACTATGAAAAATAACCATAAGTCTTTTACTTTGTCTAACAAACATGGTGCTAAAGATGTCAGTGTATGAACCAGATTTGAGAATCTTACTGGAATATGAGAAAAAGCAACAGGAAAGTGCGAATACTTGAACTACCTTTCCTTTTGCAAAAGGGATAAAGTGTAGAATTACAGGCGCTGTATAGTGATTAACCCAGTCTAGCACCTTACTGTCATTATGACTGAAATGTTTTTAAGCCCATGGGATTTCCTAGTAGTGTCTGGCAGAGAATATAGCAACAATCAAGTGGTAGACAGACTGGGAGAGGACTGAGACAGTCACAGAGGATTCAAAATCTCTGTCTTCCTTATATATGATTGTGAGCAGTGTCTAGTCAAATGGGGTAGAAATATGAACAGGATCATCTGAGACCAGAATCCTAGCACTTTGCTATAGACCGTTCCAGGCAGAGCACAAGAGACAAAGTCAAAGTGGTGCTTTTTGTCTAATGTTAATGCAAAACGGCATCCTCTGATGGGTTTTAAAATTGGAACTGGAAAGGCTTGTGTTGTTCATAAGAACATAAGAACGGCAATACTGGGTCATACAATGATCCGTCTAGCCCAGTACCCTGCCTTCTGACAGCGGCCAATACCATGTGCTTCAGGGAGAATGAACAGAACAGGCGATCATCAAGTGATCCACCTCCTGTCATCCGCTTCCAGCTTCTGGCAAACAGAAGCTAGGGACACTCAGGGCATGGTGTTGTGTTCCTGAGCATCCTGGTTAATAGCCATTGATGAACTATCCTCCAACTTATCTAGTTCTTTTTTTTAACCCTATTATAGTTTTGGCTTTTACAATATCTCCTGGCAACTGTTCCACAGGTTGACTGTGCATTGTGGGAAGAAGTACTTCCTTTTGTTTGTTTGAAACCTGCTGCCTATTAATCTCATTGGGTGACCCCTAGTTCTTCTGTTATATGAAGGTTTGTTGACTGATTCACTGAAGGACTGCAAAGCTTTCAAGTGAGCTTGCGCTGATCTTGGTTTCACAGTGAAACCAGGCAAAATTCAAAGTTTCTATGAAATCAGGTGAACCTTGGTTGGTTTTGTCTTGGCTTTTTTTTTCCAGGTTTTCTGTTCTTTCAGATCTGAAACTCAGAGCCACAGGTACAAAAACAGATAGACTGAAAAAGCAAATAATATTGATGCTAACTAAAGATGTACCTCAGACCCAATATTTGTTGTGGTGATGGATGCTTCAGAAAACCCTTAGAAGGATAGATCTGAATCCAGACTTCCCAAAGGTTCAAGGGAATTGAGATCCAGAAGTTTGGCACATTACAACAATTAGAGCCAGTTGCAAAGTTTGGGTCAGGTTCTGAACATCCTCTTAGTTTGGGGGGTGTTCAGATCTAGTGTTTTTGTTCAAACTCATCACTAGCACAAATTCATGAGAAGTGAAACTGCTGAGTTTTGCTCCAGTTCAGTTATTTTCTCTCTGAAACACCTGTTACTTGAATATAGACTCCTAGTAATTATTACTAGAATTGCCAGAAGTTCAGAAACAAATATTTAATTCCAAAAACTGGAAAAGCAGCAGACAGGAGAGGATGAAAAAAGGACTTTACTATTTGTCCATACTGCAGAGAGTTTGGTTAGACTGAAATAATATTTCCAGAAGTCTGAACCTTATGCATGAAAGTTTAAGCTATTTGTGAGAGACTCACTGAAGACAATTAGGAAAATAGTTGAAGAATGTCATAACACTATGGAGCAAAGAGTGGAAAATATTTCTTTGAAGCTGGACAATGTAACTGCAAGTACTATCAAAGGACAAATAGAAACTATCCACTGAATGTTGTGAAGAAATCGAGTTTTAAGCATTTCCAATCAGGGCCCCCACATGGGGGGGGGGGAAAGAGTACACTTTACTGGGGTCCAGAGGTCCTGGGAGGTCCGGACCAGGCTGCAACCCCCATTACCATGAGGAAAAAAAATGTCATGGCTCATGAAATCATATGTATGGGATGAGGGACTGTGCTTTGTGTGTGGGAGGAGGCCCATGTTACAAGTTTGTACTGGGCCCAAAAAAATTGTGCTTGGGCCTTGCTTCCAGTTACTTCAATCTCACTATACATCATTTTTGTCCTGGCAATATAGTTTGGATAGTTAAAAGAAAAATCGGTTGAGTATTAAAGCACAAAAGGTAATAGGTGAAAGTCTTAAACAGTCAGTCAAAGAACCAGGAAAATCAGTCTGCTACCAGGAGGATTCTTTTATGTAACTGTCAGACAAAATGTTACTGGGAATGACATACAAATAGTTTACAGTGAGTGCTTAAAACAGTAGTTCACCTATTAGTAGGTGGTCTTCAGTGGACTCTGTATATACATGGATTAAACAATATAATTTGTTAAAATGATTAAATAATCTGTTCTGGGAAATGGGCTTCCAGTCTATAATTCTGGGTCCAGTATGACTTTTCATGAAGTGGAGAGCTTCAGGCTATTTCCTCTACAGTTTCCTACTACTATTTCCCCTTGTAACTTGAACACTCTAGAAGCAGGGACTGTGGAAGTTGTGGCGGAAGACGAGGACTGCCTCCTCCAGCAACAAACAAAGCCTTTTAGTAAGGAAGATTTTTCTCTTTAAGGCTCAGTTTTTAAATTTAGGGTTCAGAGGTTGTAATCAAAGGAGTTTACATGAAGTACCTACCTCAGGTCCCTACCAACTGGGTGTAGAGCTCTTTTCTCAGAGACTCCTGTTCTCAGACTACCAGGATGCTGCTTCTACAGACTAGATACCTGGCTATCTTCCAAGCACCTGACTAGGACTTCATTCTGCACACCTGAAGAAGATCACAGCCAGGTATTAACTTCCATATTCAGGTAGGGGCTCTTCATCATGTCATGTACACTTTTCCAGCTCATCATGTCCATTATGTAGTGAAAGCTCCATGACAGGATATTTCATAAGAAGGTAGTCAAGGTGTATGACTTTTCATTTGCATCAAATGTAGACCTAACTCTGTAATCCTTATATGTAAATCGCTTTGGAATATCATCAATACTATCTATAAGTTTTAGACAAAGATCCTGAGTTCACTTCTATATAGGATGTGTCTTAAAATCACATAATTTTTCTAATCATGGCATTTGTCTGGGATGTTTGTGTGCAGAACTTATAGCTGAGAAAATCTCTTGGGTCAGAGTTTCAAAACATCAGGTGCCTAGAGATGTATTCAGAAAAGGGCCTCCAACTGCATGTCTCGTTACCTTATTTTCACTGTCAAATGATTGGTAAGATGCCTGCCTACCTTGCCACACATATGCAGAAACTGTCAATTTTCATGAAAATTGAGATAGCTTCACACATAGATTAAGTATGTACATTTTTGTTCTTGATCTTAGATGCCCAACCTTTAGAAAATTAGGTCCTGCATGTCTGGTCTCTGATCACGCAAATATTCAACACTGTATTAGGAAATTATTAATATAAGTTTTATCCAGCTCCTGTTGAAGTCAATAGGAGGTTTGTGATCGGCTTTGGTTGAAATTGGATGGCATGTTATTTTAGAAATAGCTATCTCTCATTGCTTGCAAGTGTTTATTGCAATGTCTGGCAAATCTCACAAGCAGATGTTTGAGCTACCATGACTGTTTTTGTCCACACTTTCCAAAGACCACAGCCTCTAAAACTCATTTGTCTAACATTTCTTTCCCAAAGTAAATTTTTGAAATCCTGTATGTTAAAAATGCTTCATCATAACAAAATCTTTGAAATGGCACAAAGAGATACTACTTTTGCCTTATCCCAGAAGATCACATGCTTTAATTCTGCTTTAGGAAAACTAATCATATTCAGCATATGAGAAGAAGAGCTACATACAGTTGGAGATGACATGATCATTTGCATTGGATGTAAAAATGAAGGTCCATTAATTTTATAGCATTAAATGAAGAGAAGAAGTGTTAGATTCTTATAATTAGCTTCAATTATTACATTTCAAAGACATCTTCACAAATGATTGGAGGAAGTATATATCTATCTATCCTGAAGAGGGAAAGGATTATATTAAATCCAATTCCATACACCATATCTCTGTATATGTAAGGGACATAATTCTAAAATGATAACTGAAGGGCTTCAGTCTACTTGTTGATCTCCAGTTATTTATGATTATCTGCATATGAACTGCACAGTGAAAATTTCTCACTACCTACAATATAAGCCTTCTCACAGCTGGACTATCAGACTCCCATTCCAAATACATTTGATGATATTTTGAACTAAAATTTTGTATGTTGTTGGTTCAAGGCTTTTTGTTCTGGATCAGGAATAAAAGGAAAGATGTATGGCAGAATGGGATCAGACAGACTGGTATAGCACTATAGCTCAAAAAAGATATTCCACAGAAACTCAGGAAAAAGAACCAAAATGCCAGAATCTCATCCTAAGAACAGCCACAGGATAAATCTACGGAATCATGGCTTCTATCAATTGTGTTGGAGAGAAAAAAATATAAATTCTTCAGGGAAAAATCACTAAACTATAAGAAGTCAATGAAGTAAGAAATCAAGTAAAGCTGAGACTAGACTTTAAACCATTATTTGAGGACTTCAATAACTCAGTCATAGGTTTGAGGTCGATTACAGGAGTGGGTGGGTGAAGTTCTGTGGCCTGCGTTTCGCAGGATGTCAGACTAGAAGATCATAATGGTCTCTTCTGACCTTAAAGTCCATGAGTCTAGAGTCAAGCATTTCCAGTAACTATAGTACATAGCAACTGCCATACTGGATCAGATCATACCAGATCAACCTCACCCCACCCCTCCCCACAAACACCCCACAACCTCTCAGGGTTCTTATCATGATCTCTAATTGGCTTGAACCCTGAGGCATGCAATGAAATATCCCTTCCAAAAATTTTGTTGTTATTAATTATGGTAACTCTGGATATTTTTGATATTCATATAAATATCAAGCCATTTTAAAATCTTGTTAAGCTCTTGGCTTTAATGACTTCTTGTGGTAATGCATACCACAGTTTAACCACACATTTGGGGAAAAGAAGGATTTAATTGGGTCTGAATTTCTCATCTTTTCATTGAGTTGAATGTCCCCTTGTTCTTGTGTTAGGAAACAGAGAAAAGAAGCTTCCAATCTACCTTTTCTGTACCATTCACTGTTTTATGTACTGTTATCATGCTTCCTAATATGTCTTCTTTCTATGTAAGCAATCACCGTCTTTTCAATCTCTCTTCAAATGAGAATTTTTCAGTACCCTTTGATTCCATATTGGCAAATTTTCTATAAGACGAAAGATTTTCAAAGGGAATTAGGCACCCGAGTCTGCTGGACTGGGCATTGGAAGACCTAGATTCTCATTTTAGATCTGCCACTGGCCAGCTGTGTAACAAGTCACTTCACCTCTGTGCCTCTTTTTCCTCCACCTTTCTCTGTCTTGTCTATTTAGATTGCAAGCTTTGAGGGGCAGGGACTGTCTCTTATTATGTGTTTGGACTGTGCCTAAAAGAATGGTGCCCTAATGGCACTACTGCAACACAAAATAATAAGAACCAGACGATCTCTGTATAAATTATCACCTAGAATTGACAAGTGGCAGCAGTGAGATCAGTAGATATGCTAGTTACATGGTAACACGCATTCTTTTCATAGATTAGGGGGGCTGGAAAACAAGTGCCCCCAGATAAAATGAGGAAAAACTGTATCTTGTGGCATTCAAATGAAGAGATGGAGGACGTCTGGAGTAAGAACTAGAGTATCAGCCTACACCAATCAGGCTAACTGTGCTCCCCCTCCAGACAGTTGAGGGAGATGAACTACATAATATTTCCCTTGTGTTAACACTAAACAAAGTAACAGAGATCTCAGCTGACAGCCAAATCTCAGTCACTGCAAGCAGATCAATACTTCTGGAAATGACAAAATCATCCTGGACAAAATCAGATTTTTTTAAAAACTGCAGACAGAATATTCGTAAATGAAGCAAAGGCTTGAGAAAGAGAAACACAAACAACATTTTGCTAAAAATATAAATTATCAAATAGAAATGGCAACGCTGTGCTGGGGATACCCAGAGCAGTGAGCCATTGTGTTATCTCTCTGCCTCAGCAAAAATGAGCCTTGCTAGAAATTAGACTGCGTGACAGCTCCCTGTCACACCAGTTTGTTTTTCTCCCCAGCAGACTCCTCAAGGTTCCCAGCCTATACCTTATCTACCAGGTAACATCAGTGAACTCCATCCTCTGAGGTCCTCAGAGATCGTTCTCTGCAATGCACAGCTCCGTCACTGCTCATTTACAGAAGATATTAAGTTTGCTGCTCTTTTAAAGAATCAGTACATTGAGCTTATTAACTTAACAGGGGTAGATGCACCCTTCCCTCAAGCACAGCACTGAGTTGGTTTGTAATAATAATAAAACAAGTTTATTAACAAAAAGAAATAGGTTAAGTGGTACCAAGTAGCGGGGATAAAGGTAGAAATGTTTACAAGCAAATACAAGGGAAACTATGCATCTAAAAGCCTAACATTAATTTAGTAAGATACAGTCTTTGTTCAAGATGGTTTCTTTCACCCAAAGGCTCCTTGCCAGCTTTAACTGACCAGCCTGGCCAGGATCCATCACTGAGAGCAAGTTGCTTTGTTCCTTTGTCTGCTGAGGTGAAGGATAAAGATAGAGTCTTTCTCTGTTCCTTATATCCCAAAGGAAATGTCTTTCTCTTACAAGTCAGCCTCTTGGGCATTCAGTCTCCTGTGTCTTTTGGTGATGCAGAAGCCATGTTAATTTTCCGTCTGTCGATTTCAGGATCAGGACAACCCCTGCTGCTTTAGCTAGATGGCTTGGTTTACTGCTAATGTGTAAATGGAGGTAAACCTACATTCCTTTGTCTAGGACAGACCTGTTTATCATCTTTACCTAGGCTAGACTGTTCTTAAACATGTTAAACATCTTAAACACGTTTTAGTAACATCGTATAGAGGGAATTCATAACTTCATATAAAATGTAAACAAATGAATGTTACAATGATATTTATCATCAGTGTGTTATTACTTTCCAAATCAAACCTCACAAGGCATATTTTGATATCATTACAGTAGCATATAGAGTGTGAATGCAAGGGTGTGTAGGGTCACAGATACTCAACAAAATGGCCTGTGAGGACACAAGCATAATGATACATGAACAGAAATGTGTGTTAACAACGAAGCAATGACCAAGATAACCTTTATCACTGAAGTCGCCTGATTTCTTCAATGACCAAAGTCAATAAGACTGAGAGGCCTAAATCTTTTCCTTGCTCCAGTAAATTCTGATTTTCTACTGGACAACTTTAGCAATGCCTAGAAATACTTCTGAGAAGGTGTACAAAAAACAAACTCTTACAGTCTCAATTTCTAATTATAGAAATTAGAGAGTGACAGACCTAAAAAAAAAAAAAAATCTAACACAGTCCCAGTTTGTGGCTGAAATAGCAGCAACCTTGAACAGAAAAGCTTTCAGAGAAAACACATATTTACCTGTCACCTCACTATTATGTATTGAAAAAACATAAGAAGAAATTCCCAGGCTAAAAATAAAAATTTGTACCATTAAAGCATTCTGTCTCAATGTACTCTCATGTTAAGGTAGATTTAAAACACAAAACCAAAAACCAATCACACCATTATAACAAACCGATAGCTCAGCTACATGAGACAATGATACTATAAAACCAGTGAAATGTTAATGATATTTAAAATTAGCCCAGCATGTACCTCCAGCTAGCAATACGTCAAGCGGTCCTAAACAGCTGGAATCCATGAAGATAAGGGAGAGGCAAATAATGGAGAAATATTGTCTTGATTCTTGTCCCAATGGAGTACCATACAGTTGTCACATCTGAGCTAAATGGAGGTAATTCTAGGAAGCAGCCGAGCAGTCTGGCCCCCAGTCCTCAGTAACACATGACACCACCTTGTTACTCCACCAGATGCTTCACTTTGCTCCAACCAGGCAGCTCCTTTAGAGCACCCAGAAATGGTAGGTTTGTAGTCTTAAATATTTCCCCTCAATATTTAAACAAATACTACATTTGTACAACATTGGTCAGTAACTAGTTATTCCTTACATTGCCATCGCACAACTCTGCAACCCTGGGTTTTTCCTACAGCCCAATATTTTCTATAGACCTACTATGAGACTGGAAGAGAGGTAAGGTAAAGGACAGATAGATACAGTCTCCCAACTATCTTGAAAGGGAGCATTTGTTATCTTGCAATGATTTGAAGGCACGTTCTAATAAACAATTTATGTTTACATTTTCAGCTGAGATATTTTGTTCCCAAGATGATTTTTCCAATTATCTTTTACAGCAGCGATACTGTTTGCATCATATCCAGGGAAGGGATTTTAGATAAGATACACAAAGCCTTGCAGCAGTATTGGACCCCTGCTCAAACTGGGCTAATTGCATCAGCAGGAATGGCCTTCTAGCCATTCAGTCAGTGCAGGATCACTGGAACATGGCACTCTTTCATGGAGACCAGGAGTAGCTGGCATGCAACCAGGCATAACCCATGGCCTTTCTGCAGACACCTTCAGCCATAATCCAACCAAGTCCAATGGAGCTGTGTTAGATTTAGCCACAATCTTGCCTTTAGTGGAAAGTTAGGCACCTAAAGAGATGTATTTATAGGCATTTTTCAATGGATGCACTTTTTTCTGCACCTTTTACCATGCTTTTCCAGCCTCCATTAAAAAAAAAAAAAAGTGGTCCTATTGGTGTTACTGGTTAATGGGTTGGGGGCATTGGATTGACATTGGGAACATGTTTATGAACCTTTAACATAAATGATTGAGTCACTGGTCCTATATTCAGATCTGCAAAGGTGGATGTTTCCACTTGCTTGGAATTTCATTAAAGCAAATGGGGCTCACGCAGCTCCAAATCCAGGGTTGTGCCATCGTTATTAAATCTTAAACTATGTGCATGATGGTGCTCTCATTGGCTTGATCTACCTTGAAGATGGACTACTCTTTTTTGCACTAGCCAGAAAAGTATGTCCAGGTGGCTCTCCCAGTCAGCCCCAGCTAGACCACATTGCAATAGCCTGGCTCTGATGTGACAAAAAAGATAGGTCCCTATATCCAGGACTCTCATCTGAAACCAAAGAATGTGGCGTCTTAGCTAAAAAAAAGATGAGGAAAGGTATTCTGGCCACTATCTGAAAATGCAAAGGCAGAAATTGGTTCAGAACAACAAGCTAACATAGAACACCGTCACATTAGGAGGACAAATGTCTTAAACTAAGGATTAGGCCATAGATGCTTCTAGTTCCTAAAAAGATTTTAGTACCTGCCAACCAAAATCTCAGTTTTATCCAGAGTAAGCCTGAGCCAATTGCTTTTCGTCAGTTTCCATTTTGCTCCAATCTGGGACAGAAGAACAGCACTATTGTAATTTTTTTAGACAGCAATTTAGAGTTGTGTGATACCAGCGTAATGATGGCATTGCTGTCCAAATTAGCTGAGTCTCCAGATAGTTTTACATATATGTTGAACAAAAACCGGACAGGACTAAAATCTTCTTGGACTCCATATAAGGGAGGTTTCACTAGGGAAATAAAGCAGCTATATAGCAAAGTCCTCTGGGATCTCTCAAAAAGAACTAAATCATGCCATTTTCATGTGACTCTACTGATCCCTGACAGGTCAAAGAGTAAGAGCCAGATTTTAAAAAGATTTTTAGGCAACTAAAACTCCAGATAGGCATCTAGGTGGGGGTTTCAAAAGCATCTAGGTGCCTGACTCCCACTGAGTTCTATGGCACTTTTGAAAATCCCACTAGGTACCCCCTCCACCCTTAGGCGACTAAAATATTTGGCCTTAACTCACTTTCCTGATCAACAGAAGGCTATATATATAGACATGTGTGCTCCAGAACTAGAAGGATGGAATGCTCTGCTCCCTTTATAGGTGAAAAGAGGAACAGTTCTGGTCAGACTCATTTACAAAAATAATAGCATTGCTTGCCCATAGGTGCCACATACTGTGTTTGCTGTTTTAGCTGGAATTTGTCTATGTTCTACTTGTATAAATAATAAAAGATTGCTATTGTAGCTGAAATTATGAAAAGGCATAGGAATGGTGCAAGAGCTGCCCTGAAGTAAGTGGTTGACTCTGAGTTGAGAGTGGGATTCAAGCTGACTAAAGTGAGGGTAGAAGGCTCTTCCCTAGAGACCAGGAGCCCTACCCCATGAAGCAGGGTTTCTGTCCATGGGTCCTGTTTTGCTCTGCAGTCCTGAGCTAGGGGAAACTGAACCCTGTGTGGACCAGCCCAGCTCAGTGGGGGTGTCACAGAGCTGGCTTCACAGTAAATCCCGACTGGACCCATGGCAGCAAGCACCTGACTTCACAGTGAAGCTAAACCAGAAGCAGGGCTGGTGTCCCACAACTGGCCCAGGTAGCTACAAATCAAGGTAGAACCTGGTAACATGGCCTTTTCTGGACTGTAACAGACAGGTGAAAATAATGCTGCTCCCTAGCCACGACTGAGTTCCACTGAGCCTATTTGTGCAGTTTTAGGGATTGTTTTAAGAGTTCTGAACCACAAAGATATTTGTGGTTCCATGTTCCCAAGTACTCCTGAGTACATGTGAGCAAGGATGAGCCTCCTGCAAAGGTGACCAATGAGATTATATTTTGATGTGCTACAGCAGATGTGGGAGGATGGCTCTGGCTGGGGTTTTGAGCCATAGTTTTATTTAGTTTAGAAAAGGACCCTTACTAGACAGATAGACCCCAGTCTTTGTTGTTTTTGCCATTGGCACCTGGTTGAAAGACTTATGTTGCCATTACATTAAATTACTCATTTAGCTATCTTCCTTGTTTTGGCTGTTGAAATGTACACAGTCTCATTCTTCATGATTTAACTTTATTTTTTCTCTAAATTTGCAATTTTTCTTAATTTATATGTGAGTTTTAGTATCATGTTAGTTTTGAAAGGTGATTCTTGACCTGCATTGGGTGGTGATCAAATTTGGCCATTTCTGTAGATTTGTCACTCCTTAACATAGTTAATATCACTTTTTGTTATTCTCTGTCTTTCAGATTTAAAAACATTGCGCACATGTGTTTGAAATGCTTTAACTGACTTTTTTGACTTGCTCTAGTTTTCTGAAGCATCTACCATGGCAGGTGTACCACTGGGCAGCTGGAGGGGCATGCAAAAGGAAAGACTCCTTCCTTTGAACACTATTCAGGGAGAGAAAACTTACAACATAGAGACCATGCAAAGAGTAGCCCAGTCTAGAGAGGAATGGTGGAGCTTTATTTGTACCCTAAGCAACATCTGGTGACATGGGAAGGATTCATATTCTAGTGATATGTTCTTTGTAGTGCTTCATGATTAGACAACTAGATTATTTATTTAGGGACTGGAAGCAGGTTTTCTCATAGTCTTTGCCTTTCACTGATTTAATCTGATACCTGGAAGCTCTTTTCTTTGATTCATTTACACTGCTGAATGCTAGATGTTTCCTGTGACTGGCATACAATGCATGTTAAGTACAATTAGTGTTTGCTGTCCTGCAGCCATTGAAGACAGCTGCAGTGTATGAAAACAGCATCATATGTTCAAATATGTCACCAAGAGAAAAAGAGGGTATGTCAGTGGTCAGATCATATGTTCCATAGTTCCCACACTATTTTCTTTTTGGTTGTACAAGACAAAAATTTATTTTGTCTGATGCTATACTTAATGAGCACCATAGTGTTCTCCTGCAGTGTTGATTAAGCACACTTTCATTACTTCATCATCCAGGCTTCTACCTATGATATTTTAAGACCTTGAATGCATGGGATGTCATTGAGATTGTTGAGATTCTATCAAATAATAAACTATGTGGGCCAGACCCATTTCTGGTGTGATTCAACTGATCCACAGAGTTACATCAAGCATGAATTTGTTCTTATGTGATTATTGTTCTTAAATTTTAGCTTTATGTGGATTTACAAGAAAATTGCAAGCCCATGCCATGTTTTTATAAAACATAACTGATTTACCTGCTTT
>ML675629.1:33680134-33760134 GCA_007922155.1 Mesoclemmys tuberculata | reverse complement strand
CCTTGCACTGGGCATCTGGGGGAGGGGTGAAAGTCTCAAGGAGTTCAAGATTTTGCAGCTACTATTGAATACTGAGGAAAATTGATACCAAGGTCAGGTTAAGAATAAAGAAAATTGATTCCGCGGGCAGAGTTACAATGTGAAAGGCCCCATGCACTAGCAAAATATTTTCTTTAGCATTGTTTAGTTATACAAAAAAAATTCAATTGTAATATAAGGTGATGACAGAAGGAGAACATGATGAACACTGAACATATTCAAGTTTTTCCAATGATTTATTGTACTGGTATTTTGATTGCCGCTTTCCCTGTGTTCAGCTTCTCTGCACAAGCATCCAGAGTGACAGACACTGATAATGGATTCTTTCCAACAGAACCCTGCCAGTTCTGGTCATTGATCCAGACATATATGCTGGCTCAGAAGCGAAAGGCTGGATCCTACCATGAATATTTTTAGGAGTAAGCTATTTCACGCTTTACTGTTATTACAATTTTAATATGTGTATAATGCAGTACTGTATATCAAACAAAACCCTACATAATACTGCAGATGTGACCCATTCTGTTTCTATCTGTGCTACAAGCAAATAGGAAAATAATATAGTGCAGAAATAATAAGTTTTCTGTTGTTGTCTGTATTAATTATTACAATATTTTAAGGTAAGATACTACCACAAAGTGCCACAGGAATGTATTTATATTCAGATAGATTTCATATTGTGTTAAAAAATAGGCAGCTTTACTTAAATCACTAGGGGATCTACTATGTGCTCAAAAATAACTCCCAACCTTTCTTATGCAGCAGTGCTGAAGATTTTTTTTTCTTTTTGCATAGTAGGAAGGCTGTGGAGTTTATTTCTAATTCATAATGAAAAATTGGAATTGGTGAACAGTGGTTTGGGGCATCAGCGGGCCTCCAAGCTGTAGCTAAATTTACACAAGATATAGATGGTCATTTGCAGATCAGCTCATTTTACTTAAACAAACACAAACAGATACCGTTAGCTAGAGAGACATCATGAAGCAGGAGTGCTTATTTTTGAAAAAAATAGACCTGCAGAGATTCTAAAAGATCAAAGGTGAGTCAAAAGGCAATGTCAGTAAGCAGGGCAAGGAGACGCCTGGCTGCCCAGGGGTATTAGTTTGCCAGAAACCCTTGCCACTGAGCCCTGTGGGTGTGGTTTTGGTTATACAAAATCATGGAGGTTTTAATTAGTTTTCATTATTTTTAAACCTCAAAAACATATGTGTTTAAAACCTTCTTACTAAAAACAGCTACAGAATTTATGAACAGTGTGAGATTCTGGTCTGCATCTTTAAGGCTCTGCCTCTTAAACCAACACTCCAGGGGAGTGGAGAGAAAGGTGGCTTTGCGTCCTATAGGACCTGAAGCTCCACCAGGGTAATTTAGGGATCCTTCTATATTACAGCAACCCGGAAGCTGTGTAGCACACCCAATATGCCCCTTTCACTCCCAGCCCTGCCACTGACTTGCCCCTTTATTCTGGGGTTTGCAGAGAGGTCCTTATGAGTCAAACTTAATTACTATCTCTTCAGTGCTTATGCTGCTAGAATCCTCCTCTGGCAGGAACATGCGCTTTTAGGGCTCCTTTATATTGCTCCAGCCCTTTTATACTGTGTAAAGGGGCCAGAGTAGGGATCAGCCATAGAATTTATATACAGAATAATATCTTTGCTCTAGAATTTTAAAACCAATCTATACAGTTCTAAAGATAGGCTATCACCCTTGATTCTTACTCTTATGGAAAATACTTGTAGGATTTAATATTCCTCATTATATAATTTTTAAAACAACTTAGAATTTTACAACCAGGAAATCATCCTCTTAGCAGCATCTATAAGTTGGTTTAAAATTATATAGTGAAGTTATAACTGTCAAATTTTATAGGTATTTTCAACCAGACTAAGAATGACTAAAACAACAAATTGATTTTAAAGACTCAAATTAATTTTGAAAAATCCCTAACCAATGCTAAGACTTTAAACCAATTTATTTAAAACCATGCTTTAGGGATAAAGTAGGCCATACTTACAGGAATAGGGACTCTATCCTGGGAAGCAGTGACTCTGACTAAGATTTTGGGGTTGTGGTAGATAAACAGCTGGACTTGAGCTCCCAGTGTGATATTTGGCCCAAAAGAGCTAATGCAATTGTAGGGTGCATAAAGAGGGAAATCTCAAGTAGGAGTAGAGAGGTAATCTTTCCTCTATATTTGGTACTGGTGCACACACTGCTGGAATACTGTGTCCAATTCTGGTACCCAGAATTCAAGAAGGATGTGAATAAATTGGAGAAGGTTCATTCAAGAGCCATGAGAATGATTAAAGGATTAGAAAATTTGCTTTATAGTGATAGACTCAAAGCGCTCAATCTATTTATCTTAAAGAGACAGTTAAGGGGTGACTTGTTTACAGTCTATAAGTATATACATGGAGGACAAATATTTAATAATGATCTCTTCAATCTATAAAAATCCAATGGTTGGAAGCTAAAGCTAGACAAATTCAGACTGGAAATAAAGTGTAAAGTTTTGACAATGAGGGTAATTAACTACTGAAACAATTTACCAAAGGGTTGTGATGGATTTTTCATCATGGACAATTTTTAAATCAAGACTGGATATTTTTCTGAAAGATATGCTCTAGGAATTTATTTTGAGAAGTTCTATGGCTTTTATTTTACAGGAAATCAGACTAGATGATTACAATAGTTCATTTTGAAATCTATGGCTGGGTCTACACTGATGGTCGCCGCCATCAGATCAATTGCTCTGGATCGACTGAGCGGTCTGTGTAGACCCGCTCAGTTGATCCAGCAATCAACACAGGAAAACCACCCCAGTAAGTGGCGTAGCGCTGCGTCAAAGGGAGCGCTGTTCCCTTCGACACAGCGCAATGTGGACGGCACGCAGAGGAGACACCACAAAGTTGACGGGAGATACATAAGTGGTTTACATCACTTGCGTATCTCCCATAGACTGCCACCGAATCCAGAAGGTAAGTGTAGACCAGGCCTATGAAAACATTCATCCTAATTCCCAGTAGTCAGATGGCGGCTTATACCCTTGCATGAGAATTTATATCATTCCAGAGCCCTTGATTTTTATTAATATTTGCTATTATAGCTTTGGGTAGTCTTCGTAGTCATCTACATTTCTAATTCCTTTTTTGAATCCTGATACGTCTACACACCAGTGATATCTTGTGATTTATTTATATGCTGTGTAAAAATGTATTTCCTTCGGTTTTAAATTTGACCCCTTCAATTTAATTAATTATCCTTTGTTTCTGTTTTATGACACAGGGTGAATAGAAGACATACCTTATCTACATCATTATTATTTTGCATACTTTTATCATGCCCCCTTTTATTCATCTCCTCTCCATGCCACTGATCCTTCTTGTCACCGGTCTCTGAATTCTTTCTATTTCTACTATACCCTTTTTGAGATGGGTTATCAGAACTGAAAACAATGTTCCAACTAAGGACTTGCCATTGAATTATATAATGGCACTGCCATATTGTCCATATTATTCTCAATTTCATTCCTTATGGATTCTGACATTTTGTTTGCTTTTTTAACTGCTGCTGCACATTGGGCTGAGGCTTCACTGAGCTGTCCACAATAATGTCCAAAAGTAAAATTTTCAAAAGCACTGAAGTGCACATCTACACTATAGTTTCTCAACCTGTGGTTCGTGTACCCCTTGGGGTATGCCAGACACAGGCAGGGGTTCCCAGGAAAAAACAGAGTGAAGGGGAGGCGGGCAGCTTTGCTGACTTCTGGGGAAGCCAGATGGCAGCCCCCGGCTTCCTGCCCAGTCCCAGCTGGGAGGCAGCTGCCACAGTACCGGAAAGCTGGGCTGCAGCCCCCCGCTTCCCATCCTGTCACAGCTCCCGGATGGGAGGTGAGTGGCAGCCCGCAGCTTCTGGGGAAGGTGGACGGCAGCTCCCCATTTCTGCCCCAGTCCCAGCTCCCAGCTGGGAGGCAGGCAGCAGCCTCTAGATTCTGGGGAAGGCAGGTGGCAGTCACCCACTTCCCACCTGGTCCCAGCTTCCAGGTGGGAACCCGGTGGCAGCCTCCTGCATCTCGTGAGCTGGCCTCACAGCTGGGTGGCAGCCAACCACGCCCCACCTCTGAGCTGAGGGACAGCCTCCAGGAGCCCGGCTTGAAGACGGGCAGCGGCCACCTGCCCACATAACTGGGTCCCAGCCAGCACGGAAACCTTCTCTGCCCCAGCTTGAATTGAGTGGCAGTTGTCCACCTTCCGGGCTGGCAGCCAGGTGGCAGCCTCATAGACTCATAGACTCATAGGTCAGAAGGGACCAATATGATCATCTAGTCTGACCTCCCGCACAAGGCAGGCCACAAAACCCTACCCATACACATTTATAACAACCCCGAACCCATGACTGAGTTATTGAAATCCTCAAAAGTGAGATTTGAAGACCTTGCAACTCCCCTCCCTGACTCAAAGCCCACAAAACTTTTTATATTCCCCAGTATTAGCATGCCGCTCAAAGCCTCCTAGCTTTGGCCAGCATCACCTCTAGCCCAGGTACATACTTGAGTTGCGCACCCCTGGTGTAAAGATGGTAACCCTACCCACGCTAGATCTGACATCTGTCATATATCTATCCTTCGTATATATCCTTATATACTCAGCCCTTCTTCCAACATATGGCTCACATTAGTCTGTAAATATAAAATCCCATGGAAAATTGAGTGTTGTGGTGCTTATTAAAATTTTCAGAAGTTCGGGGGTACTTGCTACTTAAAAGGCTGAGAAACACTGATCTACACTGCAGCTGGGAGCATGCCTCCCAGGCTGGGTAGACAGCCTCGCATTAGCTCTTCTTGCTCTAATATGCTAAAAAATAGCAGTGGGAATGTTCTGGCGATTGCAGCAGCTTGGGGTAGCCACCTGACCTCAGCCAGAGAGGACTGGCAGGCTTGGACTCCAGCAGCTAGCCCAAGCTCCCACCGTTCCCACTTTTAGCACATGAGCTTGAGCTGAGCTAGCATATCTCTGTCTACCCAGCTGCAGTGCAGACGCAACTGGAGTGGTTTAGGCACTTCTAAAATTGGGTCTTGGGTTCCAAGTTGCTTATGCACTTTTGAAAATTTTACCACAATTTTACCTTTTTCTTGAGGTTACATAGTTAATTTAGAACCCTTGAAGTGTATGAGTAGTTCAGGCTGTTCCCTCCAATGTGCATTATTTTTCATTTGTAAACATTGAATTTCATCTGCCAGAATATTGCCCTTTCATCTTCCTTCATTAGGCCCATCTGAAGTTCCTTAGAGGCTTCTCTGGTTTTGACCAACATAAATAATTTTGGATCATCTGCAAATTTGTCATGGTACTGCTCATTCCCCTTTAATAAATAGATTAAACAGCACTGCTCCTAGAATAGAACTTTGTGACATTCCATTGTTAACAGCGATGGTCAGAAAACGGAATTTCATTTTGGTGAGAAATTCCAGTGTTTGGGGGAAATGTTTGTCCTGAATCAGAATGAAAAATCAACATTTACAATGTTCCCCTGCAGAATAAAGACTGAAAAAATTTGATTTGGGACCATCAAAACATTTTGTTAAAATAAAAACATCTCATTTTGACTTTATCATTTCTATTCATTCTATTTTGACTTTTCCATTATATTAAAATGTTATGTTATAATATTAAATACATATAAATATAATATTACACTATTTAATATAATACAAATGTCAAAAGCAATGAGTTTAGGGGTCTATTACAGGAGTGAGTGGGTGGGGGTGGTTTTGTGGCCTGCAACGTGCAGGAGGTCAGACTCAATTATCATGATGGTCCCTTCTGACCTTAAAGTCTATGAGTCTATGAATGAAAGTGATAAACTAAACATTTTTATCTTACCAAAATGAAATGATAAAGTCAAAATGATTTGTTTCAAATTTTTTCTCATCAACAATTTCATTGAAATCAGCAAGTTTCCAGAAAACATTTAGAGGTTGATAAAATTGCATTTTCCAACATGAAAGTGTTTTGTCAGGGGTCTTTTTTGTTTGTTTTAACAGCTTAACTATTGTTCTTTTGCCATGATGAAAACTGATCATTTCCAATAAATTATGTCACTGGTCCTCATCTATCCACTATTTTATTTATACATTCAAAGAATTTTTAGAAATTAGTGAGGCACAATTTTTTCCTTTGCAGAAGCCATGATAGTTAGATCATGATCTTTCACGGGTTTCATAATTCTTCTTTTTAATTATTTAGTATTATCTCAACCAATTTGAAAAGCCACAGAAGAAAGGCTTACTTATTGGCTTGCTCAGGCCACTCACAGCTCCTGTTTGGAAGGTAAAAACATTTGCTACTCTCCAGTCCTCTAGTATAATAGTTGATTTTAGTGAAATTGAAATGCAAAATTGCAAAAATATGCAAGCATAAATTCCTCCTGAACTCTTAGGTGCATACTACTTAGACCAGGGGATGTGTTGCTTTCTAATTTATCATCTTGTTCCAGCAACTCTTTCTGAATACCTCAAACTCTGACAGTGCCTCATTGTTATAACTAGAAAAGAGTATATTTGGGTGGCCATTTCCCTATCATCTTCTATGGTGAAGACTGATCCAGATAAATCATTTAGCTTCTCAGCAATATCCTTAATTCCCTTAATTGCTCCCCTTTCTTCTCCATGAGAGCTGGAGCCACCAGTTCTCTGTCAGACTTCCTGTCTCTGATTTACTTACAGAATTTCTTGTTGGTTTTTATACCTTTTGTTTTTTGCTCTTCAGATTCCTTCTTAGCCCTCCTAATATCCTCTTGCTCCATATTACCTGGTGTAGTTTATATGCTCCTTACCTTATTTTGAGTTAGATAGAGCACCATCTTCATATTCTGCTGTGAACTGGCTCTGTGCAACACTTGGCGTGTCGATTTTGCTTAGCCATTTTCAGCCTCCGTTGATCCATTCTACAAAAATTGAGCTATGCCATCATCTCTAGAAGTGGTCCCTCCGGTTCAGTGGGGAGGCACAGCGGCAGAATAACATGAGGAAACTTGCACTGCCATTAGCCATGCTATACTTCTTCTGTGGCTAGAAGTCTTGTTTTTCAGGGCTGTTAACCTGCCATTTTATGAGTATTGTAATCACAAATAAGCCCAGAACATAAAATAAATATTATGAATAAAATATCCTAGAGTGGTCACCAGCATAGAATCATAGTATGTAAAAAGGGGGAAAAAATCACATTCAGTCATCTAGTACAATTATTTCAGTGGGTTGCCATACAGGTGCAGTAGTGTTAGAATGTTTTACACTGCTGGATTGGGCCTTAAATAGGGAACAAGTACACAAAGGACAGGGTATTGGGATACAACAGCAAGCAACTAAATAGTGAAGCTAGCACATATTTTATTAATGCCACACTTTTTGCATAGTTTTTAAACTATGCGTACTGTTGTCTGTTTACTAACACTTCTTTGAGCAGCGGACTAAATTTTATAGGCAGAAGTCTCTTTTGAGAAGGAGATGGGGCCATGGCAGATTGGAGCAGAAAGGGATTTGCCAATAAAAAAGTAAATTTTCCTGGGCCACTTCCCCACAGCCCCAGCACCTTCTTCATCCTTACCTCAGGATACGTCTTCACTAACGGCAATAAATTCACCGCCGGCAGATTGATTCTTTGGGATTGAATGAGAGGAAGTAAAGACCTGCTCAATCAATCCGGAAGTCAATTTCATAAATCCACCCCTGGAAAAAGAGTAATGCTGAGCCGATCATTTCCCATCAGCGCAGTGAAGCAAAGATGTCGCGGTAAGTAGAAGTTAGGAAGTCGACAACAGATACACAAACTACTCTATGTGGCTTGCGTATCTCATCTCCCGTCAACTACCACTGAATTTCCCGCTCAGTGGACCAGGCTTTAGCCTGCCAATCCCAGCAGCCAGCCAGGAGCTCACTCTAGCTCCCCCAGTCCTGCTAGCAGCACTGCTCTGTCCAGGGTGCTAACTGCTTCCTCCTGCCTGCTAGGTACACAGTCCTCCCTCCATGAGCTCCAGGGAGTAACTGACCCTCTTCTGCCCTGCAGCTCTTCTTATACGAGCCTGCCTTGCCCGGATTGGCTGCTCCTCTCGGCCCCTCTCTAATTGGCTGCTTCTTGCAGCCTCCCTAGGGCTCTATTAACCCATAGAGGCCAGTGTGGGACCAATGCCCCATCACAATGCTAATTTAGAAAACGGTACCTATGCAACGTAAACTACACAACTGCTCTAAAATCACCCACACCGTTCACACTATCACTTCAGAGTCAGATGATCCATATGAGCCATTGTCTGTAGCCAGAATATTGGGTGAAAATGCACAAAAATATACTAAGAGGACAATAATGGTATCACTCCACACCCCCCATAATCAAGCCATGGGGAAGGAAGGTGAGATTTTACAATGGCCTCAATACAGTAAGCCTGCTTTAGTCCAGCAATTCCTTTTATGGGTGGGACCACACTACTTAGCAGCCAATCTGGGTGCTCCTTAGAAGCAATGGGCTTAACCAATGGGAGTCCCCATTCAAGAGAAGGCTGCCATTGACAGAGTGCCATAGTCCTACGTAGAGTGCATAGCCTGCTCTTCTGCCTCCCACCCTGCAAGTGCGGTGTAGAATTGTATCCTTTATTAATCTGTGTTAAACCAGTGGCTGCTTGTCTCTTTCCAAAAAGGTTTTCTACCTTGCTACCCTGCCCTGGCCAGTCTAAATAGTTTTATTAGGGTGATACAGATTCAAATTATTGCCTGATAGAAAAAAGTGTGATCAGAGCTCAATTCATTATTATGACTGGGTCTTTAATCATTCCAAAAGAGAGCCTTCCTGGACAATAGAGTCTGTGGGACAAAAACTAGACACATTGCAGTGTAATTGGCTGGGTGGATAGATGGATGCAAGATGAAAGAAGTTAGCTGAGTTTATGATCTGTGCACTTTGAAGAGAGTCATGCTTTGAGATTTGTTTCTGCCCTTAACTATATCCAGTGATTTCCAATGATGCTGCTAAACTATAAGAAGAAAAACAGTGATTCCAGATTTGCATGGTTTTCATAATTTCAGTGACTTAGTTAAATAAATAAGCCTAAAACTGTGTCTGGCAATAAAGACAATAAATATGATCTCTTTGTAATATTAAACAAATAGATACAAACTACACACATCTGAGATCATACAAATATACCTAACGGGACAAGTCCTGAATCTCTTACACAGCCACAGGTGACATTGTCACCCATTTCAATGGGACTGCTCACGTGCTTGAAGTTACGCACGTGGTTAGGTGTTTGGTTGTTTCAGGTGCTGTGTGTTTAGCACGCTGTAGGATTGAGCTCCTACAGGAGGAAGAGGAGGGGGAAATAAGAGGCAGTTTCGTATTTATCATAATTTTATATTTTGAGTTTAAATTCTATTTCTGTTTCGGTCATTTAGAAAATTGAGAGCTTATATTAAAATTGTGAGAGTTACTCATTGTTTCCCTACATTCTGTAGCTTAGGAATGTCTGTAATTTTCACCTCTGAATTAAAAGGAGAGAAACTACCCAAGCCTAGAACCATTACATGTGTTATGATTGCTTTGTTTTAAAAAATAATAATACAAAAAAAATGGGGGAGGGGAAATTGCATATATTAAAGCTAATCCTGGGCAATTTAAAATTATAAAACTTTCACTTATGTGGGATGTTACCAGAGAAATTTCTGGTCTCTTTTCTCTGTTAACATTGAGCATTCCCTTCCGACTTCACTCAGCAATAAACACACAATCATATATACACGTTTAACATCATATAATTCTCTCTTTTGCTTAGTGCACAAATCCATCAATATATTTTTTCAGACCATGTTTACATTACAGCTATTGTCTCTTCTTAATTTATTTTCTATATGTTCTTACATGCTATTCTCTATTCTAAATAGTTAATAATGTTTCAACCTACAATATAAAGTAAAAGAAAATATCTTGAGTCCAGAAATTCAAAAGGAGGCAAGGAAAAGAACTAGTCATGCAAAGTTCAGCCATGCTCAATATATTTGCCCAGAAAGCCCCAAGACAATTAGAATCTGATCTTGTGAAGTGTTTTTGTAGAGCTTGATGCAAAAGCCTATTGCAGTCAATGGAAAGACTTCCATTCCTCATCCTTTCCCACCCACTCCGTACTAACATGCATGAAGGGGTGTGGGAGAATACAGCAACTCCATTGAGGCTGCTGTCTCCTCTGACCTGCTATCCCCACTGCACATAGCCAGCATATGGGAGTAAGGGGACCCTTGCTCCACTGTACAAGCTTTAATCTGGGTCTTTTTGGCAAGGATAGATATGGCTTTTCATTTGGCTTATAAATTCTACACATTTTCCTTTAAGAAATAGAAAAGTAACTTACAGTAAGATAAAGGTTCTTTCTCATTCTCCTTCCTTTCTTTCCCACTACTCCCTCCTCCCAAAACAAGGAAATACAAAATAAAGTCTTCCACTCCACCCCTTCCTTTTCTGGTTTGTTACTATGACTGTCTATCAGCATGGAAGTGGATTAGTATGGTGTCTTTTGTGAGCTGTGGTGGAATGCACAGATGCAAAAAAGTGGGGAGAAAAATATTAATTGCCTTGCTTTATAGATCATGCACATAAATGATCCCCCTTCCCAAACAGCATTACCGGAGGACGGGCAAGGGTCAGTGTGGCATGGAGAGAGGTGAATGATCTGGAAGCTACAAGGTTTGATTACATCCAGAATTACAGCGCCTAACTACTGCATCAAATCTTCACAAAAGCATATCTCAAGGTAAACCAATGTCCTGCTACTTTGTCAAATTAGGGATTCATAGATCTCCTTATATCAACTCAATGAAAATCTTTTACATTCAGTTAACCTCGCAGGACTGCTTATCCTGCCAACACAAGCTATAAAAAGTTTGGAAATAAGCAGCTAAGTCATTCAAAACCCAGTCTCCACACAACAGTTTCCCTTTTCATTCTCAACTACTTCCCCTCCACTACCCAGAGCCTACATATAGCCACTACCAATGTGCAGTCAGATGTGTCCCACAGAGTCCATGCCTCCATCCTCACTCCTGCTCAACCTGTCCTTCTGGCTCTCCAGAGCATATTCCAAGCATAGGTATTAAATCAGGGATAGAACTATGCAGCAAATGCTAGCCAATGGTCACCAAGATACAGCAAACTGTTGCATGTGGAAACCTATAAAACCAAGCTGCCAAGTAGCAGCAGCCAGAAAGGAAAAGGAATTGCCTAACACCCAGTATCTCGAGTGTGTTAGTTCAGTGGGCTGACGCATCCTTACTAGCCTGCTTCGCAATGGCCTGATCACCCAAAGCGACTCTCTCCCATCTGCAGAATCTTAAGCAAGCGGTCGTTTAAGTTTGGCCAACATGATTTGTTATTGCTTAAGCTTATTAAGTATGAATTAACTGTTTCTTGTTGTTTGTCACGTAAACCTTCTAGAGGAACTCCATAACTGGGCACCCTAGTGTCACAAAAGTGACAGCCATGCGTTGATCTTGTGAGATCATTAACGCAAAAGACTTGCGTGGCGCATTTTGTCCTTCGCGCACGGAGTTCCTCCTTCTTTACTATCATCTGTTAAAAATAAAGGATTTATTGGTTAAGAGAAATAAGCCTCGCTGCTGCCTCTTTGACCCCTTCGTATCATATAATTTGAACCTTATTCGGTACCTATTGGTTCCGACTCGACAGCTTCAAACAAGCATGTGCAAATTGTGATTCTGTAGAGACTTACAAATGAGTGACTCTGGATGGCTTTTCATGGGTAGAGCAAAAGGTATCTGTATGACCAAATTTTAAGTTCCTGTTCCTGGAGTTGTTAGAGCTCCTTACAAAAAGAAAAGAGTTAACATTGGCAAAATTATCTGTTTTTCCTTAACTTCATTCTCAGAATTGGCTGAACTGTTTTTGCTGAAAGTTAAGATTTTTTTTTTTAAGGCACAGAGCAAGCATGGAAATTTTCAGCCCAAGCCATAAAAGTCTGGCAAACTGGAAATGGGCTTATAATGGAAAGTGCTAGATAACCTTATATATAGGCCTCACAACTAGTTCTACCTATCTGTAGGGCAGTGTTGACCAAATGGTCCAATTCAGCTACAAGAATTTCTTTGGGCCTTTGCTGGGAAAAGTCTGCAAACTGTCTGCTGTCAGCATGATCCTGAGATGAAAAGCAAGTCTAAAAATTGCATATAATATATATGCAATAAATAAATGGACTTCATTTAGTTTTAGACAGAGTGAGTAGTTTAAGGGACTAGGAGTCCTGTCAAAGAGCAAAGAAATCTTAAGAAGCCCAGAAGAAAAACAACACATACTGTAGGAGTAATTCCCCCTCCTGCCCCATGCCACAGATTCTCTATTGATTTTATTACACTCTCCCAAGACTCACAATTGTAAAGATCTTGGAGGAGTGTACATGTATTTGTGTCTGTAGTTTAAAGAAGCTATTTTTTTATGCTACCTCATACATCAGGGTTTGTTGTTTTATTTGGCATTAGCAGGACCCACATAATAATCAAATAAGACTAGCCATAGACTAGATCCTCCACATGAGAGGACTAGTTCTAGTGAAACCAATTTAATTATGAAACTGGACAACAGCTCATTCTAGAAAATAGTTCTTTCTAATGCAAACAAAAAGGGAAGTTGCATTTTAAAATTAGCTGTGTACTTATATTGAAATAAATGTGCTATATCAAATGAGATTGCCACAGTTCTTGCAAATGACTAGGAACCTTGACAAACTGGGTATCTAACATCTAATACCGTTTAAATTAAAAAGAAATGTGAAAATGTGTGCTGAAATTAATGTCCATTGTATGCCATGCAGTTTATCTTACCGTTTGTAAAGCAGTAAAAGAGGATCAGATAAACACAGGCATAACCTCTGCCACCATTGATAATGTAAAACATCCCTTGTATCATTTGTCTTTCCTTCAGGCAGTATACAAAAGACATAAAAATGAACAATTCATGCCTAAACAAAGAGGAGCTTGAAAGCAGCGTATGTCAGATGTTTACTCTAGGTCATTATTAAGGGGTTGAGTGGATTTGCTTATAAACACAGGTTACTTTGTGGGTAGGGAAATGTGAGAGATAAAGTGTTTTCAGAAACAAGACATCTCTTTTAAAGACACAATGTTGCTTTTTTCTGGCATGCACAGTGAGTTACAGATAATGTTTTTTATGGGATATGAAACGTTGTCTCCTGAGCAGTGTAAAACATAATGTGCGGTAGAAACAATGCTTTTTCTTTCCACTTTGTGCAAATGCCATTTTTCATTACACAGTGAATGTGAGCTTGTTTGGGATTGAAATGAGATCAGAAGCACACTCTATGACAGATGGATATGCAAGCCTCTGATGTACTGAAGAAAGATCTACTTGAGACCATTGGGAGGTGTTCCTTTAGTAGCTTTCACTTGAATCTAAGTTTGAAACATGGGATCCTTCAAGAATGTCACATCTTTTTATGTTATCCATTTTAACCATTCTTATTCATTGCTGAGTTTACACCCAGTCCAACCAGAGGCATCAGAAGAAAAAGCGCCTAAACAAACAGAAAGAGCCTTGGGGATTCAGTAATGGGTACAGAGCGTGCGTGCCGTAATCATTCTTTTGATTTGTGCTCAGATATGTTTTCTACTTGCCTTGCAAAGAATGCATGCTTTCCCCCTGGATTACAAATAATCTGACTCTGGATAAAACCATTACAAAGTGCCCTTCAAAACACTATGTCTGCATCTGAAATGAATGTGTTATTGAAAATCTAAACATGAGGGTTTAAAACTTTGGTGAGTGAGAAGTACTTCATAGATACTGGAAGAGCCAGGGTACAGTAAACTGGCTGCTGCTTGTTTTCTTTATTCCCTGCTTTTCAGACCTCTCTTTCTAAAAGAGTTCAGGACAATTTATGAACATAATAATATATTGTCTATCTAATTAACAAAACTAAGCAAACAAACAAGCATAAAACCCCCAAGAGGTTGGGAATCTACTTCCTGGAAGCCCCATCCACTTGCCTCCTTGGGTGTGTAACCAAGTATCCTTAACGTATTGCTGTACTCCATAGGCTTGATCTGGTCTTGCTGCAGAGATATCGAGCCCCATCATGCCCTCACTGAAGGCAACACCACTGTTATTATTTATGATTACTATCTCTATTGCAGCAGTGTGTAAGGAGCCCAAGCAGGGGTTAGGGCCCTATTGTAGAAGGCACTGTACAAAGAGCACAATGACAATCCCTGCCCCAGACAGCTCATGGTCTAAGATAATGGGAGTTCAGTTACTGCCTTCAGGGCACCAGGTTTTGACTCCACAATCTGACCACACGGGGATGCTGAGGTACTACACACACATACACTGTCTGCACATAGGAGCTCTGGTGGAATTTACCTGAAGAAACATAAACCCTCTTTCAGCTTCCTACTGTAGAGAGGGCGTGTGCGTGCTGCACTGTCCCCTTTTATGATGTGTCTGCTCCTCTGGTCCACACAGCAAGTTTCATGGGCTAGTGAGATTGGGCCCAGCCATGACACCATCATCTCCATAGCTCTAGCCAGCTACTTTGGGGTGATTTGCACCTCCAGTGATGCTAGCAGGGAGCAGTCCCTGTGCTCCCCTGTGCATGAAGACTATTAAGTGGGGAGAGAGGTGTAAAAACAGGAAGACTCCTTGAATTCTTTCTGCCACCTGCAGACCAACATGAGACCCAGACACAGTCTGGTTCAGTGGGAGAGGAGCAGGCCCACTGTCATCAGTCTGCTGTTTTGTCTTCTTTAGTCTTCTGTGCCCAGTGATCTTAGCATCTGGAAACAACAAACCTATCTCCCATTTCAGCCAAATATCATCCAGCACACATGGGGGAAAAGCAGGGTTAATAAGACCATGCAGCTAGGAAATAAAGATTAATGTACTCTACTGTGCACCAGGGATTTGTCTTGTAAAGAACCCGAATAGCAGTCATACAAAGGAGTGTTACTCCCAGTTTTATGCCAAGGACTAATGTATTAGTCACTGAAGTTTCCAAAGAGAACTATTCTGTAAACACGATAACTTAAATGGGTGGAGGGGTGGGTAGGGCATGTATCAAACTGGAGCAAAATTTAAGAGAGCTCACGTATATAATTTCAATTTACTTGTAGAGTCTTTTTTATCATTACTGTTATTATAGCTTTTGTAATTGTTTCAATATTTGGTCTTCAGTAAATACTTTCTCCTTGATTTCATCCTCCAACAAATTCATAATCCTGCAGTGCTGTCATTCAGTTCATTGCTATGAAACTGGGGGTGCTGTCACAAATCCAGCATCATTTCACTGCAAGATGAAGTGAGAGGGGGAACACAGAACGAAATCAAAGGTGACATATTAAACCTACTTCTTTCTTCCCAAGCTCTCTCCATTATCCTGTTTTTCATCACTGTTAACACCTTCATCTTCCCTCAAACTTGGGTCCATCTTTGACTCCTCTCTATTTTATTCCCACCGCATTGAGACTGTGATAAAGTTCTGTCACTTTTTCCTTCATAATGTCTCTACAATTTGACTCTTCTTATCCATCCCCAACCACCTAAATCACTGACGAGTTCTCTGCACTGCTTGCCTACTGCAGGCTAATTTGCTCAATCTTCATATTACCAACCTATCCCTGTTCTGGTCCATGCCAGATGCCACTAGAACAATTCTTTCTTGCCTATTGCTTCTGTCATGTTACCTGCACTTCTTTAAAACTACTGTACTGACGCCATTCAGACTTGTTCTCCATTCAAACTTGTCAAGGCCCCACATCACACAGCCCTTGCTTAAGCCTTGTTTATATGGGAAACATTTTCTGATATAACCTAAGGTATGAATTTAAACTGATATGGTTAGTCAGCCCTTATTCTGGGATAAGAGGGCCTTTTTTCAATTTTACCATTTAGCTTATGTCACTTGGAAAGGGGTGTAAGTAAAAATGAAAAAAAACAAACAAACATTCTTATTCCAGAATAAGAGAGTTTACATGAAGGGTTGGTTATATCTATATAACTGGTAAAACTTCCCCATGTAAACAAGGCCTAAGTCTTCAACCTGGTCTCCTTCAGTTTCTCCCTTCATTCTCTCTATTCTATCTGTGATGTCACCCTCAATAGCTCTTCTGTCTCTTCATACAACTCTCTCCAAGTTTTCTTCCATGCTGCCCCTTATGCTTGGCATGACATTCCCAAATCTATTCATGTAACTTTCGTTCTCATCTCAAAATGCTTTGATTCAACCTCAAGTATCTGAGACAACCACATTTAATTTAATGGGATTAGCAGGTGCTCAGCAGAGGTGCAGCACCTCTCCAGATCTGACCCTATAGGAGGTTTGCCAGAGTAAGGATTGAGAAAATTCGGAGTAAAGACTTCAGGATTTGGTGCCTGATCCAACTCCCATTGAACTCAGTGGGAGTCTTTCCATTGACTGTAATAGGATTTGGTCAGGCCCTCAGCCCATTTAATATAATTTACATAGCAATAATAGGAGGCTTGTCTGAATACCTATTACTTTGCGATGTTTTAAATTATTAGGATTTTAAGTTGTCGGCTTTAGACATTATGCAATAGGTTTCCATCGTAAATTTCATTCCATACCAAATTAAATTGTGCCATTCTATAAAAATATATAGATTCTATTGCAACCTTTGTCATATTCCCTTTAAAGAATCAAGCACAAACTTCAACAAGCCTGTAAAATTCTATCTGCTAATAAATGAGCAAGTAATATGAAATTCCTCCCACATACACCTACTTTAATGTTTCTCTAAAATCTATTTATCTTAGTCACGACCTTATGAGCATGAACAGAATGTGGCAAACATTTCTCAGTGTAAAAATATGTCCAAACTTTCAAAAAAGTTGGCATAGCTGAAAAGGTATAATTTCCACATGGAGTTTAGATTTTTTATTATATATATATATATATATATAATATATATAGTGGGTGAGTCTGGGGGAAGGTAAATATACAGCTACCAAAAAAGGTATCCATTTGGGTTTTAGACTTCACTCCCAACTTACTTCATTTTACTTTTGAATCCAGTATTGCAAGCTACTAAGTGCCTTCAACTCCCACTGAAATTAAAGGAAAATGAGGAGCTCAGCACTTGCTAGAAGACACTGAGTACCTCACAGGATCAGGCCCTTAAAGAAAGAAAGAAAGACATATCTCAATGATCAAATCATTCATTTAGGGCCTCCTTCTGCTGCTATTCGAATTCATGAGAGTTTTTTCATTAACTTCAAGGGTAAAAGGATAGCGCTGTAGAAAATGATAATAAATTAGGATTGGGCATAGAAAAGGAGTGTACTTAAAGGTGCTTTGGGACTTAATGAAAAGTAAACTGAATAATGAAGAATCGACAGTCCATATGCTTAAATGTTGTCTAGATCCATTAGAATTGACAGATTTTGTCATAAAGTATATTTTGCTTCTCTTCTTTAAATGTGGGAGAGGTAAAGGAAACAGATTTGGGTAGGATATTGTAAAGGAGTACATTTCATCCAAAACAAAAGTTGAAAGCTCAAAAAAAGGAAAAGGATGATCACAGGAAAATGGAAAAGTCTCTGCATGTTTTGAGACCGATCCAAGAACAATTAATTTGGGAAAGTAATGATTGGCCAGAATATTCATCCCTCATCTGGCATTCCCTAAATTCTAGAAGTGTGTAATCTGAGATACCAAAAAATGTGTCAGGCACTGTTCATACTTTATTGATGCCATTTAGCAACTATGAGGTAACAGACAAGTAAATGTGCTATATAGTGTTATTTTATATTAATGAATGGGATAAAATTTAATGGATTTGTTTCACTAAAATGCAATATTTATAATAACGCGTACAAGTACCTAACTAGAAAGCTGTATCCATTTTGTTCAACCTGATAGTTTGGAGTGTAAGACATGTTACTGTGCAAAGTATTTGAAAATTAACTTTTTAATTAAAATGGTCAACACTAAGCCTGTGATACACAGTTATCTTTATAAAAGTGATATCACTCATGACATTAGCAATATGAGGTCACAATATATTGCAAACAAGTTTCAATTCTGCTTGCATATTGGTTTATTAATCAAAAATGAATGCAGTTATTCTCCTTTCACTTACCTCAGCTGTACTCCAAGATTAGTCCATTAACTCACTTACTCCAGTTGTACACCCCTGTAACTCCATTGACTGCAGTGCAAGGAGGTATGAATGTAACCTGTAGAGATGTTAGCAAGGACTCCTTCGGAGGCTTTTGGTGGAAAAATTCTTCCTTCTCCATCAATGAGCCTCCCAAGTGACCAGTTTATAGTCTGAGGCCTGCCTGTATAGGAGAAAGGTATACAGATTGACTTTCATTTAAATGACATCTTAGGGTTCCAGCAGTTATTTGACATCCTGGAATAAGCTTGCTGCAGTCAAAGTCCTGTTCAGCTAACAACTTTTGAAACTGGACTTTAAATAATTGAACGTTGGTCCTGGACACTAGATCTCAGCTGCAGAAACTGAGTAAATGAGGTTTTATATTTCTTCTTTTTGTTTTTTTGAACTCCTCTATTTTTTTACTTTATTTCCGGAAACCATATCCAATTCTTCTGGTCTAGTTCCTTAACATTCTTCTCAAATTTTGTAGCTAGGTTTTACCCAAACTATCAATGTTCAAGTCGATATGACAACTTTTGGGGAAGGGTAAAATTGAGTTTATAATGGAAACACTGTTATACCCTGGGCTATGGAGCAGCTACTGTCACTACATAATGCACTTTTTGTTAATGTAGGCACAAAAATGCAGCCACATGGTGGGTATATAGAGACAATTCCCAGATTTAGTGCATATGCTGGAGATGGAACAAGGACATCTGCAGCCCCTGTGGCCCTATATGATACCAAAGCCTTCTGGAGTTTCTCAGGCAAGGGATTTAGAGGCAGATTGACATCCACAATCCTCCCAGCCAGCATCATAGGATTCTACCTCCTGCTCCTTACGCCAATGGAGATGTTCTTTACCTATCTACTCTCTCCATCAACAGACCAGCTGCATAGGGGGCAGGTAAGCCTGGTTTCCTGTGCTGACTTTTAAGCACATGATTTCTATTATTTGCAAGGCTAGCATGCTAGGCACTGGTAGTGGACATATCAGGACTATTTTCCTTAAGGTCATGCCCCTTGTCTGTCCGGCAGCACCGGAGTCATGGAAAATGGTGAACATGAGCCTCCACGTAGAATGTGAGTCTCTCTCCTCAGGACAGTGGTTCTGACGGTGCACTCCTTTTACCCAGGGCTTCTTTAATATCTCCCCCCCTTCTGCACAGATGCAGGAGAGATCAGAATTTGGCCCATCATAGGCTATCCTTTTTTGCCCCCTTTTTCCTTTGCTGTTGTTAAAGAAACACTCTTTTTTCATGCTTACAATATTCTAGAAATTGCACCTTTCACTTACCAAGAAAGAACTGTGTTACTTGTTATATGGAACTATACTGGCAGCCAATATGTGAAAAGATTGATAGATTATTGTAAGCATTTCATTAAAAAAATGTGTGCCATTATTCAGTATTTCAATTCAATGAGTGGGAGTTTTGTCACAGTAAAAACCAAGTAGTGACTTCACCTTTTCACCCAATTAATAATAAATAATAATAATGGAATAAAAATAATTCCCACTTGGGGAAAAACATTAATGATGCTTCCCCTCAGTGTGCATCCACTTATCCATCCGTAAAATGCAAAGAATAATATCCACCTCTCTGTGGAGGTTTAGTTAATGTATGTAAAGTCCTTTGAGATCCTGGGATGTAAATCCTTATATGTAAAAGAAAAGTATTTAATATTACAGTCTTATGCTCATGCAAAATAAAATGCTAACAAGCCTTTTCCTCACCCCTAAAGTACACATATAAATGCAGTATTCATTTTCATTCATACAAGGCTATCTAGGATGGAAATATTGACTTTCAAGGCATAGTAGGTATGAAACATACTCAAGTCACACATTTGCTCACTAATCAGATTTACCTGTCTTGTAACTTTTGGCATCTTTTTCCAGAAATGCTGCCTTATCAAAATTCTTAGGACAGTGGAGCCTTATGGAATTATGCTAGTCTAGGAAAATAGCTTCCTGTGACAGTCAAAAATCAATTTGTTCCCATGATTGACGCATTGTCCTACACTACCTCTAATACTAGCACCATCTGTGGTTTTGATTATGATCAATAGATATTGTAATATACCTCTGAAAAGTGCTGTTTGATTACTTTTGCATGAAGGCAATATAAAAATGTCTCTTAATTCAGGACATTATAATATGGACTGAGAAGCTGGTAGATAAATTATTAGAATACAGACTATGCACTGATAAACTTTTGAACTTTCCTTGAACTTATATATTAAGAATAGGCAGTTTTTCCAAGAGGAAAATTCACTAGACAACCTACAATTTTTCTTTCACATATTTAAGGGAGATGTTCGATCTGGTAAGGAAATAATAGTAATTTATGTCTTTGATAATTGAGAAGGATTATAGTTCTATACACAGAAAAGAGCAGCCGTCACCTGGTCTCTGTGAGTCACAGCCTCATTAAAGAAGTAGATTCCACCTTAACCAGATGAATCAATATTTTGAGGGAAGAAAAGACATGGGGGACTCTTCATCTCCCTGTAAAATGAAAGCATCATTGTCACCTTCCTGCTTTCTCCTATATTAAGGCTTAGAACAAAATTATTAAATCCTTCTTCATTCTTCATCCCCTATTCTTTAAAAATATCGGAGGTTTGTCCCTCTCCACGCACACATACATGTAACAGACTCTGGAGACAACCATCCTAATAGTACTAAACCTGCCTTACTCAATGACCTCCTGAGGTCCCTTCCAACCCTAATCTTCTATGGTTCTGTGAATTCACGGAGGCTTGCAGTTCTTTGTCCCGGCTCTGTCCAGCAATCAACACTAAACTGACTGGTATAGATTAGAGGCTACTATAGAGCTCACAGCTCAGTTATAAATATATATATTTGAACATTTAACCCACGGTCGGTCAGAAATTTTCCAGCTTAGCAGTTCTCTGTTAGAAAATGCTGATTTGATGGAATGTATGTCACATGGGAATATTATATATAAAATAATATCTCAAAGGTTGAGTCAAAAAAATGAAAAATTATGTCAATAAATTTGGAAATGAAATTTTTGATAAAGTCAAAGTGTCATTTTGATTTTTCCCAAAATGAAATTTCAGAATATCATTCTGCAGGAAATTTTTGAGTTTTTTCATTCCAATTCAGAATTTCAAAAATTGTGAAAGTTTGGAATTTTCTGCCAAATTGAAATGCCAGGTTCTGATCAGCATTACTGCACAGCATGGAGTTTGCAGCAAAAACAGAAGAAAGGAGTATTCTTTGTCTGGCAGCTGAGATACAGAGACTCACAGCAAAAATGTGGTCTTGCAACAGTCAGGATAAGAATGTGTTTGTGAGTTTTTAAATTATTATTATATTACCTGTAAAAAGACTGAAATGAGCCAAATCTATTAAGTTTTATTTTCCAGTATATAAAACATTACAGTAAGAGGTTGTTCACATATGGAATATGCCCCACAAAACACCCCCCTCACAGCCCACAGTATTACCATCCATCTCCCCTACTCTCTCTTCCTTCCTCTATGAGAATGTTTGTCTCCCTTCCCCCACTCTTTGCCCTGAGGAAATCAGGATTAAGACATTACTTTCTGCCACCTTTGAATTGTCCCAAACCCAAAAGTCTTTTCCCTTTAGCAATATCATACTGACTCACTAATTGCAATATGCACTTTACATGCAAATTTTAATGATTAGGTTAAAATTAGTTTCTCCTGGAAGGTGAGCAGTAATGTCCCCTGAAACAAAAATAATTTCTTTGGAGCTGATCGATCGCTCATAGGAAAGCCATGGTAAATTGGGCATCTCTTATCATACACACTAGCATACTTTTTATATACAGACTTTTCAAGATAAAGATATGCTAGGGAAGCAATAAAACTGTGGTAAGTCTGTTATGTAATAGTGATAGAACTTACCAGACTGCATATACTAGAAAATGTTTAGCTCAAGCCAATTGGCTTTTACTAGAGCTATGTGAGGCCCATGCGTTTCAATTCCTATCAGCACGTGTGACTTTAGGTTTCATTAGAAAAGTTTTGCCTATCTCTAGTTCTTATGCCCAGTGCAGAAGATGGCTGATAGGTGACAGCTAAGAAGAGGCTGATCACTGATGGAAACTGGACAATTGTTTTCACAAGAGCAAATTTCCTGCCCAACTTCAAAGTTGGATACAAACATTCAAGATTTTGGGTGCTTTCTCAAGCCAAATATCCCAACATTTGGAGATTTATAAGTGCATGCCAGCAACCCGATATACTAAATAAGGCATTGGGAAATTTAGCTTCATCGTATATAATGAAACAGGATCCATTGAATAGGGCACCAGACTGGAAAGCTGTGTTCTATTCTCAGCTTTGCCATTAGCTTGTTCTATGACCTCGGGCAAGTCACTTCCACCAGAAGTTGCAGCTGAAGCCAGAGAGATTAAGGCCAACATATGGATGCCAGAATAACTCTTTATGCAGGCAATATTAAATGAATGGGAAGTAGGAGGTGCACAGTACCTCTGAAAATCAGGCAGCTTAATATATGTATTGAGGTGCCGAGCTTTAAACTCCCAAATTTGAAAGTCAGTGATGCAGTTTTCCAATCTGAAAAATGGGAATAATATAGATAATAATCACATTGTAAAACATATTAAAATCTATGGGTGAAAAGTACTACATATGACATACCTTACCCTATGTTTATTAAAGTGCTGTATACATTTGAACCACCCTATAAATGGATCATAATACATTTGATAATAATAATATAAGGAAACTCCGTGGGTTGCTGTTTTTCAATCATGATAATCAATGTACTGTAGAAATAGCCCTGTACACCACGATATAGCAGTGATGAATAAGGTCCATAACACTA
This sequence comes from Mesoclemmys tuberculata, assembly GCA_007922155.1. Taxonomy (NCBI): domain Eukaryota; kingdom Metazoa; phylum Chordata; order Testudines; family Chelidae; genus Mesoclemmys; species Mesoclemmys tuberculata. The sequence continues at coordinate 33,737,062 of ML675629.1, read as the reverse complement.
CACAGTGCAAGATAACCTCTTCACCACTGTCTGATCCATCCGATACTTTTTTAAAAGCCAGTGCTATTCCCTTACAAACTCCTGCATCCTCTATTTGAGTGATTCTTCCTAGTATTGCACAGTGAGTTAGATGAGCACTCTGGAACCAAGATGAATAAATCCAATTTCATGTGCTCCATTACGATGTGTAGAAGATCTGGTACTGAAAGCCACAAAGATATGGTGGAAACCTTTTAAAAGCAGAAATGGAATAGATTCCCTTGTGACTGATGTTTCCTGCAGTTGATGAATCTATTCATAACAAGGTATTCTCTAGAGGTTTTCTTTAATTATGATAGTGCCATTGCAACCATTCGGTTTGCTGATGGTTTTCACTTTAGAATGGACCTCCCTGATGACTTTTATGGCTCAGTTTTAATGTAGCTTGTTCAGAGGGCAGGCCAATTTAAGTTATTTATCCCCTTTTTTACACTACAGTAGAGACAACCTAACATAAACCATAGATTTTTTTCTCCATCTCCAAAATACATGATATAGAAGGAGACTATAGTAGGAACTATTTGGTCTAATGATCAGGTCGTGGCCTTATGGTTTCTGCTGACCTAGCAGTCCAACAGGGAGACCCAGCTGTGGCCTCAATCACTCCCATGTGCTCTGATTACTCCCCTCACAGGTACGGTCACTACTGACATGGGTTGTGCATGAGTCTTTTTTGGGGGGAGGCTATGCCCAGGAGTGCTGGGGGGTACTGGTACCTGGACTTTACCCTCACTCCATTCCCCCCTCAAAGCCCCACCTGTGTTCCACCCCTCCCTCTTTGGCCCCACACAAGCTCCGCCCCAAGGCCCTGCCTGTCACTTACTCCTCTCTGTCCCCTTCCCCCCATGGCTCATCGTGAAGGCAGGAAAAGATGGGAGTGATGTTCCCTCCCCTGGCTTGTCATCTCCACCAAACCAAACCAGTCCCAGTGGTTTCTTCTAGTTACGTCTTCTGCTTCTCCCTTCTGCCCTCTGAACAACCCTCTTGTCTTTATCCCATCAGATCCCTGAAGACTTTCCAGCTAAGCTACATTTGGGGCCAACTCTACACAAGCAGTATTGTGCAGTTCTTTATTATGAACTGGATTTGCCTCATGGGGTACAAACATATACCCCTTGGATGCACTGAAGGACTATGGTGCCTAAAAGTTCTTCCTCACCAGTCAGGTTTTGTCAGACCATTGTCTGACTACAGCCCAAGTCTATTAAGCCTTTCATATGGACCCCATTAACCTGTACCGCAATCCTCAGTTTTGCCAATCCCCTCTTGTGACCTCTGGATTTGGCTACCCAGACCTGCCCATAGGTGCAGTCAATATATGGACAATCTTATCAGAAGTGGCCTAGGTGACCACCTCTGAAGCTGTTGCCTGACCTAGGAGGTGCTTCAACAGTTTGGGCTCCCATTCTCAAAGGTATTCCTGTGGGATGACCTCTGGCCATGCTGGAATTGCCCTCCTGTCCCATCTCACCATGGGGGTAAACCTCCATGGTCAGTCTCTGATCAGTTGGTCATGTCTCCATAGGTGTGGGCAGACAGCTACTTTTTGTGCTTCCTCTGCCACACTGCCCCAGTAGTCTGAATTAACTGTTGTTGAGTTGGGCTCCTTCTTGGTGTTGCATGGGCAGGCCCGGCAGTCAACATATAGTTGTCAGTCATCAACACCACTTCCAACAGACCCTCCCATTGATGTCATATTACCCATTCCTGGACATCGAGTGGTAGAATCTGGAGGAATTGTTCTGACATGGTCTTCTCTGCCACCTGTATTCCCATCTTTTCTTTGGGCTGGAGCCACTGTCTGCAGCGTTCCTTTGGGATGTGTACTATTGGCCTAGGTTGGGCTCCAGTTGCAAATTTCTCTCATCAAAATCTCTGGCAGTGAGTTTTGTTGGAGATGCCAAAAGCATCCAAGATGGCTGCCTTGAGTAAGGAATAATCCTACACTGCTGCTGCATCTAGGCTCCAGTATACAACCAGGGCTTTCCTGTCAGGTATAGTGTGATCCCAATTCTCTTTCAGTCAATGGGCCACTGTAATGACTCTTTCAAATGTCACTCATAACACTTTGGGCTCAACATCTGGTCCCATTTTTGTCATCTTCAGGGGAAGGTTGGGAGCTGGATTAGGGCTAGCCACTCCCCTGACAGGTTAGGTGGCTGGGGCTCCAGCCATATTGCCACCTGCTGCATGAGGTGTTGTTGCTCTCTGTATTGTGTAGTTAACTCTTCAATAAGTGGTTTCTTCAGCTGTTGTTGTTGCAGAGCCTATTGTTGCATCGACAGCTGCAACTGGGTCTGTTATTGTTGTTGAATCTTAGCAACCCATTTTAGCAACTTGTCCAGCTCCATCACTACAATGTTGTTTGGTTGGTTTGGTTTGAGGTCTCTTTCAGGTTCAAGAGCCTACAATACCTCCATTCTCCACCAATTTTGTATCAGAAAGGTCTGATGACCAGTTGACCTAATGGCCTTATGGTTTCTGCCACCTAGTTATTGACAGAGGGTCCAGCTGCAGCCTCAACCACCCTCAAATGCTCCAGTTGGTCCCTCCAGGAGTTTAGTCACTACACAGGAGTGGGGGGGAGTAAAGGAAGGGGTCCCAGACCCACCCATTCCACTGGGTCCTGAGTCAGGGGCTTATCTAGCACAGCTACTGAGATATCCAAATTAAGTTTTCCCCTGAGTCACTTCCTAGCGAACTGGAGCCATTCAGTTTGGGGCATGGGCTCTGGCTTAGCAGATTGTCCTTGGTCTCTTAGTGTCCTGTTCAATCCTTTTTTAGGGCTTTCAGCTCCCAAAGGACATAGGAGAGGGATTCAGGTCCCTGCTGCTAAAGCTGCCTTCACAAAGTTGTAGTCACTCCTCACGCAGCTCTCCATATCAGCCTTGCTTCCTGGTTCCTCATGCAGTTCATTCCTCCCTTTTTCTGGACTTCCAGTGTCCTTTTAAACTGTTCCCCCACTGGGAACATGCCCTGTACCTGTTATGTGGGAGGACTTCCCTAGCCCATTATAGCTCTATTCCACATCCTGACTTAGTGTGGGGCCTGTAGACCCCATCACAGAGACCAACATATAAGGACTTGAACACTACTTTGTGTAAATCAGAACAGGAACAACATAAAGTCAATATAAAGATAAATCAAATAAAAAAGATTTACCCCATAAAGAACTTTCAAAGCTAATCTAAGTATGTATGACCATTTATGCAAAACAATGGGACTACTTCAAGTTAAGCACATGCTTAAGTGATTTGTTGGATTGGGACTGGAGTTCTTAATAGCTTACAGCTCTCCCCAAAACATGTCTCAAGCAAAGCTAGGCAAGCACTATGAAAATCCTTCCATCAATATTTATTCATGTTTTTCACGCATTTGCTTCAGTTCTGTTTGTGGTCTTTGTGTGTTCACTTCCTAGGAATACTGTAATAAATACCTTTACTTTCAGGAATATTTGCTGAAAAATGAATATTACAGAATGTTTGCATAAAGCAAGTTTTGAATTTGCAATTGTGAGCATTTGTACTAAGCTCCTGATTCCAGGAGTGAAGTTCATAGTGATCAGTAACAAAAACGTATCTCAGGACCAATATATCCAGTTAAGACAGCTCATGATTTGAATATTGAAAGCAAATGATTCATGAACAATTTTCCCACCATGAATTATTCAGAAATTATTTAGTGAATTGTTGTGAAAAGCTAATTCATTTGAGAAAATTATGATTTGTTCATGCACAATTTGGAAACAGAAAAAGAAGTGAAAGTTATCAATAAATTATTCATTACAAATTATCCGTTCAGATGTAGTCTCAGATGATCTGATTCTGCCTGCTGTTAACTAATTCTCAGAGATTACCTCTAAATCTTCTCTAAAGTGAATGTCACTTCAGACAGCTCTGCATGACTAATGTGGGTACCAAGATCTCCACTCCCCCTGGAAAGCTCCCCACTGAGCTGAAGGCCCAATCATTGCATCTCCACACTGCCCCATTGTGCTTGAATGCACCCCTGTATTCACATTCTACATGCTATTGTAGTAATCTTTGTACAAAGTATGCCTTGTAAGGTATCATTTGAAAACTCATAATTTGCTGGCCAGTATTGTCCTAATAAAATATGTGTGGCAACATTGTATGTACAGTTAAAAGATTCCCCTGTGTCATGTTCAAAACTTACATAGCACTAAACTGATCCAACAGGCCTGTCTTGAACAAAGAAGTGTTGCCTTAATTTGCATTTAAGCAGTAAACAAAGTCATCAAGCAGGAAGGGAAAACAAAGACAGCTCAAACAGGTGAAAAAAAACAGTGGGGAATATCCTTCCACACAGATGCTTTGTCTCCTAGTTCCCAGCTGGAAACGTTTTTCAGGAGGGGAACTGAAACTATAAAAAGAATGGGCAAACACACAAAGACTCCTCTGTCTCTCTCCTTGCCCATCATATTCTCTGGACCTGAAACACAAAAGGAAACAGCCACTGGACTTAGGGGAAGGATCCTGACCTGAAGAGTTTGGTCAGTAACCTTGCTGAAGCATGTGGTGAGAAATTTTGCTTGACATTAATATAGTTTGTTAAATTAAAACACTTATTTACTAGTGCCTATCTTTATTTTTCTTGTAACCCCTTCTGATTTTTATGCCTCATTAGTTGTATTCACTTCAAATTTCTCTTTGTAGTTAATAAACTTGTTTTATTGCTTTAGCTAATCTAGTGTGTTTAAGTGTCTGGGAAACTTCATTTAAGGTAATAAATTGGCATATTATTCCCTTAAAGTATTGGCTCTCAACCTCTCCAGACAACTCTACCCCTTTTAGGAGTCTGATACTTGAGTACCTCTAATTTTCATTTACTTACTATTTGCTTACATATCAGATATAAAAATACAAGAAAGTGTCACAGCACACTATTACTGAAAAGTTGCTTACTTTCTCATGTTTACCGTATAATTATAAAATAAATTGGAATATAGATATTGTACTTCCATTTCAGCATATAGTATATAGAGTAGCATAAACAAGTCATTGTCTGTATGAAATTTTAGTTTATACTGACTTTTCCAGCACTTTTTATGTAGCCTGTTGTAAAATGAGGCAAATATTTAGATGAGTTGATGTACCCCCTGAAAGACCTCTGTGTACCTCCACAGGTACCCCTGGTTGAGAACCACAGCCTTAAAGGAACAATAGACTTAATATATTGGTACTGTCCAGGAGAGGGCTGGGCAGTACGGGACAGACATTCCTGGGGGAAAATCCAGGACTGGGGATGTGTTGGGATCACTCTGCAGTATAACTTAGGCTGGTGAGAGCCAGGGTATAACTGCGGGGTTGCAGTTACACACGGACACTCAGGATGTGGCTTGCATGCTGGAAGGCTGTTTGTGAGTGACCCAGGTGAGACCTACTTCAACAAGGCATTGTCATGCCCCCATGGATGTAGAGCTAGGTGACACAGTCCCTTTAGGGGTCGGGGTTGTGCCCCAGTATGTAACACTTACTATTCACCAGTGTGCTCCGCTCTGCTTGAGGAAGGTGTGGTGTCTGCATCCCGCATTGTGAGAAAGGGGATTATAGGGTGCAGGCAACTGCCCTTGAGCTGACTCTACACTTCATATAAGTAGCACTTCCTTGGAGCTGACTGCAGATTTGGGATTGGAAGAAGCAAGGAGCTGCAGTAGGGTGCAACAGCAGGAGGTGGGAACAATGTTCTCCTCTCCATTATCTTCCTCTTTTGTAGTCCTGAGTCTTAGAGGCTGCCTTCTCTAAAGCAGGATAGATTGATATTTTTGTCGGGAGATTTTATCCATCTCTTCAGAACCCACCTTGTTTGTTAAAGATGCCAAGGTTGAGAATCACTGGTCTATTCCATTCACTTTGCAGGAATGCATCCTAGGAAATTACCACAACATCCCTTAGGTGTCATCTTGATAACATCTGAGGTACAGATCCTTGCTGTGTCACCAACCCGCCAAAGATTTGTTCAAGCTGGAATAATGTGTGCTTTCCAATACATCAGAATTGTGATGACATTCTTCCTGCCAACAGCAATCTGCAGAAGCAGTGCTATGTTCCTAACCCCACCCAAGTATTCTGCCTTAAAAGATACCTGTTTTGTGCCTCAAACACCATTCTATAATTATAGGGGGGGTTGGGGTTTTTTGTTTTTGTTTTTTTTTAAACAGCCTTGTCTTTTTTCAACAGCTGTAAACTAGTCTGAGTATAACCACATAAAATGGGACAGTTTGTCATGGAGTAGGGGTGCTGAGAGCAGAAGAACAATTGGGATTTAGAAAAACATACGCTTCACTGGCCAAGTAAAAGCACTTAGTAAAAAATATCCATAAAACCCAACAAGCCATGTTGCATAAGGTGAAATATAGCTTCTTTAAACATATAATTATGTGCTGGGCAACTCTGCCCTTCACAGATAAAAACATCAAGGACATTGACTAAGGCAACAACCAAGGTATTGACACAGTATATTAGGCTGAGGCAAATAATCTATGAGGACTTCTTCCCCTTCAGTTAGGTAGTAACTTCCCCATCTATCCTGCCAGTCAGTGCACACAATAAGTTTAAACAATGAATGACTCAATAACTTCAGGGAGTTCAAAGGGTCAAATTCCCTAGCAGGTTGGCATTTGACTGACGATGCTACTGATTTAACAAGTTGAATTCTAGCCTGTCTCAGAATGACTAAGCAGGATAAGTGAATCAGGAGGTGCTATAAAGAAGGCAGGGGGAGAAGGGAAGAGGAGGGAAGCAGTAGCAGGTGCTTACTTGACCCACAGAGTAGGAAGGCTACAAATGTTTCCAAGGCAGGTGTATAGCGTAAATAAAATCAAGTCAGTTATTTGCCTTCTGAGCTGACTTTTGGCCTCAAGGTCAGTTAATATAATTGTACCTGCAACACTTAACCTGACCACATGTGAGTTTCTCTTCCTGCAAACTAGCACCTTGCAGCTATCCCTACCCTTTCTGAACTGGGATTACCTTACACTTCCTGCCACGACTGCCATCCTACAGCAGCACAGCAAAGGTGCTGGAGTTGTTTTCTTTCTTCCTGGTTCCCACTGCTGCTCTGCTTAGACTGCTTTTCTGCTTTCCTCCTCTGTGGTAGCAGCCTGCAGGACGCAGCTAATGTTAACTCTGTGCTGATGCTTTTCAGAGGAGACGGGCAGGGAAGCAGGCTGACATTTGGATAAGCAGTGTTGCTGCATGCAAACCATTTATTTAGCTTCCCATTATCTCCTCCCTCCAGAATGGGAAGGAATCCAAACAACAATGGCTTAGCTTCCGGGGATGACAAAGGAAAACAATCAATAGTGAAATACAATAATAACTGTTGCTAATAATGAGTTAAATCCTGACCCACACTCTGCCGGTGCAGAGCCCCGGAAGAATTAAAGTGACTCCTGAGGGGGAAGGGCCCCTCCACCACTGTTGTGGTGCTGCTCCTCATCCGGGGGGGCAGTTACAGACTCCACCACCATTCAACGTACTAGTGGAAGAGAGAGAGGGGCGTCACTGGGGCATAGCACTGAAGAGGGCGGTGTCTCACCTGTCATTTATTCCTGGGAGACAGGGTTCTCCCCTGCTAACTGACAGGCATGGAGACAGCAAGAGGGCTGTCCATGTCCCAAACCACTGAAATAGCTGGGAGCTCTGACCTGTCAGCTAGAAATAACAGCACTAAATCACTGACCATCAACAGAGGGAGAGACGCACAGGCCCATTTACCTCAGTTTCCTGAGGACCATGGTCCCTGTGAGCCAGAGATGGGACTGACAAGCTCATTTGTGTGAGCTGCCCAACCTTTTCCAAGCCCCTGCAGGTTCTGCCTGTGCAGCAACTGAGGAGCAGCTCTTCACCCTTTACTGCTCTGACCTATTTGTCCTCAGCATTGGACAGGCAGGTGCAGATATCTCCTGCGTGGGAGTAAAGGGCTTCTCTGCACCTCAACGTTTCCCTGGATAATAATGAAATAAAGAAACTTCCCCTATGGTTGTTTTCTCCATTACTGTTTACTACAGGTTCTTGTATGTCCCTCTGATGCAGCTGGTTCTGACCATTGTTACAGAGAAGATTCTGGACTTGGACTACTGGTCTGATCTGGTAGGATCCTGACTTTGATGGACCACTGACCTGATCCAGTATTGGAAATTTCTATGTGCCTAAGAAAATCATCCTAGCAAGCTAGGTAATTGCCTCTTGGTAATATTTAGGGGTGTGCGTGTGCATTGGAGAATATAAAGTATTTTGCAAGCTGCAGAAGACTAGTGGAACTGAACAGATGCTGTCTGTGCTGCATGCACTGTGCCCAGTGCAAATCTGCAGCTAACTGGCTGCCAATAAGAAGTAGATAGCCAAACAGATTTATAGCAAATTCAATACAGCTTACTCTACTCATAGTGTATGCAGGCTGTCTAGACAAATGGACAACCCAGCAAAAAGCTTTTTTTCAAAACAAAAGACCCAGTCCTGATTGGTGCCAACATTGACAGCTTCAGTGCACTCAGTTCCTCTCAGGATTTGCCTCCGCACTTTATACGACCTGTGCTGTCACTTACGGCCCTCTGAACGTTGGCAGATGTAGATGTTTTCCAAACCTGGTTGTGTTTCTCTCCCTTGTCTACTGGCTTCTCCCCCTGCTCCCTCTGCAGTTCCCCTGTTGACTTTAATCCCCCTCTGCAGCTTCTCCAGTGGTATCACTGTGGGCCCAAAGAGATCTTACTTCTACACCAGTTGGTGGGCTCCCCAGTAAAGGAGTTCTGTAAAGTGTCTTCTCTCTTTGCACCAAACAGTAACAGGGTGAGATTCTGCACCTAAGTGACGTGGCCAAAGTCACAGAGGAGATGGGAAGCTAACCCAAATCTGCTGTGTCTAGATTCACTTGTTTAACTGAAAGACCATCCTACTTCTCTACACAATATATTCCTACCGGATCTTAAACCTGAGAGCCAAATTCCCTGATACACTGAGTGAAGGGAGGGAGTCCAACCTCAGCTGCCTTTGGGAAAGTGGTTGCTAGCTGATTCCTGGCACACGTAGCAGTGCTCATGTGAAAAAGAGAAAAGTAAAAAAAAATAAAAACCTGATTCTATTTACAAATATAAGAATTGTCTTGCTTTATCAGACCACTGGTCCATCAAGGCTAATGTCCTGTCATCTGATGACTCAGATGAAAATACAATCCTCACAAAGTGGTCAAATTATGCAATTACATACCAACTGAAGAGGTTTGTTCCCAACTCTTAGGAGTGCAATTCAATATTTGTAGAGCTGGTGGGAATTATTTTAACGATAAAATGTTTAGTTGAAACATGGTTGATTTTTGAAGTCCTTGTCTTCACCTGTTTTTCTTTTTTTCCCAATGGCAAAATGGAAGGGAAGAAGAGGGGGCAAAGGAGAAAAATGTATGAAAAAAACCCTTAAGACTAAAAATCCTCAAAATTCCTGTTTTCCAAAAAGTTTTGACAAAAATGCTTATCGAAAAATTGAACAAAAATGTGTTCTTTTTCCAAATCTGCTGAATGATTGAGATTTAGAAATATTCTGCAAAGAAAATCTTGACAATGTTATAATCATCTCTAATTATTTCTATTGTGGCAGTGCCCAAAGACCCCAAATGTGAGAGGCACTATATTGTGTTAGGCTCTGTGCGAACAAAACACTAAGACATCATAGTGTTGACCCTTGAGCCATCCCAGTATTATCCTTCTTCCATGTTATGTAATGACTATTTACTCATACATCTTATTTATTAACTTTTAGCTAGTTTCTACTCCATGACAGAACTTTACTTTCACCCATGACTATTTCACTTCCTTATTAGCCTCATGTGGGGGACTTTATCAAGGCTTTTGGGAAGTCCAAATAAATTTTATCTACTAGTTTTTCTTTATCCACTCTTGTCTACACGCAAAGTTGTTTTGCTATGACTAAAGGTGTGGTTTTATATCCATTCAGTTAAGCCATTGCAACTTTGGGTATAGACATTCCCATATTGGTTTAAATCTATTTTATCTCAGTTTAGTTTGCAGTGGTAACTTTACAGGTATACACTAAACTTACAAAACTAGTTTCAAGGTGATAGAAGAGTCCACACACAAAAGTTGCATGAGTTAACTAAAAACTGATCTAAGTTAAATTAATGCAACTTGTGTGTGTGTAGACAAGCCCTAATACAATGGAATTTCCCTTTGAAGAAGCCATAAGGGACAGAGTTCTTGTAAAACAGGCTGGGAAATGTATTCCATTTTAAAAGGCTGGCTGCAGCCTGTGACTAAGGTATCCTGGGAAACAGGGAGGATCCTGGGACCTTACCTTTTTAAAAATATACTGCAGTATATATGGTAAAGTGTAGTGGTTTGGACCATTACTGGAGAACACTGTAGTACTTTCTGATAAGGGTTTCACTAAGAGCACCTCTTTCCTATTCTCATCTGGAGCAGCAAGAAATTGAGGATGAATATTACTCCTAATTAGATCCAGAGGATTGATTGCTGGCTAATAGGTTTCTGGAGGATTGGAGAATAAACCCAGTTATTCTTTATCATTTGCATATGCTTCTGTTAAACTTTTGTTCCTATAATTTTGCTTATCTTCCTACTAGATTAATATGTGCATCTTGCACCATTTATTATTTTCAGTTATGTCAGTAAATAACCCTTCTGCCAGGTATTCTCATCAGCAACAAGGTCCAGATTCAAATAACTAAGAGTCCTTAAAAAAAAAAAAAAACTTACAAATGCTACTTGCTTAGGGGTGGTCTATACTTACCTCCAAGATTCGGCAGCAGTCGACGGCAGATACGCAGGTGACGTAAAAAACATGCATAACTTACATCGACTCCACTGCTTCCATTCTGCGGGGCGTCCATACTGCGCCGCACCACTTTCGGAGGTGGTTTTTGTCGGTCGATTTCTGGATCAACTGAGCGGGTCTTTACTGACTGCTCAGTCAATCCAGAGAAATCGATCTGACGGCAGCAAATTTGCCACCATCAGTATAGACCTAACATGTGGCCTCGACTCAGAATTTCTGGGATCATGAAATACCTTCCCCGGGTCTCATAGTGGACAATAATTCCCCACTTTCAATTGGAGTTTATGTAAGAAACAACTGGAAAAAATTAGTGGTTAAAGGGTATTAACTTGGGAAACCACAGCTATAATGTATCTCTATGAATGACAAATAAAACACTCCCCTACAGTAACTTTGGAAGAAGTCTGTTAACTCAGTTCCCCACCCATAAGTGTGAACAACTGTTAGGCAAATGCCCTTTATCACATCACTTCCCCATCCACTAAAGCCCACTCATGGTTTGATATCAGTAAGTAGTGCAATGCCAGAGACTTGAGATGCACTCAGGCAAACCTGTTTCCAGTCCCCTAAGAAGTGTTGCCTGGTCTTGGCCTTAGGGTGTGCCCCCTAACCCAGAAGTAACAATTTCAGCTTTATTAGTGGCTGGGTAAAAGTGGCCTCACTAGCAGGGCCCCCACATCGGTGGGGGGCGGGGGGAAGGATACACTTTACTGGGGCCCCAGCCCAGGCTGCAACCTCCATTTGTATGTGGAAAAAATTGAGGCTAAATTGTAGATCATGCCTGAGGATATTTATAGAAACTTATTTTCCTGCATCTATGTATCTTTCGTCCAGATCTTGTGAGATTTGCTGGAGCCAATCAGAAGCAGTGTTAGAGCAGTCCCAAGCAACGTTCTGAACAGTGAGTTGCTGCTCTTCTCTAGAATAAAGAGTGCGTTCCTGTGCAGTTAAACTAGGATTTGTAGTTTGAGACAGAGATTTGTGCTCCTCTCTGTGACTTGGTCTATCACATCAAGATCAAGAACTACCAGTCCCAGAGTTCCTTGTGCAAAGGCCGGAGGGAGGGACAGCTGGTGGGAGGGGCAAAGCAAAGCACCATAAGACAGTGGGAGCCAGTGACACTTCTTCTGGTAGGATTTGCACATTCAGAATGTATGTGAGTAAGTGTTAATTCACTCACAGTCACACAGAAACCCTATCCTGCCATGTCTGGCGGTGGCTATAAATACAAATCAGGCAGCCAGAAACATAAGGAGGTAAAAGAAAGGGAACTAAAAGAAGCTAAAGGACACCAATCTATCCTCCAGTGTTTCTAATCAGACAAGGCCTTTCTGCAGTTCCTAACTAGGGAAGCAGATGAACAAGATCAAGATGAAAATGATTTCAATATAGAGACTGTGTCTGTGACAATTGATGACAAAGAAAAGTTGCCAGAACATGCATCACGTGACTCCAGTCTAATGCTTGACAACAGTCAGGTAGTATCCCCATTAGCACCACCACGTTCGGAAGGTTTACAAGAAGCAGGAGAGAGCAGCACTACTCTATCTGATTCCTGTCTTCTCAAAGAGCCAGGCTCGTGGTCTGAAAACAGAACAGATTTTAGCCGTCAAAATATTGTTCTGTCTGGTGTCCTGACTTTTGAAGAAATGCGGAAGCTAGCAAAGTCAATGCCAAAAGGTGTTGATGGGCATAATTTTCCTGAATTTCTTCTCAGATGTAAGACTTCGAAGGAGAGAAAAGATACCAAGAGACTGACTTGTTTGACCAAGCACTGTATTGTTTTCCATGTCGGCTGTTTCCTGAAAGGAGGCTTAAATAATGCAGCATGCTGGCAAAAAATGAAGGGTATTCACCAATTGTGAAAAAATGGTGTAAACTATATACTAAACTTCCTGAACATGAAAAGAGCACATAAAACTTGCTACTGCCAGTGGAAGCAATTACAGCAGTCACTCTCAGATGGGCATGGAGTGGACAGTGAGATTCAAAAATAAATATTAACAGAAGTTACAAGATGGAAAGAAATATTGGAAAGATTGCTGGATGTTACCTTATTTCTTGCTTCACAAGGTTTAGAATTCCAAGGCAATAATAATCTGATAGGTGACCCACATAATGGTAACTTTCTTGGAATTCTTGAGATTATAGCTTTGGGGGGCTAATTCATGATTTTGCAATGAAAAAGGCCAGAAAATAAAGCTTTAAAGTTAATTGGCCACTTATAAAATATTTGCAGTCACATTGGTCCATTAGAATAAAAAAATTAAGACACTGACAGGATATAATACCTTTATAATGACCAAAAGGTTACAAAATAGTCAGCAAACTTGTAGGTCTCTCAGGCTGGGTGTTATGTTAAACAAATATAGCAAAGGGGGAGCATTTTTCAGAAATGTAGAATATGTAATAGTAATTTCAGAATTTAAACTTTTTTCATGGCTCATGAGATTGTATGTATGGGATGAGGATTGTGGTATGTGTGTGGGAGGGGGGCCTCTGTTACAAGTTTGTACTGGGCCTGAAAAAATTATGCTTGGACACTGCTCACTAGAGTTGATTCTACTCTGCTTCTATATTCTGCAGTTTCAGCAAAGAGCTCTCTCTGCATTGCATCACATTGAGGAATTACCTCTGCATTATCTCCACACAGTTCAGGATCCTCATAGGAGAGAAATCAGTAATAAATAGGACCCTTGAGCAAACACCTTACCATAAAATAAGAGTCCTTTTCCCCCCTCTTTCTCTCAGTCAGGTTCCACTACCCAACCAGTTCAGAGGATAGAATTGTCTAAAGTTATTGTGACACTGAAAGTTCAGTGGAGGAATTCTGGGTAGAAAGTTTATGCAGATGAAGGTGTCTCTGTAGTCATATTTCCCTCTATTTACCAACAGATGGGGGTGGAGAGCTCCTGGAACTTCTATGCATGTGCAGTTCTGTGTAAATATCATATGCAGATGAAGCAGGTATGTGGCCATTCTTCCCCCTCTTCACCAACAGATGGGAGTTGAGAGCTCCTTTCCCCTTGAGCTTCAGGCCACAGGGTTTAACAAACCAAATTATTTTAACTAATCTCAGACTACATCTCTGCATTTTTTTTTTAGCTACCAGTAGTTACCAGGCCATAGTATCACAAGATGAAAAAGCAGAGCCCACTGTTTGCAGCTGAGGTAAAAGAAGGACTAGAAACACAATCTAACTGTGGTGAGAGAGGATTGCTTTTCCATCCACACACTGAGGATTTGGTTGTGCCCGCCAATATGCTGGCATATCATCAAACAGTACAAATCCCAAGAAGCTACTAGATATTACTGAATTCTAGAAATCAGTAGATTTCTTTTAACGACTGTAGGCTGGTGGCACGGTCCAGTGAGCGGCATCACCACCCTTCCTTGGGCCCTGGCTCTGAGGAAAGCCAGAGCACCCTTGTTGAAGGGAATAAGCTTCTGTGTTATTAGTCTTTAGCCCTGGCCCCTAGGGGGTGCGGGCTTCCCAGGCAGTCTCTAGCGCCCTGGCCATCACATAGGGCAGGGCTAGTAATAGGCCTGCGGCTCCCCAGCCTTCCTACTGGCAGGGAGGCCAGTAGTCTATTGCCCCTGGCCCTCAGTCAGGGTGGGGCGCACAACTGAGTCTTTAGCCCCTGGCTCACAGGCGGGTCTTGAAAGCAGTCTGGTGCCCCTGGTCCTCAAACAGGGCGGGGCAGGCAAAGAAGTCTATAGCCCCCAGCCTTCCAATAGGTGGGTCTGGTAGGCAGTCTGATGCCCCCGCCCCTTAAACAGGGCGGGGCAGGCAAAGCAGTCTATAGCCCCCGGCTCGCAAGCAGGGCTGGAAAGTGCTAGGGTCTGGAGCCTCTGGCCCTCAAACAGGGCGGGGCAGGTGAAGAGTGTATAGCCCTTGGACTCACAGTCCGGCAGGGCTGACAAGTTCGGTGTCCTCCGGTCAGGTGTGCAGAGACAGCAAACACCCCCTGAGTGGTTAGGGAAGAGGGGAGAGGGATGCAGGCCCACCCAACTCCACTGCATCCCAGCTTAGGCCCCTATCAATGGCAAAATGGTTTGCCACTGAGTCAGCAGGGCTCCAGCCACAACACACTGACCAGGGTTCGGCCCCTGACTCAGCCACTGGCGGTGGCTTTCCCTGGGACACTTCCTCCCACCCAGCCCCAGGGTACCTGCATCCACATCGGGCCCTGTGGAACGGGCATCCAGCAAACCCCTCTCTATTGGCCGGCAGTAGGTCCGGGAACTCCTAAGGGTCATCTGCCAAAGGTAGCTGCTCCAAGTCACAGGGCCCCAGGGGTTCCTTCGGTCTGCCAGGGTCCATCCACATTGGTGGGTTCTCCACACCAGGCATATCCTCCAGGTCAGGGCCAGCCTCCAGAAGTTTCTCTGATCCAGCGAGTGTAGATAGCTGCACCCAGCTACTACGGTCCGGCAGCCTTACCCTGTCACTCAGGCCTGGCGGCCTGCTCCAGGCACTAGGGTCGGGCAAGTCAGGCAGGTCCGCCAGGCCCCAGTTGGTGTGGCAGCTGTGCCAAACAGTCTCAGGGCCTGGGTCAGGCCTAGGCCGCTGCCTCCAGGGAGACATGGCTGCCTCCAGTGGCAGCTTCTCCCAGACTGAGCTGCTGGGCCTGTCTTTTATACTTCCTCCCCTGGCCCTGGCTCCACCCCTCTGCTTCTGGGTGGCTGGGCCTGCAGGGCCAGGTTCTGTCCAGGGGGGCAGAGTGACCCTTCCTTGGGCCCAGGCTCCAAGAAAGGTCACAGTGCCTTGTTACAATGACGCAGATATTATGTATATAGATGAATCGAGCAATAACTTTGATATAGTTAGGCAAGAAATGAAATACCTGCAATATTATGGTAAGGTTGTACTGTACAATATGAGCTGCTAGCAAATTAATTAAAATAGTCTGATAAACATATGCATGTTAAGCAATATATGAATGCTACTAACGCATTGTAGGGAAGGAAGGTATCCATTCAGAAATAGTGAATACAGTGAGTTATTTTCCAAAGAGACATTCATTTTCAGAATCTATGCAGTTTCTGTTCTGGCATTACTTGATACTTGTACACTGGTCAGAGAATATTGATGAATAGTATTTAGACTTAGGACAGGATCTGAACAACAAAAGATATAGAAAGGACTGTGACACTGGATACGTTCAAAGGATGACAACTGTCAATTTTTAGGACTGAATGTTGGAAAACACAGTGATATGGAAAAAAAAGTCAGCCCTTATAAATTTGGCAGATTTTCCAACCTTTTTTTTTTTGTACTGATATTCTATAAAAAGATACAGTGAACATATTAAAAAGAGTCATCCTCATCATGGACTTTTCCAATGCAAAAGAAAGGCAGAGACAGTACTGCATAATGTCCAGTGTGTTGTCAGCATTTAACAAAAAATATGAATTAATTATCAGTAATAAAGGACAAGAGCCCGATCCTACTCCATTGAAGTCAAGAGGAATTTTACCTTTGTATTAATCGGAGCAGAACCAGAATTAAACAGTTTACATAAAAAAGCAAAATATCAATGCTCTACAAACTTTGAACTTTATTAAACAAATCTGTAAAAGTTACCAGTGCTTTCAAATCCCTGAGCTTCTGATCTGAGCCCTTGTCTCTAACACCTGTGGGTGTTGTGCTGCAGATGAATTTCCAAGATGCTTTCATTAGGGTGTAATGAACCATTCCTTATAGAAATACTAAGTGCTTTCTGAAAAATCAGAGATCAGCAGAAACGTAAAAGGTTATATTGTTATTAGTGCGATATCATTTAGTAATATCAACTGGTGACCATTTCAATAGCAATATTAGGATATATAGAATGTTGCAATACTTAACTTAAATTCTGTATAATTTCTCACCACCACTGAAATGCAGTTTCATCAAGGTTGGATCAGAGCAGACTTTCTATACAAACATTTCAAAGAGGAATATTCTAACCCACCAAGTGTTATATATTTATAACTACTTCTAACCTGTCTTTTTGTATTAGTGTGTCATTCTGTAAGCAATTTAAACTAAAAATCTAACATTAAACTGAGCCCATCTTATCCTAATTGAACACACAATGACCTGTTAGGAGATCACATCCAGAGCAACTATTATATTAGTAGTTAATTAAATAATTTATACAGCAGCTCCCTAAAAGACCCATTTGATATTTAGATCCATGGATCATCCTAGTTCTAGTAAAAGGATCAAGCACTGGGTTATATTTCTTAAAGCCCATTGGCTTTCGGTTAGGGATGGGTGATTGAATGGCTCAGAATCTTCTACAGTTCAAATCTAGCCCAGGCTTTTGATCATCTCCATTGATTTCCTGGCTGATAACTATCATTATCACCCCTGATACCTTTGTTGTTAGCAGAGATCAAGAGTTGAATGGGCACAGAGACTGCTACCCTCTGTCCACTAACTAGTGGTCCCTCCGGACCAGTGCTGAGGTGTAGTGTTAGGAGACTTGTATTTTCATTGGTAATCTGTACCTGTTCTGTGCCTAACCAGAGAACATCAGCCTCCAGGGCTGCCAATCCAGCACACTTCACCAGAAATTCACATAAATAATTAAATATTTTTCTATTGCATAGAATTCATAATAAGAACCCCCGCATGCACACACACACACACACACACAAAACTTTGATCTCTCTGCTGATATGGAAATTACTTGTCATCTAGCTTGTTGTAGTCAAATTGGCATATCTTGTTAAATCTTATCTAGCAGCTGACATTAAATTAAAATATACTAAACATATAATGGCTAGCAATACAGTTGTTTCCTCAATCTACACAACAACTTATTTACAAAGAAAATAAATATTATACGATTCTGCAAATCTGCAATCTTCAATTGCTGGAGCATCTTTGCACTTTACTTCTTCAAAGCCAGAATTGTCACTTGCATAATATTTCTGACTGAAAAAAAAATGCACATTTTCAATTTTCATATGTTCTAGCAATGTACAAAAAGATCTCATTTCTTATCATGTTGTATGCTGTCCCAGAACCAATAAATATTTTATGCATTTAATGCATTTATCAACTGTGCTGTATAAAAAGTACAGAAGATACTATGCAGTGGTGTCAAAGACATCTCATGTATTAAGGGAATCTGAGCAACCTCTTGAGTGCTTGTCCACCATGAAATTTAACTTTACATCTTATCCATCAAGCAAGTGAGAAGTGACAACATTTCCCCAATCTCTAAGATAACTGCTCACAGATTCTGGTGGTAGAAATGCAATTCTGTTAAATGTTATAGAGTGTATGTTTTGTCAAACTGTGAATTTTCTAGGAAATGACTCTCCTAACAAGAAAACATGAGGATGTAATTAAGGACATAGCATCCTGTTTAACAATCCAAATTCTCCTCTCAGTCACATTGGTGCAAACTAAGTGAAGCCAAAAAGGTAAATGAAAGAATTGGTTCAATCATTTTTAAGGCTCAAAAGAGAGTGTTAGACACCCAAATCCCACTGAATTTCAATATGATTTGGGCATCAAACTTCCTTAAACCCCACTTAAAATCTTAGTCTAAATTAAGAGAGCAAAAATTCAAGTATGAAAAGAACAACAGCGTGACTTAGATTAAAAGTAAAAAATAAATGCAGTGCTTAATCTGGTTCCCATCTCTCTCTCCGTTTACACGGACCCCATCCCCTTGTCTGAGCATCTTTGTGCACATAAGCCAACCAGCCTACACTTCAGCATCATTGGCAACAGGTATTATAGGCGGGGGAAAGCTTAGCCTTCCCAAAAAACCAGGCTTGGCCCCACCCATGCTCCACCCTGAGGTCCTGCCTTCTCTTGCAGCATCTTGCTCTTTCCAGCCCAAGCAGGGCAGGCCCAGGTGGGCACTTTAGCAGATCTACCTGTCCTTGCTCAGCCTCCCCCAAACCAGGTGGGGCTGAAGGGGGGTGACCCACTGTTGATCCGGGACATCAGGCCACCGAACACTTCGACTGCCTGGCCGGGATTTGGGGTGGCTGGGGCCACCTGGTCAGGACTTGGGACGGCTGGGGCCACCAGTTTCTGGGGCCATCGGGCACTGGGGCCGCCTGGCCAGTGCTCCAGGGTGACTGGAGTGCCATGTGCTGGGGCCACCTGACTGGGACTCAGGGTGGCTGGGGCCACCAGGTGCCCGGTCCACAAGCCAGGACTCTGGCAGGCTAGCTGCACTGGCTGTAGTGGGACTCATCCAGCTGCAGTAGAGGGAGCAGCTCTGGGCTGTGGTGAGGGAGGGGGCGGAAGGAACACGGCCTCAGGCAGAGGGGTGCAGGGCCATGGCGAGCTTCCTCTAATGGGGGGTTGATGCCACCCACGTTCAGCATCATTGGCAGCCCAACAGAGGCCCAAGATGGGAATAGTAAGGCTACTGCAAATCATGAACAAAGTGGGTATGATCACACTGCTGGAGCTGCAAGGATCAATGCACTGGCATTGATTGAATGGGTCTGTGTAGACCTGCTCAGTCAATCTGAGAGTGCGCTCTGGTGGACTCAATTAGTCCACCTTTCCAAAAGGAATAAGGCCATGAAGAAATCACAGTATGTCAATGTAAGTACGTTGACAGGAGATATGCAAGCTATATAACGTAGCTTGCGTATCTCCCATCGACTGCTGCTGCCAGTGTAGACCATAGATCAGATGTAGATCAGAGATGAATAAATGGGAGCAACAGTTCTAATGCTTCAAATCCATATTACATTCCCATTGTTAGGATTGATTTCAAGCCCTTCTATGTCCTACCTGGCTCAGGTCCATTTAATCATTTCCCTTCTTCTGAATCTAGAATTCTTTGATCTTCTATTAGGTATGAAGCATTTGTATTAATTCATTGCCTCGGACTATTTACCTTTATGCTGGTTCAATGCCATTGAACTTTTCCATTGCCACTTGTCTGGAGCTGAAATTTGTGGTTCTGAAAGAGAATCTAGATTAGTCGAGTGCCTTTCAGCATAAGAACCAGCAACCATGGCTGCCATAATTACTCCCAAAGAAGATTAATGGACGGACTCAATGCAAGATCTCTGAATATTCTCCTGTAAAATAGCATGAACTAGGAACACAAAGAAAATTTCCCACCCCATCTACAGAACAACAGTTTGTATTCAGTTTTACTTTCACTGGCTTATTTCTACAGCCACATATAGCACTGGCACCATGATATTCTTTGTGTTGGGCAAACACCCTGAACATGATGTGAAAGTCACACAAACCACCATCTACTATATCTATAGCTATAAAGTTGTCCTTCATCCATACAACATTCTTCCCCTCCCCAATTTTCAGTCCAAAAAAGATATGAGAAACAGGGTGTGGGGGAGAATGGCTGAGAGGAAAAGAAAAGCAGCAGAAGAGGAATAAAGGCAATGATAAAGTTGACCTAACTCAGAAGAAAGTCAAACTTAATAAAGATTGGGTGCTTGCACATGCACCTCTGTTAATGTGTTCAGTTCCAACCTGCGGTACTCTCATTTTTCATTTCCTGGGGCTTTCCTGAGCAGAAGTCTCATGCTGCATTTTGCAGTAGTTATGTGACAAACATTCATCGGAGGTTGGATTTGAGACCATCATCCAATTCATCTTTCCTGGTGATACATTGCGTACTGGAACTCAGGCCCCCAGAGACAAAAAAAAATTAAGATATGATCTTTATTTGCATGAGTAGGGGCTAATTAGCTGGAGTAAAGGTTGAAAGATTAAAGTCTTAATGCATTAGTTCCCTGATAGACTATCTTGTCCATCTCCCCCACAGACACAGCTGCAGAACTCTTACCTCCTTAGCAACTTGACTCTGAAACTCACTTTCCCCTTCGCCCAAATATGTTGACTTTCAAGGGCATTATGCAAGACCTATCTCCTAGACTGTGCTCCCAAGTGCTGAAGAATGAAGGGAGTTAAGAAGGGGGATCAAGTGATGAAGAGGGGTTATTTTACATTTCACTCAAATGATTAAGGCATTATTATTTAGCAGAAAGGGTTACAGTTCAGACCACAAGATTCCTGCTGTGGCCTTTGTGAGCATCACAAGCTATATACCACAGAAGGCGCTCAAACACTCTACATCAGCCTGATTGCCCTAATGAGTCTGATTGGGACTTCAGAGCTTTCACCACCAATTCATTAGGAATACCATTGTTCCCCATGAACTTATTTTTTCCCCATCTTCCAGGCCACTTCAATGCAGGTTCTCCCTCAGGATGCTCAATTACGTCCCAGATAAACATAGTATCTTGAGTTGTCCACTAGAGAGCCCTAGCGAGCAAGATGGGGCTACACCCTCCC
The DNA here is from genome assembly GCA_007922155.1 of Mesoclemmys tuberculata. Taxonomy (NCBI): domain Eukaryota; kingdom Metazoa; phylum Chordata; order Testudines; family Chelidae; genus Mesoclemmys; species Mesoclemmys tuberculata. The sequence goes on along the minus strand of ML675629.1, from coordinate 33,715,897 downwards.
TCATAGATTGAAAGGATCACACATCTACAACAAGAATTTCCTGAAACTGCACCTGTCCTCATAAGGGTCACATATCAGCAATATCATGACACCACCTCCCAAGCTATCAAAATATTTTAAAATTATTTCATGCAAAGTCAACACAGTCCTCAGGTGAACTCTGATTTCTTCTCTATCAAGTTTAGCTGGAAAACAAAACAATTAATTAAAATAGCAATACACAAGACCTAAACATTATTTATGCCTCTAATTAGCTCATTCTAGTGGGTATTTTAGTCCCTGTCTGATCAGGACATTAATTATCTTCATAAATATAGCAAAAGTTAAATAATAAGCACCCAGGGCTACAGAACTACTGTAATGTTCAAGCTTAAATGAACATATAAATTTTATTAATGGATGCTTTATACAACTCCATATATTATAAATCAAACAAGAAAGCTATTTCCATCTTTTAGGGTTGCAACGAAAATGCTTTAACATTATTGAGAATAATTTTTATTAAGTTTAAAACTCCTTTTTTGCAGTAATGAGACTGTTATGGGGATAATTTAATCTGGTTTGTCATGAGGCACCTCAGCTTGTTAAATAAGTTAATAAATGACTATGCATTAATCAAAGTGACAAAGCTATGAAGAGCAGGGGATGGGAGACAATTCTGGTGATAGTATTAATTAGTATTTAATTAGAAACTTAGGGGCCATAAATAAAAAATTCATGGTACAGACATTTATGCAAATTGCTCTGAAACTGTGGTGGAGTTAGATTTGCTTTAAAGAACCATCTCTTTTTTAATATACATACTGGAAAAAATGGAGATGTGCTACCGTCACATGGATCGAAATGAGCTATTATATTGTTTTCAATTTGTTCCAACTACAGGCCTCTAAATTTAAATCACTCTTTGGACTCCCCTGATTGAAATGGAAGGTTTCTGAGATTTCTGATGGGAGTTGGTAAAAGAAAAGAAAAGAAAAGAAAAGAAAAAGAAAAGAAAGAGGGAGGGAGGGATTTGAAGTTTCTATTCTGCTGTTTTAATTAAGAAGTGCTGCACAATTTTCTAAGAAACATTTGATGGCATAATGGTGCAGTTGCAGTTCTGTGCACAACAATGTCTTTTATTCATGAGGGTGAACAGGGCTGGAGGTTCGTTATTTGATATTATAGGTTACATGTATTGAGTTAGAATAATTTTTTTATAATTATAGTCCTTTTACCTTCTCTCTCAATAAATTGCCCATTGGTAAATGGACAGTTTGTGATAGCCAAAGAGATAATATATCATTCTGTTATGTGCTTTCCTAAGGAACATGGCCTTTTTCAGACTTTATTATTTGTTGCATTTATACAAGAAAGGTTATCCACAGTAAAACTGCTTTTTCTATTCAATAGTCTATCTCTGTCATGGCTCATTTATGTGTGAACATGACTGACTGAAACCAGCATTATCCACAACTGACAAGTGTCAGACCTACAGTTCAATCAGCCTCTTCCTTAAGATAATGCCGAGGGCTTGGTGTTTGAAGTAGTGGGACAATAAAGTGAAGAGAGACAATCAGGGTCAAATTGATTCAATTCCCTCTATATAAAAAGGGATTCTGCCTAATAACACAAAGCGTTTTTTGCTCTCCAAACACATTAGTTCTTAAACAGAGACTTGGCCTTCAAGAAAATCTGTGACTGACATAAAAATGCTAACATTTTAAGGTGGTTTGTTTATCAGTTTCCTTTCAAGGCTTTATATTAAAAGTATATATGTCAACCTAAAATAAAAGAGTTTCAGTATCTAATGTGTTTCGGTGCTTTTCATGGGATGTTAAGTCAGATGAACCTAGAGTTGACACAGAGATCACTACCCTTTTTTATTTGTTTTGTATTTGTTTAACAGAACATTTGCACACATTAATAAAATTAAGAGAGAAATTAATCTGAGGCAGTTCATTTCAGTGACACTCTGAATTCCCATTGCCAATATAGTAAATGGAGTTACTGAATACATTTCTTTATATTAAGTCTCCATAGTACACAACAGTTAATTCAAATATCCCTTCAAAATTACTAGCTGCTTTGCATTGCAATACATATCAGGTCTGGACTTTAATAAGATATTTTATTGAACTTCCAGAAGACAAAAAAGCTGAGCAGCAATCACTAAAGATGCTGGAGAAATTCTGGTACCTCCAAGCACTAAGATACCAAACTTCTACACATTTCCCTTACTCCATCTCCTAATTAATAAGCCTCACTAGTTGCACATGAATACCCATCTTTTTCTTTTGCAGGGCTAGCAATAGGTCTATAATTTTTGCTAATCATAAAGGTCTTTATCTTCTATCAGTTAACATATTGAATGACCCAAAAAAAGCAGGCACTCCTGTGTTGATCCAGCCATTAGCAAGACATCACTAAAAAAGTTTCAAAGGGTGCAGTGGTACCCAGGTCACACCAGGTGACTACACAAGAGGGACAAATGATCTGAAGGAACAGGAGGCACTTATGAGCTAGCAGAACCAACACCCAGAGAGAGCCTACAGAGATATAGCGATCATCACACAATGGAGAGACAGAGCCATCCAGAATCCAACTCCACAGGGAAAAAGGCGACTCCACACACAAATAATTTGTTAGACTCAGAAACAGTTGACAGAGAGACAGTGAGAGGTCACTCCCAGTGTGGTTGCCTGTTGAGGAGACCAAACAATCGCAAAGACTATGTAACCCAGGGCCCCCACATGGGGGGGGATGGAAGAGGGGAAAGGGTACACTTTATTGGGGCCTGGAGGCCCTGGGGGGCTGGCCCAGGCTGCAATCCCCATCATCATGAGTTAAAAATTGAGGCTAAACTGTAGATGAAGCCTGAGGATATTTATAAAAACTTATTTCCCTGTATCTATGTATCTATTGTCCAGATCTTGTGAGCTTTGCAAAAAAACAAATGAACTAATTTTCAGTGAAGTGTGCATACCCCTATGGATTTTTTGCACACTGCCAGTGACTGTGGCAGAAGCTGAAAGAAGTTTCAGCAAGCTAGCACTCATAAAAAACTGAAGGCATTTTACAAGAGGGCAAGAATGGTTAAGCCACCTAGTTATCTTGTCTATTGAGTGTGAACGTGCAAGAGAAATTGACTTTACAATGAAAAAGGGCAGAAAAATAAAGCTTTAAAGTTAATTAGCTAATTATAAAATGTTTGCGGCCACATTGGTGCATTAGAATTAAAAAAATCGACATAGACAGAGATAATACTTTTATAATGGCCAAAAGGTTAGAAAATAGTCAGCAAACTTGTAGGACTCTCAGAAAAATAGCTAAGGGGGGCATTTTTCAGAAATGTAGAATATGTAACAGTAATTTTAGAATTCAAACTTTTTTCATGACTCATGGGATTATATGTATAGGATGAGGATTGTGATATGTCTGTGGGAGGGGGCCCATGTTAAGTTTGTACTGGGCCCCAAAAAATTATGCTTGGACCCTGTATGTCACCAGTCTAGTCTGTGATAAAGACAAGACTCCTATTCAGCTATGTGTTAGCAACCTCTGGCTGAAGGTACATAGGGTTGAAGCCTGGGTGTCAACTATTTGTTTTTAATGTTTACATTAAAATGTTGGTGAAGTAAGGAAGCTGTATCATGACCAGTGGAACTGGAGTCAGAGGGCCCATGTTCCCTGGGCTGTTATTGAGGGGATACCCGCAGGGACATGAGGATTTGGGCTTGAAGCAATGCATTCATAGTGGCAGCACTGTGTACAAGGTTTAATAAAGTTCCACTTGTTCAGCTTAATCTGCGTTCAGCTTCACTCTTTGCTAATGAAACAGATAGGCTTGCACGTCAAAAGGGACTTACTTGAGAGGGCCACTCACATTTCTGCTGGGGCTTGCCCTTTACCTCTCTGTACTGCCAGCAACCCCTCTTTCCACCCTCTTTCTGTATCTGTACTCAAGATCCTTTGCCAGTAAGGTCCTGCTGGGTCCTCATCTTGACAGGGAGGTAGATAGTTTTCTCATCATTTAGTGCATATTAAATGAGCTCCCCATGTACTGAAATCTGCTGCCGGCGGTGAGGCACAGTACTTCTGTTGAGACACAGGCCTGCAGCTTGTACATGCAGTGCAGCATGAGAATGACGTCAGTTTCTCTATGAATTGAAGGAACTAGGTTGTGCACCCAGGCACAATGGTACTTAAGACACCAGGGAGCAATGAGGAGACAGCAAAGCAGGAGAGAGAGGAGCAGGAGGGAGCACGTGCTCTTCCCGAAGAGGTTGATGCCATTCTTCCTGCTTGGCTCTCCTTTCTTCCTGACACATTAACTCCCGCTGTCGTCAGCAGTGAGTCATCTTCTTCACAGCAACACACTCAGGTTCTTCTGTAACTGAGCACAGACAGGTCAACAGAGCACCAGCATCATCATCCAGATCATGTGGCACCAAACATCAGAGGCGCTTCATCAGGTCCCAATCCCTGCACACCCCCTTTGAGCTTCGGTAGTAAACCAAAAGGAGTGGGTGTGCCTGAGAGTGTACCGAGTTCTTAGAGTGTGGGAAACTTCTACTTTTATTTTCCAGGACTTTCTGTGTAATTTATGCATTGGATTGAGGTGGCTTCTGTGAAACAGGGTTGGTGGTCTCAGTCCACTTCCCAGTGGACAAGGACCTACATCCCAGAGACACACCATCACATCACAATTTACAGTCTCACAAAAGAGGCCAAGAATGGAATGGACACTGAAACTGAACCATCCTTTCTCCTTTGGAGGTGTTCCCTCCATATTTCAGCTGAACCTGGTTGGCAGGGCTACATAAGGAAGATTGTACTTACTGATTAATTCATATTTCTGTTTAAGTGCCAACTGTGCGCTCAGTGCTCTACAATTTACAGAGAAAGAGCTGCAGTTACTACCATTTACAGTCTAAAAGTCCCTGTCCTGCACTGTGATCTGTGCCAGAATGCTGCTCCCCCATGGATCACAATGCAGGCTTGGAGCCTGAACGGACCCATGGAGAGACCCAAAGGAAGAGTCTATGGTATTACTACCCACTTGTTACCTCTCATCTTAAATTGGAGTGTAAGGTCCTTGGGATCAGGTCTGTCTTTTTGTTAAGTGTTTGTACAGTGCCTACCTCAAAGGGGCCCTGACTGGGGCCTCAAGACACTACAGTGATACAAACAACAAATCACTGTGGTGATAAAGCACCAGCAATGTTCTCTGCCCTGTGAAGGACACAAAATGAAAAAAGATTAGGAGAGAGTTCCATGCAGAAGGGAGTGTCATGAAAAGAAGCACAAAGAGGAGAGAGGGAAAAGATGAATGGATGTAGAGTCTGGTATTTCTAGCTAAGTGTGCATGCATGGAGGCAATGCAGTTAAAAATAGATTCTGAGAAACTGGATGTTTTTAAATTTAGAATGGATGGATACTTTTGTTGACAAGTGCTAATTGTTACAGGCTTCCACCCTGCAGTTCTGTAGATAATCAGAAGATTTCAGTCTTCAGAGTCTAGTTTGGTCCCTTTTATTGGCACTAAATTCACATATGAGCTCTCTGTGAAAAACTGAATTGTGCTGGTGTCTAATGGCGGGGGCCTACTGGGAATGTGCATTGTTCATGACAGTCCCATTTGTATTCTAGAATCTTAAAAAATGAGCCAAATTCTTCCCTACTGCAACTCCACTGAAGTCAATGAATAGTGTTTGGCTCAATAACTTAAACCATAATTGTGGCATATATTGTGTTTTATGCAATTGTAAGTAGTAATTATCACCTACACAATAAATAGAACATGTACGCCATATTAACAATGTAGAGTCCTTAAAAGAATACCACATGTTGGAAAACTACATTTGTACCATTTGTCAGTATAATAATGCTGCTATTACCTGTGGCAAACGGCCAGTTTCTCCCTAGTAGGTCTCTCACTTTTGCCTCTCATAGTAGGCCAGGGTGTCACCAGTTACCCCGTCTTCCCAGGGAGGGGGCTAGGGTCCCGGGCTTGCCCGCTTCTCCAGGTCCCAGTCCAGGGGCCCTGTGAGTAGCAGCTACGTGCTGCTGGCACCGTACTTGTAGCTGCAGATTTTTCCCCTGGGCTATTTCCCCCCTCTGTTCTTCTGGCTTCTTGAGCCCAGTCCTTCCTCAGGACTCCACCTCTCTCCCACACATCACTGTACCCCATTCTGCTCCTCTTCACAACTCCACACACCATTGTACTTCTTCAACTCCTACACTGTCTCTCAGGAGTAGAGGATTTTTATCAGGCACCTAGGTGGGACCTTAATTGGTGTCAGCTGACCCTAATTACCCTCTGGCTAGTCTACAGGGAATAAAGCCTGGATCATTCTAGAATTTACATACCGCCCTTCCAGAACTTTCCTACTGCCCTCTGCCCTTGCTATACCACACACCATACTTATAAACCTGCACAACATTTCCAGGTTCCTACAAGTGAAATAAATAGAGTGCACCAACAATCACCTCTTATGCATTGTTTTCATGGATTTCCTGATTAGGCAATAAGACAAGGAGACTTCATATTTCTGATTAGAGCAGACCCTGGGTAGTGTTATAAAACATGAAGTCAAGAGAAAAGTGGTATATCCACTTAAGAAGTGTAACACTTGCCCAGAAAAGAACTGCAAAAGGAGTGTTTTATTTCTGTTATTAATTGAACTGATTAAATTAGCCATGTGAATAAATTATCTGACAAATTTAGTCCTGTTTTCTGTTTGTGAAACATTCATGAACAGATTTTGCCCCTAAACCATACAAAGAACTTCTGGCAGGATTGGGGCCTTTGATTTTAAATAATTTATGCACTTTTTTATAACTGTTTAACAAATGGTTTGACCAAAGACACATCAGTTTCTGGGTTGTTCAGAAACTTCACTTTGTCTGTTCATGGTATCTGATTGATCACCCACATGATGTCACATGGGATTGTTTCTGCTTGCTGACCGGGTGACTGAAACTTTTAAAACAAGAGAATAATGATTGTCTTTTTTGTATGCCAATATCCTTCTTCATGTGAATACAGATGTTCAGAGTAGCCATCCCCCAAACACTCCTTGGAACGAAAACCCCTCTGAATGAACCTTAGCTAATCGAGAGTAGAAGGAGTCAGGAATACAGGTGAACCAAACAGCTGGTTGGATCTTGAGGGAATGCTCATGAACACTATTTTGCAGCATTTGACCAGCTTTAATTACAATAGGAGAAAATGATGTGTACTTTTTTCTGGGCAGGATGTAACTTTATTGATAGTTTATCTGAAAAGTCTACTTGCATCCATAATTCCAGAAACCATTTCAGAATATACTGGAAATCAATTAGCTTTCTTTTCTAAAATAAGTTGGATTGGGGACAGAAAGCCTCCTGTGGGACAGGTAACTACTTCTTGAAGCATATGCCATTGTTTTCCATTTGTTAGCTTGGGTTTGATTTTTAAAGTCCCCAGCTGTAGTAGTCACTTAGTGATAAAAAATAAACAAGCCAGGGTCTGGAAGGTCTCTCTGCATGTGTGCTTCTACTCACTCAAGTGATGGAAAGACAGCTGGATTTTTTTTATTTATTTTAAACTATTTTTCCATTGTCATCCAGAAGTTTGAGTTAACCAGACCTCGTTAGCATCCCTGGATAAGAAATCTGATGGTCTGATCCAAAGAATTAGAGAAGAAAAAGAGAAGCCATTCTAATATCAGTGAATAGTCAGCTATGCTGATTATCATGAACTGATATGTCACAACAGTGATGTAGGTTAATATTCTCATCAAGTCAACTGAAGGAGCATCCTGTTGGTGGAGGTCCCTGATGGAAAAAAAGCTGGAGAGGGTTAGATTCTTTTCAGACTGAGAATGGATAGTTCTGCTTCCCTATGTGATAATGAATGTTAGCACTTACATGGCAACTTGAATGTTAAAAACACCTTACAGACATTAACCAGTTAATCCTCATACCATCCTTCTGAATTAGGTAGGTAAGTTTGTTTTATTATCCCTGTTCTGCAGGTGGGGAACTACATAGATAAGAGTTATACATCTTGTCCAAGCCTAGGCTATTCTGAGTGTCAGAGCTTGATTAGCAATCTGGAGGGTCTATCTTCTCAGTGCCATCCATTCTTAGACAATTGGTTCTCACTACCTTGTCTTATGTATAATTCATCATGGTATGCCATATTCCACGGTAAGTCAGCCAACACCTCACACAGCACTCATGGAATAAACAACCATTGGTATAAGGCAACATGTAAATCAGAGTTTAGATTTCAAGAGACCAATTAGTTATATTGAGCCTTTGTGTTATTTTGGTACTTTACCTGTATGGATGATTATTTATTGTTTTACACTGGTGCCTAGAGATTACAATGCAAATGGGACCCCTTTGTACTGGATGCCATACAAACAAGGACGACAGTGCCTGATCCAAAGAGCTTAAAACCTAAATAACAGGATGTAACATGGGGTGCAGAACACAATAGGGACTGGGAGGCGGCAGAAGAAAGACGTGGAGAAAAATAATACAATCCCAAACGCTCTGTTACTTTGATAGTTCCCCTGTATTAAGCTATGAAACTACAGCAACAAGAGACCAGCTTGAGCCACAGTATCCACACCCATAACTGGGCTTAGACCTCAGAGGTATTCTGATCTGGGCCTCTCTCTGCTTATAACTGAGACTGGGGGGAGGAGAGGTCTAGTCAATCCCCCTTCATTTTGAAGAGGGATCTATTAGAAAAGAACTAGGGTCATCTTCCATCCTGAAATACTTTTGTAAAGTCCATCTCTGTATCTTCAGTTTCTCCATCTGTATAATGGTGATATTAATATTTTCTTAACAACCTCACAGGGGCATTGTGAGGACTAGTTAATTAATGTCTAGACAGTGCTTTGAAGATGTAAAGTGCCATGTAAGTGCTAAGTATTATTACAGTAAAAGTGTTCCATTAAACATACTGCTGATTTTTTAAACCACTCCCTGTTGCATTTTGGACTTGAAATGCTACTTTTATTCATAAGAGTTACCCCAGGGTAAGCCAATATAGCTCTTCCCAGGGCAAGCCAAAACCTTTATGTTTTGTTCACTAGGGTTACCTCAGAGCTGTGTTACATTACCTCAGGTTCCCAAGATGAATTTTCAAAGCCATAAAATATTTCTCCTTATAGGAAAGTCCCATGCATTTAATAGGGATGAAATCAATAGGATTCTAAAGAAAGTATTTTAAAAACCAATAGAATTTAATAAAGAACAATATCCTTTCAATATGTTCTTGAACCACCCTATGGAATTCTAAAGCAATGATATACCATTCTATTAATGGTTAGCAAAACCTTTCAGAAAGGTAAGCATTCTCTGTTAAATTCTATAGGACTTTGACAGTAGCAGAAGGTAACAGTTTTGATGTGGACATGAGATGGGAAAATTGATTCAGGAAAATGAGAACCTACCAGTCTCAATTTTTAAGCTTTTATTGAATTGCATCTGACTCTTTTTAAAGGATTAGCTTAATTATGATAGGGCACTCCCTTTTAATTCCTATGAATAAGTCCTACAGAAGTTAATAAAGACTTATATCATCGTATTATTTTTATTATTTATTATTTGTATTACTATGGTAAACCACACAACAATAGTTCATGGACCAGGACACAATTGTGCTAGGTGCTCTACAAACACACAACAATAAGATGGTCCCTGCCCCAAAGAGTTTACAGTCTAAGTATAAGACAAGAAGTGGATACAGACACACAGATGGGGTGTGCAAGGAAATATGAGACAGTACTGGTCAACAGGATAGGCGGTGGTCTCTGCACACCAGCTGCCTAACTGCTGTCATGCTTTTTGTAGGCATCACAGCACAAGGCTTTTAAGGAGGACAATTAGGTGGCTTTTTGTAGAATTTTTAAACCAACCCTTTAGAATTCTATGTCAGGGACATAATTTTATATGATTCATAGCTCATAAGAGATCATTGTGATCAGTTAGCCTGACCTCTTGTATCGTACAAGTCTTACAGCTTCCCTGAATTAATTGCTGTTTGGACAATAGCATATCTTTTAGAACATTATCTATGATAGTTTAGGAGATAGAAAAATTAATAAAGATCTAAATGTTTAGAATAATTTCTATAAAACCTTATTGAATTCTACAGGAGTTTCTCATAAGAACATCCAAACAAGCTCCTAACCCCTCCCAGCATTGCTTGCTCTCAACCCCACACTTTGGCATCACATTAAGAAGCCCCACAATGAAAATGATTGGAATGGAGAAGACATACCAGAGCCTAGCAGACCTATTGCCAGATCTGCTAGATCCATGATGGGACAGATCATGAAAGTATAGGAGGCACAGCCAAATGTGAAGCTTGGCAATTGTGGGACGGACATGATGGAAAGAGACAAATAGTACTTTCGATTGAGTGTGAGGAGTGGTCTGAAGAATGACGGTTTATTGCAGGCTGAGAGGAGAGAAGTAGGTATCAGGGGAAAAGAAGGATGCCATGGTGTTTTGGTGGGGAAGGGAAAGGAAGTGTTGGGGAAATTTAAAAAAAAACATAGAAAGATTTTCTATGGGCATTTGAACTTATTTGGAACTATTCAGAACCCTTTGACATTCCATTACACTAGATTTTGTATTTGCCAACATTGTGAGATGCTGACTTCACCCTCATGCACAGTAAAAAGATTTCTCCTCTGTGTATAATATTAAACTTAAGAAAAGGCGACTTCCCCTTTTTTCCAAAGGAATGGATGCAATAAGACAAAGCTTATGACCATTTCCAACAGCCAGAAGGTAATGGCAATTTCTAATTTCCAAGAGAGATCACTGCTGCCTGCAAGCCTACATATGCTTGCTTATATTTCTTGTAAATATCACAGCAAAGTACTGAGAAGGACACCACACAAGTAGTGAGTCTGAAAGAACACTCTTAAAATAAGTTACGGGTTTATTTAGTGCTAACGAAAGGTGCTGAATTGACAGCTAAGAACACTGACGTCCACTGTTTCTAGGCCAGGCATAGCACAAGCACGGGTAGCAAGAGCTGCCCCATGCTTCCCTCCAATCCATCTCAATCTATTACAGAGGGACTAGCTTTAGGAGTGAGATGGTAGTTCAGTCACTTGGCCTCTTTCCTGGGACTGCCACCAAGGTTTCCAGGTTATGGGTGACTTGATCAGTCTATAAATACCTACAAGAGAAACAGAAATGTGATAATACAGACACAAAGGTATAATAAGATCCATAGCTGGAAACTGAACTAGAAATTCAGATTGGTGGTGGATTCTTCCACAGTGGAAATTTTTTTAATCAAGATTGGCTGTTCTAATATACCTGCTCTATTTCCAACAGGAATTAATCCAAGGAAGTGCTATGGCCCGTGTTATAGAGGAGGTCAGATGAGATGGTCCCTTCTGGCCTTATCTATTAATCAGTTGCATTGGTAGGTTATTTTATGATATGGGTTACTTGTAACTAGATTGAGACTCCCAGTACTTTTCACATAGGGACATTCAACAGTCATTGTTTATATCAGGTCATTTTACCACTGACCTAATCTAGATTTCAGCTAGTGTCACAGAAAACAAACTCTGGCCTGTGTAACATGTCACAAAGAAAAATCTCCCGTGTGCTTATATGAACATTTGCAACATAAACAAAGTTGATCAGGCAGCCTGCTTGGATGGGTTCTGACAGCTGGTCTATAAGGCCCTCGAAATACATGCTCTTCTCTATCTTCTATGGGCTCTGTCATGCCCCTTTAACTTCCTCAATGACTCCTGCCAGCATCACCCTTGAAGAGTATTTCAGCTCCAGAATGGTTTCCATTTCATGGCTAATAAAAATGGTCTCCCTAGCTGCAGCTCATACAAAATCAGTGACATACATTTCCATAAAGGTCAGTGTCATAGACCTCACTCTGTGTGACTCACCTTAACTAGCACAATGTTAGCACAGAACCAACTGCTGTAGGGAAAGGTTTTCCTTCCCCTGTTGCATGTGCATGCATGCATGTGTGCAAGCAAAACTCCACCTCCACACACGCATAGCTCAGAAGACCTTAGGGATTTAGGGGGGCTGTGACCCTGTCTGATGCACCTTCAGATAATAGAAGGTGGGGGTAGAAACCACAAAGGCCCTGGTGAGGGAACAATCTAGGTAGCAGCAGAACAAAGGAAGAGACGGAGCAATTGCAAAGGTTTCTCCACTCTGTGAATATTCCATTCAACATCTTGTACAGTTCTAGGTTTTCTAGGAACAGTTCAAAGGGTTTTAGCTTAGCTCTATACAGAACGGCACCTCTTTGGCTAAATCTGCTGTAGACATTACTGAAACCATTAAGATGACTGATTACACTGACTCCTGTGGGACATGCAGAAAACACTGCCCAGTCCTGTTTTTCCACTGGGTTTAAAAAGCAGTGGATTTTTAAAAAAAAAATCATTTTGCATTACAGACAAAAAGAATGTCACAACAAAGCACAATCAGGAAACAGCAAGAAAGCACATGAGATGCCTCTATGTTTGATTGCATTTTTACACTCATTTTCATTCCAGTTTCATATCATCACTATATTCACATAGCCCTTGCCTTTCTTCTTTTGCTGGATTAATATGCATCCAATTCCTCCCCAAAGCAGACTTTTGTCACAAAAACGATGGCTATTATCACAACTTGGAATTTATATTTTTACTGTGTAATCAAAGTCCATAAGCAATCTCACAGAAAACATTTAGTGTATACAATAGCAAAAATAATAAATATTTTCCTTATCTTATCCCTTACGCCTGTGAGAAAAATGCCAGAAATCTATAACCAGGCTCCCTGTCTTCTCAGATTTTGTATTTTAAAAAATATCCTTTATAAAAGAAAATTGTTGCTGAAGATGTTGGCCCAAATTCAGCCTTGAAGTAAGGTTCACAAAAGGGTGAGAAGCCTCACTGGAATGAACAAAGATTGGATGTCTGTGGAGAAATGAGAATTAGGATTTAATTTCTCATACCAGCCTCCTCTGACCCCCATTCCTAGGTTAGCAGGTGCTCCGGGGCGAGAATAGGTACTCTTTGGCATGGCGATACAGGAAAGGAGGGAGAGTGGGTTCCTTTCACTGGTATGAAGAGATCAGTAAGAGGAAGGTGAAGGTAGGGAACAGTGAGGCTTGGGGGATGTATAAAAGTGCTTCCAGGGTGGGGTCGTGGGTCTATTGAAGGCCTGCTTGGTCAGGAGATTTCTGTGGCCTGTTCTGGAAGCACTTGTTCAGCCCCAGCATTTCAAAGGCTGCTATAGGGTGGCTGAAAGTGTGGCACAAACACTGTAGTCAGCTGAAGGTATGACAGGCCAGGGTGCTAGTGTTCAGGAGGCAACAAAGCAAAGGCGAAGGATGCATCATTTAGTATCAGTGCCACTGACCACTTACGGGATTTTACTGGCTAGTGACCAGGACCTTTGGTTAACGCTATTTAATGCATGATCATTAAAGTAGCTGTTATCTAGAATTGCATTAAGGTTATCAACCATGATTTAATCTCATTTTTGGGACAGATTTTTTTTTAAAGAGTGCCTGGGCTATCTACCTGTGCACTATTGTGCACATTCAAAGAGGGGGCTGGTTTCAAAGGTCCTGCATGTGCATGGAACAAATTAAAAAAATGCTTTTACCAAAGTGAGTGCGCAGTGTTCTCATAGGAATGTATAGCCCCTCTTGTTATGTGGGCCTTCCAACCTTGCCATGGTGTTTTGATTAGGCCTCTATGTACTGAGTATTGACTCCAAAGGATTGCAAGTGCATCCAATTAAATCGTAGGGGCTATTTAGATACTGAGGACTACAAATCCTACAATGTAGTGTTTGATCACCTGAGGGGCACCTTGGACTTGGCTCTGTGATCCTGCATCTGGGCAGATGTGGTATGTCAGGAGATCCTGCAGGGACTGCACTGATAGGCTCGGAGACTGAAGGGCAGGGACTGGCTAAGGGAAGCTGGAGGAGAGAGGAGGCTGAAAGAAAAGTTGAAGCTCCTGAAAAAGTGTGTCAGGAGTGTCATGGGAAGGGAGGCTAGGCCTGGGGCCAGCTGTGCTACCTGACCAGGTTTAGGTGCCTGGTAGGATGGGAACTAATAGCAGTTGCCTGTGTTTCAATCTAGAGATTTGGGAGACTCCGCTGTCAAGCCATCCCTGCTGAGACCACATGCCCACTATTAAGGCCAGGCTGCACCCGCAGGCCTGCTGACATCAAGCTCCAGCACATTTACTGCTCCTTAGCAGCCAGCCACTGAAAGTTCCAGCCAACAAGTGCTGGTTATCCTGGCCGATCCTGAGCTGGGCCCATTGTTGAAAACTTGAGAATCCCAGAGACTATCTTCCTTGTTTGGGGAGACCCCATTTGTCCCCTTGGTGGTCGGTGTGAAAGTCTTTGCACTAGGGAGAATGTCTCATCACAAGCTAGTAGAGGTAAAGACCAGGGAGAATCTAAGAAATGTGATTACCTTTTTCGAGTTGGTGGCAGCTGTTTTATAACGGACTATTACCAGCTACTACTGTGTCAATTTTAACCTGTGAAGTGTCTCACTCCTATTATCAGGACTGCTTGGGCTAATTCAGAGGTAGTTCATGCGGCCCTGGAACTCCCATTTGTCAAGAGTGCAATTGCAAAAAAGTGACAGATGTTGGAGTGCATACTCCAGCAGGGTTTGTGTGATGCTAATGGTGAACATTCTTCCATAAGTTTAAGGTTCTTTTTTTTAACATTAGCCCGACACCACCACTGGGACCTCCCCAGGATCTCCATTGTCCTCAAGAACATCAGGTGTCCAGGCAAGTGGTAAGCACTTCCTCATTCCTGGGTGATCTGGTAAGAGAGACAGAGTTACATCTATATTCTCAAAGTATGCTGGATCTTTGTCTAGGGGGACACTAGGGGTCTAACAAGCAGTTGAGTGTGTGCAGGTCACTCAACTCCCTAGCATCAAAGACATCATCTGCTGTCATTGATCCTCACAATTTGGACACGTGGCTCACATGGACAGCTGTGTCCCAGCCCACAGAGCGATTAAGTGTACCCTGAACATACGGTCTGGTCATCAGCCAACCCTAAACTGGAAGAGATTAACCCGGTTCCAACAAATCAGCAATGGCTCATCTGCTAGCATCAGACGCAAATGGAATAAAGCCGTTGGTAAAGGCCAAAGGGGATTATTGCAATGGACCTTTGCTGTCTGTCTGATGTGAACTAATGATGATGATGAATGAGGCCCACATCTAACTTGAAAGCATAAACTTGCAGGAGCCTGAAATGCCTTGGTAGTTAAATCCTATGAGGATGCAGGACTTACGTTTGTGCACCTGGGGTTGATAGGTTTTGCACACACAAGAGGGTTTCCAATAACAGCACTCCTATCATCCATCCTAAGTGCACAGATGTTCTTGGTTATCTCGCCGCAGAGCATATTAACATAACATCAGCTAGTGACTCTGCCCATGCAGGTCCAAGCATTCTGAAACTATCTGACACTCCTTTCTCATCAGCCTCATTTCAAATAGGTGCAACCATTCAGCTTGCACTTCGCCTGCTAACTTTCTCAGCCCTCTCTTCCTCTCTCTCAACTGTGCTGTGTAGGTCCTGCCTCAGCAGCTGCCTCTTCTTCAGTGCAGTACCCACTGAATTCTGGGGACAGGTGGGCGCAAGCCTGTCTATAGGTAAAGGCCCCTCCCCCAGGCTAAGGGGAGATGCTACTGAACCAGAAGTTCAAATGAGATTGTGGGACAACAAATGAAAAACAATGAATGGGCGTGAGGGTCAAAGAGTCATAAGTAGGGAACCCCAGGGGTTCTTGCCAGGAGATTTTATCTTTTTTCCTTCTTTCCTTGTTGGGGCTTTTATCCTAAAATAAAGGACATCTCATAATGAACGTGTATTGTTGCTCTTTGTGCAGGGAAGAATATAAAACACATGAAGTTCTATGCATAAGTACTATCTTCTAGATGCACTTTCTTCTGCATTTACAAACACCTGCCTCCATTGGCATGTGTTCAGCTTCAGGTGGACACACACCCTTATGCTGGCCTACAAGGTTCCTCTGAAGGGAAAGTACTCACCTATCATCTGTTGGAGCACCAGCTTGCTGCGGTATATATCTGGATTTGCCTGCATGCTAGTCTTTCAAAATATGGCTCACTGTAATGCTGTAATTTGTATTCTCGAGCTCCTGTAGTTATCATTGCACAGGCCTTATTTTCCATATACATGTGATAGCTGGACCAGCAGAACTCTTATGGACTGAAAATAAAACAAAATATAATGGGTTCAACACAAAAGGAATCTGGTAGTAAGATTGGTAAATACAAGGTTTAATTGTTTAGAGTTCTTTGTTCAGTGCTCATAGTATTTTCCATTCCCCTGTTACACAATGTTATCTTAATAGAGTAGATTAGATTTCTATCAGAATAAAATGGCATGATCAATAATTAACCACTGAAATGTATATATTAACTCTGAATCCATACCTACTCACACAGACATGGTAAGTGGCATGACCAAAGGGCATGACGTGTACTGTGTATTCCATTACATGTTCCATTGAAAATACCATAGGAAAAGTACATTCCCATGGTAATTTGAGAGAAATGAAAAATAATGGCAAAGGAAAAAAAAAAAAAAAAAAGGAGCCGGCTGAGCGGTAGTGGAAACTAAAACGTCAGGGCCAGTAAAGGCCAAAAAGAAATATGTAAAGTAAAAACTTTCTGAAAAAAATAAAACAGAAACATCATCTGATTGGTACTTTTTAAGCATAAAAGCCCCATATAAATGCATCAGAAGAAGAAGTTGTTGTGAAGCAAGGCCTGAAGGGAGACCCTGTTTCTGTAATAACCACTGAGCTGTATGCAAGAAAATAGAGTGGGCTCTGCTATGTCCCAAATGCTCCATTATCCAAACTACCTGCATGCCTGCTGTAATTACAGTGCTTTGAGGAAAGAAAGCCTGAAAAAACCAAAAAAAAATAACCCAAAAAAACCCCAAAACCCACCTGACTTGGATATTTTTCTTCTATTGTACCTGGCTCATTTAAATTGTAATGTATTCAGTTTATAGTATATGATTTTGTGCCTGCAGTAATGAACTGCCTGATAGCATAGACTACCCGTACTCACCTTTTGCATCCACTCAGAAAAAAATGTTAAATATTGTGGTGATGTACTGCAGTAGCAGAAGGTTTCCACGTAATTGAATCATGTGATGCTGAATATCCTGATGGGATAATTTCTAAAGCTATCATCCTGCTACCAAGTGCTTTTCAATTTTTTTTACAAGGTTTTACTAAGTTCATATGTAAATATGGCAAATAAATAAAGTAATAAAATATGCTGAGAAATCCTCCCTCTTCCAGAAAAGGACGTTTTGTATTTAAATTTGATGCAAACTGTTTTCTTGCTAAAAGCTTAGATAACCCAATATGTACTATATACATATAGATTCAAGAAAGATTAGAGGTGAAAAAGACCATTCAGAGCATCCAGTTCCTCTCCTGCCACTGCAGGACTGTTCACTATGATATATTGTCTAGTGTTTTGTCTACTCTAGGTTTAAATTTCCCAAGCCATGGGGCTTTTACTACTTCCTTTGGAAGACTATTCCACAGCTGAATAGAGCTCACTATCTCTTTGCTTAATCTTCAGCTAAACATGCAACACATTGCTGACAACAGATTTTCAGAGACCAGTGTTCCATGGTCCCTAACTCAGAGTCTCCTGCTTCCCCTCCAAACTGCAGGTTTGGATTCTGGAAAGGGAGGGTTTTTGCGTTAGTGTATGTCTGAGTGCAGACATTTAGACATGTGATTAACTTTAGCCATATGAGTTGAACTAGAGCCAGTCAAAAATTTTACAATGAAAAGTTTTGCTGTTGACCGAAAATATCATTGAACTGAAAAAAGAAAATTTTACAGAAAATTTTTGCTTTTGATCAAATTATTTGATTCCCTACCATTTTTAACAAAAAAATTAACTTAAAAGTGGTGGTTTTGATATGAAGTTGTGAGTTTTTCTATACTTTCCAACATTTTATGACTATTTTTCAAATGGAAAAATATGGAAAACAGTTATAAATTGGGGAATAGTAGTTTTTCCCCTCCTTTTTTTTGTTTGTTTTATAACTTTTCTCTGTTGAAAAACAGTCACAAAGTGTGAGAAAATGGAGAACATCCCACTTTTTAATTGAATGATAAGAAGATCTGAAACATGGGTTCCCTCTTGCTTTACCATTCCTCCCTTTTTCCAGGGGAAAACAACAAGAAATCAAATTTCAGAGTTTTAGAAAACCATCAGGAATCAGCATGTGAAGCTGAATGCAACACATTTTTGTTTCATTTCATTTTAAGATTTTGAATATGAAATTGAAATTTGATAGGTTTTTTTTCTCCCCCAGAAAAATTCCTCAGGAAGAAGTTCTGTTTTTTTTTTCATCAGCTCTTCATGCAAGTAGTCCATTGACGTTAAGCACAGGTGTAAGCATTCCAGGATTGGAGCATTAGGCTCCTTAAGACTTCTCTTTTGGACACTATAGTGCCATTTTCTTCATTTACATTTAAATTATTAATGCATTTTTGTTAAGTCTCTCCTCATACAGTCTACAGTATATAAATTTTTCACCATGTAGCCCCATGACAAGGCACAATGATCATTCTTCCTGTATTTCCCACTATGGTATTATCATGAGATGCCACATTTCAAAACTCTTGGTCAGATCCAAGTAAGGTTGTTGCCTGGCAATTGTTTGAAAGAGATGTTTTTTCTACTTTGTTCTATAAAGCTTGCTTGATGATTTAGTTATTTAATTCATTTGCTAAACAAAAAGAATGCTTACAAATAAAAGTGAAAAAATTCCTGGATGATCTTAAGGCTTCTAAATATAGTCCATAGTTTCAGTTACAGTCAACATAGATGAAATTTCCTTAAAAGTTTCAGTAATTGTAGTCTTGCAACCTCCTGTCCCTAAAGGTAGATGATCATCCTTCGATGACAATGGCAGTGGATGCTGGCGAAGAGATTAATGCCACCAGAATTATTGTCCATAATCACCCATGATGACATGGTGAAACTTCAACATTGGCTGCTGCATTTGGGGGGAATCAATGAATTTGCACTGGGTAATTCCAACAGTGTATTTGAAAAGGGGTGACTGGATTCTGAATGAATTAAATTGGTTAAGCTGGTGTTCCCCATTGGCACATGGACTGTTCATACCATGAAATCAGGTTTCCACCAGCCAGTACAAAATGACCTCATTATATAAGTGGGACATGATTGGTTTGTGAGAGCCCAGGTGGACTGGGCATGGATTACTGTGGAACAAAACATGTTGATCTGAAGTGGAAGAAGACAGCATGTGGTTGTGTTGCTAATCAGGAAGAAGATCAGTCTCTACATGATGGCCTACAAACCAGCCAGCTGCAGGTTGATGACCTCAAGTTGGCAACCCATCCCTATAAAGTAATTTTTTTCCAGTGCTGCTGCTGATGAAAGTGACTGTGATAATGAAAAGGTTGAGGAATTCTATGGCAACAGTGAGAAGGGTTTATCAGTTGTTCAACACAGAGACACTTTGATTGTTCAAAGATAACTAACATATGCATTGGTCACAAGAGTTACCCAAAATGGTGGGCTTTGTTGGGAAGTTTGGGTATAGCAAGACAAGAGCAGAGAAATGTGATTCATGCAGTTTGCAACTGAAAATGACACAGTATTACACAATACCTCGATAAAGCATAAATCATCAGGGCGATAGACTTGGACACCACTAAATTTGCAGAGTCAAAATCAAAAGAACTTTATCATTACCTCAATGAGGTGATGTCCTGCTGTGATGGAGAGACGATCTTTCAAGAAGGCCAACATAGAATCCAATTATAATTTAGTAATAGTCAATATAATGATCAAACTGCAAAACAAGAAATGACCAGAAAGTACCCTCAGGGTCCATTATAAGAGTCTGTGAAACCATAAGTGGAATTCAAGAAGACAATTCAACAAAAGCTGGAAGTTGCTGACCTCCATATGGGTAGATTAGATCATACAGAGTACATCATCTCCTGCTGCATTTCAGAGACTGGGGAAACAAATGCTAAGGAAGAGACTTTGAGTCACCCAAAAGATTATGAAATTGTGTGATCAATGAAAGAAGTTAAGAGCACAAAGGAAGACAGATGAAACTGCAAGAGAGCAATATTTCTATATGGTACGAGAAAAAGATGCATTGATTAAAGTGGCACAGGAAGATTGGCTTGAACAATAGAGCATCAATATACAAAACTCTTTTGTGGCAAATGCACTGTGAAGGCCTACCAAACCATCAAGACTCTCCTGAAAGGTTTCTCTGGAAGGAAAAACACCATTTCACCCAACACTTGAGACAATTATTACTGAGAACTGTATAATATGAGCAAAATGAATTCTAAGTTACAAGCCAAAGAGGCAGAGGAGATCCATACAAGAACATTAACTTATTTTGATGAACTTCCTCTTATGACTGAAGAAGATGAGGATATAGGGCTTATGTTGAAAAGCAATAAAGCCCCTAGAGTGGATAACGTACAAGCAGAACTAATTAAAAGTTGCAGATAGGCACTCATCCAGGCGTAGCATAAGCTTGTCAATGTGATTTGGGAGTCTGGAAGATAGCCGAAGAGTTGGACAAAATCCCTGATGGTTTCAATTCATAAAACAGGAGAGCCAGCTGTTTGTGGAAATTCCTGCACAATGTCATTATTGACACACCCTAGCAAATTATTGCTGTGCATCATCCTAAAAAGAATTCCACCCAAAACACAGAAATTTCTGCTGAAGTACAAGCCAAGTTAAGAGCCAAAGAGGTACAGCGGAGCAAATATTCAATCTGCACGTGCTATGTGACAAAGCGCTAGAGGATGATGGGAAGGTGGTCCATGTTTTGTGGGTTTTACTAAGGTGTTTTAACAGCATATAGCACAAACACTTTGGCAATCCCGCGGCTGGTTGGAGTTGGTGAAAAAGCAATAAGGCGGATACAAAATCTCTATGAAAGAACAGCAGCTTCAGTGTCCCGGGGAGTGAGCCAAGTAGTTGGTTTGACTTGAGGATAGGTGTCAGATAGGGCTGCCTGCTATCACTGACCCTCTTTCAACTTTTATCTTGAAGAAATCTTAAGAGGAGCTACTGATGGAAACCTACAGGAAGGTGTACCCATTGGTGGACAAAAAATTAGTCATCTGTGCTTTGCTGATTGAATCATCACAAGAAGAGGTGCAAAAATTGCTAGAAGCAGCAGCAGTAGAAACAGAAGTTAGCTCTAAAGATATCACATGACAAGGCAAAGTCTGTTGAAAAGGTGAAAATATTCCTACCCAAATCTGAGGAGGCACTGGAGTGTGCTGAGCAATTTGAATACCTCGATAATGGGACTACAAGAGATGCTAAACATCACTTAGATATGTCTACAGTCAAATTTCTTCACTAAGACAGTTGGTTGCTGGTCTCAGATTTGAAGCTGTGTCCCCAACATGTAGTTTGAAAGGATTACTTAATAATGATACCTTTCTGCACATGTTGTGATAACACAGCTTCAGAAAAAAAGCCATACTTTCTAGAGATGGTCAAAAACCAGACCTTTTTATCTAACTTGTCCTCCTCCCCCAACTTTGGTCATTCTGGTACAATACAACTTGGTCCAAACTATTTCAGGACATTACAGAACCAATTATAAAACCACTCTGCTTTGTCTCATTCTATAAAGATAATAACAAAACTTTAAAACAAAAATATTTTTCAGCACCTCCCGACTTTGGTGGTTTAGATAAAATAGAACTCAGATATTCCAAACTTCTTCGGTTTTGAATATTGAAACTTGACCAAAACAAAACTTCAACCAACTGCCTCTTGTATTTTTCTGGGGAAAAAAATGATCATTGAGTTAATGCTGAGCAGTAGTGTATGTGAACTACATGAAATGGAAACCTTTTAGTACAGATCCGGTCTTCAGAGCTTTATGGAGGGAGCCACTAAGCATGCTAGTCAATAAGATTTGTAAATCCATCTACAGCATCTTTTAGATCAATTTCTCTTTTGATTTCTTGTACAACATTTAAAACCTGCCGAAGCACCCAAGACATTCTTATCCTGCAGTGCCTTTAAAATAAAACACTCAGTCACCAACAAACACTATATACTTCCTTCCACAACCACAAATTGTGATAGTATTTTAAGTGCTATTAAAGCTAAATAGTTGAATTTTGGAAACATTAAAGTAGATATTAAGTTCCCTCCTCCTCCACCCTACTGTTGCTTTTGGATTAGTCTCAGACAAATGACTGATGCAATTTCCAATTACTGTCATTTCTCCCAAGGGAAGGTCTTAATTGTGTACCAGCAACATATTGGCTGCAAATATGAAATTCAGAAAATAAATTGAGCACCAGTGCAAGTATATGTAACTTTTTACCATAGTTTGCCAAGAATCACAATTTAAGACTTTCAGTCTTTATGGCAAGCACTTGACAAAATATCTTACTCTAATCTAGCTTTCTTACTTAGACCTAATTCCTCTGTTATTTTCTACTGTAAGATTAGACCCAAATCATTTCCAAAAATAACAGATCTAAGCACACTAGAACTGGCTTGATGGAAAATATAGCATCAACTGGCCTCTCTGTGATGGCTGGTCCACATAGAGGGTACAAGCCTAATACTGAGATGAGCTAAGGGAGTTGTTGATGCTTCATTTGAAGTGGCAAAGGCCTGTGCTAGAAGCCCCAGGGTCTATCTGGGCAGATGACCCACAGTGATGGATTTTTACATGTGCTCTCATATTCGATCTGATTCTCCTTGCACGTCCAGCCAGAAGTCAATGGAATTATACCAAGATAAAATTGAAATCAGACTTAAATGCGTCTACGAAAGCCTTTCATCGCTGTTCCTGAGTTGGCAAAGACAAACCGCTCTTCAGCAGCTTTACAAAGGCCTTGCATCATGTCAAACAGAAACACTGTAAAAACAAAAGGAAATTTCACTATACTAGCTAAGAGCTCTCACTTTTCTTCTCTGGATCCTCATTTTGTAGAAAAAAGTTCTAAGCAGGTGTAGTTTATAACCCATTTTTACCCTGAGGGATTTGTTTTATTATTTCTAAAATCGCTTTGCTGGTGTATTTATACATGGAGAGAGGAAAAGAATTATAGCTGTGCTATTTAAATATATATATTAAGATTTAGAATAAAGCAACAGAGATGTACATCAGGCTTTAATACCACCTAGGGCCGCTCTGGTGACATAAACTAAGGGCTTATTTTCACTGGAGAGTTAATTTAAATGTTGCCGCTAACTCAAGTCCCATGCACACACACAAACCCTTAATTCAAGGTGTCTGACCCAAAAGGGAGTATAAACTACAGCTTGAATTAGCACAGCTCATCAGTTGCTAATACAATCATTGTGCAGCTGGCATGATATTTCACACTGTGGTCTGTCACTTGAGCTAGGTTAACTCAAGAGGAATTAACTCACAATAACTCTGTGGTGAAGACACAGCCTCACAGGGAAGCTCAAGTAGTTTATTAACATCTTCATAACTTAGAGTGAGAATTACTAGCCAACAAATAGCCATGTGTAGATTACTGTTACGAACACATGTTAAACGCTGGTTATATGTTTTTAAAGTCTTTTAAAACAGCTGTGACTGGCTCTTTGTAGGGTTGGGCAAATGTTTCACAGTGGACAATTTATTTAATTTATCCCCTCATACTAAATCCACAAACAGGCTTCAGTGTTTTCATTGTTCAGAATTATTCACTGAATAATGCAAAGGACATATTGCAGCCTATGTATTACTTGTGAAATATGTGCTGAGGCTCCTGCTTACTCTTTATTTGTAATTCATGAGTCATGCGAAGTGGTCGGTCACCAAAGTCACAATTTTTTTCCTGCACTCCGAACATTCCTAACCCCAAGTGTTTTCAAATTGGCTGCACAAAAGCGTGTCTGTTCAGGCGAATACACCAATATTTACACCAATATTTGCAAAACACTCAATTTGTACGAACATAATTATGGAGCTTTTCTGGCATGAATTAATTATAGAGGAAGGTGAACAAAAGGGGTTGCAAAGAGCAAAAATTCAAATGAATTTTCTTTTATTGGGAAAAATGTTTGTCAGTTTTTAGCACCATTTTACCTAATTCTGCTCTTCACCAGTTGCTTCTAAAAACTGCATTCCAGAAACAACCTTCGAAAGTTCTCATTACACTTGACTATGTTGACTTACCTTTCTGCTCAGTAAACTTACCTAGAAGTGTAACTGCCTTCTATCTGGTTAGCTGTTACAAAAGATGGCACAGACAAAAATTAATGTGATTAAGGGAGTGATTACCAAATGCACCTCAGGGAGTTGGGTACCATCTCCTATTGAAAGCCATTGGGAGTTGGGAGCCTAACCTACTTTAGAATGTGAGAACCTAAGACAAGTCCTACTATACCAGGCCAGGTATGAAGCTGGTGACCCGACCTAAAGCAAGTCAAGACCTGCCATTATAAAACAAAGTTAGCTAAAGGCAGGCTGTGAATGCTGGCAGACTCATAGTAACTGGCAAGAACAGAGCTGGTATTGCAAACACACAAATTCCTAAAGAAGCGCTAGGCACAGAGTACTCATGCAAGCAAATTTCAGAAAGGTGGTACCAGAACATCCCAATACCCCAAAGATAATGAGGACACACTGACCCCACTTAAAAATAAGGTCAGGATGACATGGTGGATAGATAGGTTTTGATTGAACCATCCTGTACAAGGTAAAGGGTGGTATCTTACCACGTCAGAGGGTGGCAACTACACGTCAGAGAGGTAATATGCAACTTCTTTGTATCAGTGTATAAAAGAGGGTCTTAAAGGGAGTCTTTGTTTGGCTGAATGAGGAACAGAAAGTCCCACCGTTTATTGAGCTGGTCCATTGTCATGGGCACATATGTATTGAGTGTACTTATAGCACTTATACAGAGCTTTTTACCATGCTTTGTCGGCAATAAACATGGCCTGATGCCTTAATTTCTTAATTTCTGATCTCTAGTCTTATTGGATAATCCAACTGTGGTTTGCTGGATTGGTTATCTGTGCAGAGCGGAGACAGCATATACACTGGAAGACCACACATGCAGCCAACAACTACCACCACCTGCCTTAGGCTGGCTTGATGCTGACTAGAAGCTGGTATTTAAAAAACACTTATTTTTATAGAGGCATGATAATTGTTTATTGTTGGGCAATAATGAATGATTCTATCATAAATTAGTGTTCTTTATAATTAGATGACTCACGTATGATAATAAATAATTACAACTAACCTAAATGATATATTTAATTAAAATATTTTAAATGTCAACATTTTTCATTGAAAAATTCACACATTTGAGAGTATTTTGTAAAAAAGATTAATTAAAAACAAAAGTTTTCATTTTTTCCTTCCCGTCTCCCCCAGATTTTTTGTTGTTGTTTTGCCACTGAGAAGTGGAGGGTGGAAGAGAAAAATTGGGGAGGAGGGGTTCCATATAAACTTTACTAACCCCTAGCTCTTATTTTATCATTCCAAAGGGATAGAAAATTCCAGAGAGAGAGGAGGAGAAGAGGGGAAATACCAAATCTCAGGCCTTGTCTGCACTAGCCCTTATGTTGGCAAAACTTTTGTCTCTCCAGGGTGTGAAAAAACACACTCCTGAGCGGCATAAGTTTTGCTGGCATAAGCAGGTGCATAGCGCTTTCTGCAGGAGACGCTATCCTGCTGACACAGCTAGTGCCACTCATTAAGCTGGTTTTATTATGCCAACAGGAGAGCTCTCTCCCATCGGCGTAACATGGTTACATAAGCACTTATGCCGGCAAAATTTGTGTCGCTCGGCGGACGTGGTTTTTTCACACCCCGAGCGACAAAAGTGCTAGTATAGACAAGGTCTAAGAAACTAGGGAACGTGCAGCCATGCTAACACCAGCCAAGAATACCAAAGGGTTAAGGGAAGGACATGCATGTCCGGAGGTGGTGGAGAGGGTGGAGCAAGGAAGAGGGATAAAGGGTATTGAGACCAGACAGTCAAAGAGAAAATGAACATGCACAACTCTGCAGAAAGTTAAGAAATTACATGGCAAGAAGGTAAAAATACTTCCAGGCCTACAGCCATCAGGGAAGAAAAGAAGGACCCTGGCAGCGTAAGTAGTGACATAGAGATGGGTGAGGGGAGCTATGTACTTGGCCAGAAACCAGACAAGAGAGTGAGGCTGGGCCAGAAGAATCACTAAAACTGGAGAACGATGAAGGCAATTAAATCTAAGTAGAGGGAGCAGAAGCAGAAATAAGCTGTGAATGCTGGCTCAGAGCTACTGCATTGAAAGGTCTGATTGGAGTCCTTATGAATGGAGTTTTTTATTGGTCTACTGCAAATGTACTTTGAGAGATAGGTACTAAATCCTCAGAGGAATATGTGGGATAAAGCAGCGACTTCCCAAAGCAGGGAGAAAAATACTGAAATCTCTTTCACAAAACCTTGTTCCTTTTAGCTCCTTGATGTTAGGAGTGTCAACTATGGAAAAAGCAGTAACAGACCATTGGTATCAATGGGGCCTCCATCATTTCTTGAAAGAAAGCAGAGTATAAATCTATGAAACCAGGATTTGACTATATCATATAAGTTATTCTTGTACAAAGGTGTGATGCAAGAGGCTATGGAAAGGGGGAAATAATGTCACTCCTCACAGATGTCTGTGGAACAACAAAGCCTTTTGAGAATTTCTAAGGCAAAATGACCAAAGAAGGTTTAAACTTCTTTTAGGAGACACTCATGCCTCTGCTTCTGCTGTGAGAGCACAAGCATAGCCCAGAGTACTTCAAACGAAAGATAAGAACAGCATTTAAAAATATATTACACAAGGGAAAAATGGAGTTGCTGGCCTGTCAGTAGTTTATATAGATGACATTTGTCCACTTCTAAAGGGTAAATATTTATGGTCTGGGAAGGAAGCCAGACAAGGGTTGGGTAGTTCCCTCCACTTTCGTTGAAGGAAACAAGCAGAAGTCTCCAGGAATCTGGCAAGAATGGACACAGAGACAGGGAAGCAATAAGCCCCTGGCCTCCTCTGCTTAAACACAAACTGTTTCCAGGATAGCCAGGGGGTGCGGTTCTGCCACTGCCTGCACTAGGCTGGTCCCACAACATGGTTGCCTCCAACCAGAAAATATTGACAGGAAAATTCAGGGAAGTTATTGCTGGCAGAAGCAACATTAAATCCCACCTCCTTCTGTTCTCTTCCCAGGAATCAGGGAGAGACTTTGGAAAAGGGGGTGTTTAACCACAGTTCAGGGAGCTGTGCTCCTTAGGGTTTAGATGCTGCAACACCTGCTTCTCTCTGGTCCTACAAACTCTGCTCCATTGAGAGGAACTTTCATCAGAAGCTCCCTCAGTGTCACATCAAAAAGATTTTTGAGCCTACTTGTACCCTTCTTGCTGGGTTTATTACCAAGGGCCTGGTATGATCCCCAGTACTTCAAGTGAAAAGTAAGTCTAGCATTTAAAAAGAATGCACAGGGGGAAAAAATGAAGCTTCCAGAACTGCAGTGGAAACTCAAATGGCAAGGGTTAGGTAAAGGCCAAAGAGCTAAGCTATGAAAGTAAAAACTTTATTGGGGGACAGAGGTGTAAACAATATTTGACGGGTACATTTTTAATATAAAAGCAACAAACTGGTGAAATGGGTCAAGAAGCAAGCCCTGAACAAGACCCTGTTTTTCTAATAAACATGTTATTGATTTTGTAGGTGCTGGAGTTTTAGCCTAGAAAAATTACAGTGAGTTTCCCCAATATCCCCAGTGCTTTATTATCCAAAACATCTGCCTGCTTGTAATTACAGTGCTTTAGAAAAAAACCGAGTCTGAAAAATCTGCTTGCATTTTTCATCCATTGTGCTCAGCTCATTTGAATTATAAAGTACAACAGTTCATAGTGTAAAAAATTGTGCTTTGAATTCTAAATACACTCACGTGTCTATCACCTGTACTCACCTTCAGTGTCCACCGAGGAAAAAAATGTTAAACATGAAAGAATATCATACCATGAAATATTATCTCAAAGTCATGGAATAATGTTGCAAAATACCCTGATGGTAACTGCAGCTATTGGCACTTAAAGAGACTCAGTCAAGTTAAAAAAAATCACTTCTCCATAGAATTTTTTTAATCTATTAGTATTACAGCTAACACCTGAGACTACTATAACTGAAATTAGAGGCAAAAGTTATTTCTCCTTTTTTAAGTGGCCTAGTGATTGAGTATAAGAATGGGAACAAAGCCTTCTATTTAATGCCTTCGCATATTTTTCTTCTATTTTTTCAGTGTCCATTTTCACCCAATCACATTTTTCAATGTTGTTAGCTAATCTGTACCTTTCCTCCACTCACTCCATCCTTTTTTCCTCATTCCTTCTCTTTTCCTGTTCAACTCCATCCTCTTCCACTTTTCATCACAGAATCAAAGAAGATTAGGGTTGGAAGGGACCTCAGGAGGTCATCAAGTCCAACCCTCCCCACCGCCTCATTCTTTATGCCCATCCTCTCTTCTTCTTTCACCCTATCTTCTTCCTTCCACTTCCATTTCTACAACTGTCCTCTTCCTCACATCATTCAGCACCCCCTGTCAAAGTCCCCACGGAGTATGAGGATACCATGGGAGTCCTCTTCCTCTCTCTGAAAGCCAGGGAAGGAGTCATCAGTCTGGAGCGTACACCTCTTCATTCCACATTGACCATCCTCCTCTCCAGAGCAGAAAGTGAAGGGGAGAGTTCTTCCTTATTTCTCACTATGTCAAGAGGCAGAGGGATCTAAGCCCTGATAAGTTTCTGAGAAGAAACTCGATATAAAGGATTGAGCATGGTGTTGGCATTCGGGAATTTTGAGTTCTGTTCCTTTCTCTGTCAGTCGCAACTCACATCACTTCTTTTGGCTTCATTTTCCTTCACTGTGTAACAAGGATAATACTTACCAACATCATTGGGCTGTTGTAAGGGTTAATTAATGTTTGTACAATCCTTTAAACATGGGAAAAAACAGAGTATTGATATTCATCATTTTCTCCAGCCTGGTGCTATCATCTGGCTGTGTGGCCGAGC
The DNA here is from genome assembly GCA_007922155.1 of Mesoclemmys tuberculata. Taxonomy (NCBI): domain Eukaryota; kingdom Metazoa; phylum Chordata; order Testudines; family Chelidae; genus Mesoclemmys; species Mesoclemmys tuberculata. The sequence continues at coordinate 33,686,748 of ML675629.1, read as the reverse complement.
CAGAGAGTGACTGGCTGGGCAAGTATCCAGCTCAGAGTGAAAACAGGTAAGTGAATGACAAAATGTGTATTCGTGAGCACTCATCATCCTGTCATTGGGATAAAAGAAAGAAAGCCCTTTGTCACATAGAGTGAATAACAGTTACAATATCCACTATATACATATAACTGACTGTTAAAATGTCTTGCAAGCTCTTTTAAACTAGAAGGAAAGTATATGATGAATACACAAACTGTGCACCTCCTTTCAGCTGCAGAAATCCCATCCAGCCACATCTTAGACTCTTTGGGTAACTTGAGAGTATTTGTCGTGCTTTGTTGGCATTGAAAACGTCTTGTGCGTCAGCATGAGGATGCAAGAGCACATCAAGGCAATTAGATGGCCTAGATGCTCTTGTTCTCAGTAGGGGGACATCAGCACAGAGGAGCTGTTTAAGCAGCAGTACAGTTTTATGCCATCTCTACTTTGTGTCACATCACTTATGAACGTCCTTGAATAGAACCCATGTAAACAGAAATACAGATGCTTTTAAATTACTGTGTGCACTTGGTGGCACACCACAAACATACACTAATGTTCTCAAGTTCTGGCCCCCGAAGGTTTGTATTTGAAGACAGCTCCTTGTATGTGCCTATTTTCCATCTGTAGCAGAGAAAACACTAGCTATAGAGAAGCACAGCCAACAGCAATATACACTGAAATTAATAAAACTTGGAAAGTAAAGCAGCAGGCTCCAGCCTAATAACCTAGTGCAACGTGCTGTCAAATAGGAGACTTGGTTCAGATTAGCTACCTTGGGTCATTTGTTCCGAGAATTAGCTAGGACTGGGAGCATCATGGAAGTAATGATCTTAGCCCTCAAGGGAAGAGGGCAACACACATGGCTCTTTAGCACCCCAGCCCAGGCAATGGGCTGAGAATACTTCAGCATCCGCTTGCTTTCCCTGATACTGGGTTGCTATACAGCGATGCCCAAACTGGGGGCAGAGGGGAAGGGCAGGGCAGGTGAAGAGTGATGGGATTAAATGGGAATTACCTCCAGCTGAACTGGGGATGAACTCTTTATTGAAGGCCTGAGCCTTTAAAGCAAATCAGTGAAAGCTAAGGACACTCAGCATCTCACAGCATTTGGCCTTAGTGACTGCCTTGGGGATGCACAAGTCCTTTAGGAGAACTTTACAAAGCAACTACCAATACTGGAATGACTGGTGGGGGCACAGGGGGATGAGCTTTTTTCTTCTCCAGCCTAATGCAAAGACTGTGACCAGACTAAAAGCCTGTGTGCCTACAAACCTCTCACAGAAGCAGTCCCAATTAGGTGAATTGCATAAGGGGTGGCACATCAAGCCTTATATTATCAATAAAGCTATTGGCATAAAAAGATACTGCAGCACCATGGTTCTCCCTAGGCTCTTGTCCAATGCTGCCATGCCTCAGTTTCCTCCACTCTGATCCACCATACCTGGCAGCGTGATTTAAGATGACAACCCTCCAGCTAAATGAAAGGCCACTTCTTCCAGGAATCAGCAAAACAAGAGTCCAAACAAAGAAGTCCAATTGCAGCCAGTGGTCTGTTTGCCCATGCTGGGCTCAAGGAGCTGTCTTCCCCTTGGTGCTGGGGCCTCCTTTTCCCCTTCTACCAGAAGGCTTTGTGTTCATCATCTCCAAGTGGCGCAGCTAGAGGTAGAGAAGCCTACTCCCTCTCTCCATCCCAGATGTCAGTTCCCAGGCCTTACGCGAAAGAGTAGACATCTGCTCTAGCTTTAATATTCCACTCTACTGCCTATTCCTATGCCAAGCCCTGCCTAGGCTTCTCCACTAGCTGGGAAATGTTGGTCAATTTCATTCTAAACCCTTGATCCTTAAAGATTTCCCCAGAACTCTCCAGGCCAAACTTCTTTTGCAGCCAGCTCTCCTAGGCCTTTGTCCCTAGGCCACTGTGGAGGAAATCCCCAGAACATCCTGCTTCCGACTTGCTCCTTGAATGAGCTACAGGGAGCTGTATATCCTGCTTCTCCCCAGCAACCACATGCTCAAGACACCCACAGCCCCATAACAGGCAACCTGCTGGTGCTTTACTCTTTAAAGGCCAGCAAGCTCTTTTACAGACACATTTTAAAAAATTAAAATCCTCTTCAGCAGAGAGGGCAGAATGAGCTTTACTAGTGAAGAGAACAGGATTATAGTTTTCTGTGTTGGAGAATACTACAAACCAGAGAGAAGCTAAAGTCAGAATCCATGCTACTGGCTGTGAGGAGGCATATATGGTTTCTACAAACTATAGCAGGAAAATAATCAAGAGGAGCTAGGAAAGATTCCAGACAGGTGATGCAAAGCAAAGCATAGCAAAGAGAATAGCTTTAGGGATAATATTGTTTTCCTATTCTAATGCAGTTCCTTATTCCGCATGAGAAGAAAGCAACTCTTTCTTGATTCATTGTCACGTGACACTGATGAGGGTTAAAAAGTTACCCAGTTTTGGAAGGAGTCCTAAACGGCTAGCTTGCTTTACATTTTCAGGTAAGATCCAAGGAACCAAATCCACAATCCACTGAGCGATTTCCAACCACTCTCAAGTCAGAAAAATCCATTAATATACATGGTCACCTAGAATGAGCTCTCACGAGTGCAGCGTCCAATGCAAGGATACATTTTAGCTGGTTTAGAGGTGATTGGTGGGGAGTTAGAATGTTGAGGGAAGAGTCAGGAAAAGGGAATGAGGGAGCTTGAAGAATACAGGCATTGTAAGAACTGCAGTGCAGGAAATGACAGATCCAGCACTTCTCGGAAAACACTTATGAAATGGCTAGATCTAATGGGAGTGAATCTTTTCCCTGGCCCAGCCCCTGTATGCTGTTACAGCAGCATAAAGAGACTGGAAAAGCCCCTTAGCAGGCCAGGAAAGAATTGCCCCATAAGACAAGTGTAAGACTGGCAAGGTGGCCATCTGCAGGAACCCTCATAATCCACAGCGTAGTGGCAGGCTGGGGGCAGGAGAGACATGTTGGGATGGGGCCACAGCATGTAGCTCTGTGAAGATTCTAGGCAGCTGTGGATGGGCTGCCCTAACTCAGGCTGCCTGGTCTACTTAAGTTGTGCGAGAGGCCTCACCAGTCCCTAGGACAGCCTGGAATCAGGAGGGGACAAAAGAGGCTGACGTCACCTCCTTAGCCCTTCTCCCCTTAGACTTGCCTTTGTGTGCAGCTCCAATCACACACACCATGTTTTAAACTGTGCAGCAAGTTCTACCTCCACAACCAAAATCAGAGCAAGTTTCCAAAAGTTCTGTTTGTCTCAAACCAGTGAAGAGATTCAGTACGCATCATCGTGTTCTGAACATAATATGAATCTTGGGCTCTAAAGTGAAGACTAAAGCAACAGCAGAATTTTTGATGTTGTACATCAAGTATAAATTCTAGGCAATGGAATTTTTTTTTTATCCTAGCTGCTGCCAACATGTTAGTAGCACTAATAGGAAAACAGCCTGCAAACTGAAGACAAAACCAAACAGGAACCAAATACAGGTCTTCTAGAAATGTGCTGTTAGTAAATAATCTTTATTTCAAAAGCAGCAAGGGAAAATATTACATCATCTTCCTGCCATTCTGTACAAAGAGTCCCTGTTTGGGATCAGTGAATAGGAATGTGCAGCCAGCCTTCTTGTGATTGCCTGCAGGTTATGAAATTGGAAATTGGTGGAAAATTTCAGACTGAGCTTGAACATTTGCTCTCATCTGGACTTTAATGTAACAGCCTAAAGGGAGTGTTGCTCTAAATTTTAAATCATACTGAACTTGATGAAGGGCTAGACATCATCTACAGGAAAAGGTCAGAAAAGCTGTAAATGTTTATTTTGACGAGAAATTGGAGTGCTTTGATGCCGGTTTTACATTCCATCTATGTATCTAGTTACATAGTACACAGATCACTTGTAGGGCACTTCTGTTTCAGAAAATTTACAGTATTCATACATTCAAAAAGAAGGTACATGGCAGATAGCACTGTAAGAGACTGAGATGAGTGGAATTTGTGGGCAACTGCATAGAAATTTCTAACTCTTTCAAATCATCCTTAGAAAAACCAGTTGGTCAAGAAAACGGAAGCTGGAGGTTATTCAGGAGCATTAACTGCTTTAGCATGAAGATAAAGACTTGCCTAGCTGATAGCCATACATAATGAAGAGATCTTGATTGATCAGATAGCATCATAATGGGGAACATACATTTATATATGTCCTGAAAGAGACAGACTAAATGCAATATGCCAAGGAATGCAGATCAATGCCATCTCAGTCCATGCAGAATCATAGAATCATAGAATATTAGAGTTGGAAGGGACCTCAGGAGGTCACCTAGTCCAACCCCATGCCCAAAGCAGGACTATCCTCAGCTAAATCATCCCGGCGAGAGTTTTGTCAAGCCTCAGCTTAAAAATCTCTAAAGATGGAGATGCCACCACCTCCCGAGGTAACCCATTCCAATGCTTCACCACTCTCCTAGTGAAAAACTTTTTCCTAATGTCCAACCTAGACCTCCCCCACTGCAACTTGAGACTGTTGCTCCTTGTTCTGTCATCTGCCACCACTGAAATCAGCCTAGCTTCATCCTCCATGGAACCCCCTTACAGGTAGTTAAAGGCTGCTATCAAATCCCCCTCTCATTCTTCTCTTCTGCAGACTAAACAGGCCTGGTTCTTTCAGCCTCTCCTCATAAGTCTTGTGCTTCAGCCCCCTAATCATTTTTGTTGCCCTCCGCTGGACTCTCTCCAACTTCTCCACATCCTTTTTGTAGTGGGGGGCCCAAAACTGGACACAGTACTCCAAATGCAGCCTCACCAATGCCTAATAGAGGGGAATAATCACTTCCCGCAATCTGCTGGCAATGCTCTTACTAATGCAGCCCAATGTGCCATTAGCCTTCTTGGCAACCAGGGCACACTACTGACTCATATCCAGCTTCTTATCCACTGTAACCCCCAGATCCTTTTCTGCAGAACTGCTGCCTAGCTTGTTGGTCCCCAGTCTGTAGCTGTGCATGGGATTCTTTTGGCCCAATCCTCCAATTTGTTTAGGTCCTTCTGTATCCTATCCTTCCCTTCCAGGGTATCTACCACTCCCCCTAGCTTAGTGTCATCTGCAAACTTGCTGAGGATGCAATCTACCCCCACTTCCAGATCATTAATGAAGATGGTGAACAAAACCGGCCCCAGGATCGACCCCTGGGGCACTCCACTTGTGACCTGCTGCCAGCTAGACAGGGAGCCATTGATCACTACTCATTAAGCCCTTTGCTCTAGCCAATTCTCTATCCATTTTGTAGTCCATTCATCCAACCCATACTTTTTTTAACTTGCTGATAAGAATACTGTGGGAGACCGTATCAAAAGCTTTGCTAAAGTCAAGGTATATCACGTCCACTACTTTCCCCTCATCCACAGAACCAGTCACCTCTTCATAGAAAGCAATCAGGTTGGTCAGGCACGACTTTCCCTTGGTGAATCCATGTTGACTGCTCCTGATCACCTTCCTCTCTTTTAAGTGTGTAGGAAGGCACCCCGGTACGCCCCGGGGTGGGGAGGCGAAGGAGGCCCCCAGCCAATAGGCCCGCCGAATAGCTGGCCAGGTAAACCTGCCCAGCAACAGGCCGGGATTGGGCCAGCGCCCCGGGCCGCCCGTCAACCGTTCAGGCCGGCCTGGATAGGACCACAGGGGACGGCCAACCAGGCGCCGAGGGGCGGGACTTCCCCAGGAACAGGAAGTATAAAAGCCAGGCCCCGGGGCTCAGTGGGAGGCAGGCAGCAGTGGGAAGCAGACCTGCCACCCAGGGCTCCTGCTGGCGAAGGCAACGGCTACGGCCCCGGGCGGAACACCCGCCGCTCCCAGCGGAAACCCCGGGATCAGGACTGGATAGGGCCTCCGCCGGCCGGCGATTGGGAATGGCCGTCGAAACCCCCGAGAGGGCAGAAGCCCCCCGAACCCCAAGCCTGGCCGGAGGGGCTCGGTCCGCCCCAGTGGGTCCCACCGCCCGAGGCGGGGCTAGATCTTGAGGAGCTGCTGGCCGCGGACCCCCTGGAAGCTGGGGCCGACCTTGAGGAGCTGCCTGAGGCCGGCCCCCCCGACGAACCCATAGATCTCGAGGAGCTGCCGGACGCTGACGACTTGCCCCCGCTGCCGCCTCCGGACGCCGACGGATGGGTGAGCCTGCCCTGGACCGCGCACCCTGCCCCCGGGTTGCTCGGGGTCAGCTCCGGGGAGGACGGGGAGGAAGTAGCCCAGGGGCAACCAGACCTACTGGTTAGAGAGGGGGCAGAGCCCACGCGGCATGTTGCGGCCGGATCCCCGCCGCACCAGTGGTACTCGCAGTGCCACTGGTAGGGCCTTGGGCTGGGACGCAGTGGAGACGGGTGGGCCTGCGTCCCCCTCCCCCTCCTCTACCCGCACTTGCCCCAGTGAGAGAGGGAGAGGGAGAGACTCCTCACGGCTGCTTCTTTGCCTGCCCTGCTGCCCAGGGAGCAGGCCCCTAGACTGCTGGTTTGCCTGCCCTGCTGCCCCGGGAGCAGGCCACTAGGCTGCTCGCTCGCCCGCCCTGCCAGAGGGCCGGGGCGAAGGACTGCTC